>CM034156.1:451680532-452148032 GCA_019776745.2 Taxus chinensis
CACATTGATATATCCAAATAAGTTCACCTATGTAGATAATTATGTCTCCCATGACGTACATATGTTGAATCTAGTGACATTTCATGTTGTGGGAAGGACCACAACAAGGGTATACCTGTGTATAAGGCCTAAGTATGATAAATGCAATTACACTAAAAAATGATGTCTCTATCCAAAAATACCCCACCGCAAGGAAGAATGACATGCTAAGGAAAAGGGAGAGAGAGGAGGCCCCTGAGAAAAAAGAACCAAGTACACATGCAGTGTAGTTTTTAGGTGTGCAGGAGTCGGGCAAAAAACAAAGCACCTATGCACGAAGAAAGAATTCCATAGTAGATGAGAAGGAGAAGACACCTGAGGAAGAGGCACCAGAGCAAGAGAATTCCCCTAAGAAATAAGAATTGCCAGCAAGAAAGGAGTCGCTTAGGGAAGAATAAAAAGATAAGTCTCATATATTGGAATCACTAGTTCAGAGGAAGCAAAGAGAAATAGAAAAGGTGGACTCAGAAGAAATAGAGAGCATGGAGGCCGACAAGGGTGACGAGGATGATGAAGAGCTCCATGAGGCTCAGAACCATTATGTGTATGATTTACATGAGTTAGAGGAAGAGGGAAATGAAGAGAAGGATGAGGATGAAGGATGTGCTCATGACAAGGAGAAGTGAAGAAGTAAACATAAAGGATCAAAAGACTCCAAGCCTAACTATGGAGCAAATAGAGGATTACGTAGAGAGGGAGGTATTAAGTATTATAAATAAATTGGTGGATCAAGAGGTGGAGCGCAATTCTAAATAAGTACTAAAGGAGACAGAGGAAAGAAAAAGTGTGGGAAAGGAGTATGGAAGCATGTGTGAAGACCCCATCTTAGCGGTAAGCTTCCCAAAGGCAGTGCACACAGGCAGAACGGGCATAGTAGCAACCCAAGAACCAGAAATGACTTACATCAATGATCCAAATAAGGTACTACACTTGCATTTCTAAAGTACCGTTCCTTCAAACCAAATACTTGTATGGTCTTATTTCGATGAAGAGCGTTTGTCCCCATGCACGAGGAAATGTTATCTTGGGATTTTGAGTCCCATGTTGATGAACCCAAATTCGAGGTCAATCGAGATGCATTGATGAAGATACTAGATGAAAAGGGAGTAAACCCTCTTGTGAATTCCCAACAAATGTCTGATGAGAAAATTTGCAATGCAATCAAAAAAGTATCAGTAGAAATTTAGGCAAGGCTCTTTGGGAGAAATGAAAAAATAAGGGTCTTGGACGAAGATCTTGAGAAGAAAAATGAAGAGATCAATGAAAGAGATAAGGAGATAAAATAGAAGGAATTGATCAATATGCGGTAAAGACACAAATTGATGGATGAAAAGGAAAAGGTGCATGAGATCCATAAGAAGATATAGATTATTTCAGACACCATAATATTAAAGCACCCAAACCTGGCCCCGCCTAAGAAAAAAATATAAGTCAACCATAAAATGCTTGTAAGACTTGACCTACATCCTCACCATGGAAATGTATCCACTCACATTGGATTTGGAGGAAGAGACAATGGCACACCAGAAGGAGGAAGACAAATTGAATATTGGGGAGACAGTTACTTGGTATTTCAAGCTCCTTTCCATTGTAAATACCTCTGTGCAAATGGCTGAGGTTGTATATGAAAATTACGCTGACAGAGACATGGTAGTGAGCATATTAGTTGCTACGCATGAGATGGATCTAAAGGAATTTCAAGAAAATAAAAAAGTCAATAGGGCGGAGCATGATACGATACTAGCTGAGGTTGAGAAAAATTTGGAATCAATTAAAACCTTTTGGGGTTTGATTAAGAATCGGCTTAAGGAGTTATATCCCTAGGTCACTCATAGAATGGATGTGTTGAATGATCTTAGCAAGCAACTAGAAAACTTTTTAGATACACTGAATGCTAAGAGCAATGGATTAAGTTTTGAGGAAGTGATCACTCTAGTAGGTGACCTACTTTAGTAGGCATAGGGTGAGGTCGATTCCTTTGAAAAGATTGAGGAAACTGTAAATAAGGAATTTCCACTCCTCCTACAGCAGTAGCAGATTATTTTATTCTTTCATTCTTTATTTAGATTGTCCTAGTTCCACTATTATTTATTATTTAGAGAAGTAGTATGTTTTTGAGGATGAAGAACACACGTAGTGTGCGGTGATGCTGGATGCTAAATATTGGATAGGTAACAAGAGGTGCGTGCATGCAAGACCAATGAGAAGAAGAGTGCTCATGGTAAATCACCCTGGACAAAGGGGTTTAATAAGGGTTTAAGAGAAATCAAGGCATGCGTGGGAGGTAGAGCATGGGTTTAAAGGACTTAGCCATGTTTGGCATTCTAATGGCACTTGAGAAAAAATGTGAGGACCTGACTAGGCATGATGAGTGGATAAGGTGACTACCTAGAACCTTGGAGCTCAAGAAAAGGATATTCCCCATAGGGAATATTCCTAGAAGACATCATTACAGAGAGTGGAGGGCTTGCAAATGGATAAACATTCACCTATGGAGGACCACATCGACACTTGGCACGCGATCTGCGCTTAGAGAAGGCATCACGGTGGGTGTTGATATTATATAAAGATACAATCAAGCTATAGACACATATATGGGAAGATAGATAGATGAAGAGGATAGACAAGAGATATATAGAACACTCAGGCATAAATACATAGAGTAACGAAGTGTTGCAGTAATGCTATGATTTAGCACACTTAGTGCTAGAGGGTTTTTAGGGATGTCATAAGCATATGTATGGGTACTGGGATCAGTAACAAGGGATAAAATGGGAATAGTATAGTTATGATCTCATATCAGGAAGGTTTGCATGAGATGAATCTCTGTCATTTAATATATATGGTCTTAGATGACCCTTTTTTACTATAATATGGCTACCAAAACTCTTTTAAATCAATATATATGTCATTTCATTTTGTATAACTTGTTTATGGGTGTAAAATCTTGTGTTATATGACTTATCATGACTCAGATCTAGTTTAGTATACCTCTTATAATCATATTTAGCTTCTATAATGCATTAATGTGCAGTTATGTTAGTTTCATCTTCTACCTTTTTAAATAATTGAATGTACTTATTCTTCTGCAAATAATCCTCCATCAATGGTAGAACCTTCTCAAAAATCTCACATAAAAGAGGGGCTTGGCACCCGTGTGTGCCTCAAGTGAGTGCCTAACATCTACTGGGTGATAGGCTGGTGCGCTTGGGGTTAGAAAGAATTATTAAGGGTGAATAAATTACTACAGAAGTTTCAGACTTTTAATATAGAAATAATGAGATTCTTAAACAACATCTACCATCAGATTTAAAAGAGGAAATCATCTAGCTTCTACCATTACAACATCAATTCTTTTCACTCAACAAGTTCAATAAAAATTAAATGTGTATTGCAACCATTTCCCTTCTCAAATGCAAAAATTAAAAATCAGATAACCATGGAACTTCTTAAAACCAATAATTTCATTAAACCAGAATTCCCATTAAGAAGAAAAATGGTGTAAAGTTTTCATATTTCACAAGGAAGAGAAGGAATAGTTTTCTACTCTGAATTTGTTTCAAAACCTCACACTTTTTATTCCTTTAATAAACTGAACTATTTTTTTTTCTAGAAGTCCCATTAAAAGGAGAGAATACATTTAAATCAACCTTTCAACACTATGGGACAAGGGAACAAGTCTCCAAATTTCATAACATCAATCAACAATATTCTTTTTCCACCATAAGAAGTTATTTAATGGACATTTCCATCAACTCTTAAATTATGAAACAACTCATATAATGAAAGTAATTTAGGTTTTTTTTTTAAAATATAGATTACAAGAATAATAATAATTACAATGAAAGTATAAAAAATACCTCCACTTGAAGTGGAGAAAACATGCCAAATTTTTCCCAAAAATTTAAACTCTTTAATAAGGACACATTTGCAACATGTAACTTCCAAATCAGTTCCATCCATCTCCAAATAGCAAGGTTAAAACCTCCATAATCACAATATAATAATCTTGGTTGACCACCCAGCCATTTGGAATCATTGCATTCCACCAAGAAGTCTAAGGTGACATGTCAGCCTCCCCCAAACCCATGAGAAAGAGGCAACAAAATAAACTAGCACATAGGAAGAATTAATATGCAAAATAAAACATTCCAAGACTTGGTTTCAACACAACACAACACATATTCAACGAAGGAAATTCAACTAAGAATCACCATGCTTCTAATTTGGGAAGAGGGTGTAAAAATATCATTTTTGTGTAGTCAAAATCTCCAAGAAAAACAACATTTTTCCACCTTATCTCTCCATAGATCATGTACCTGTTGTTGTAGACTCACAGCACCCCTGGATGCAAATCATGCTTCTAGGTTGATGTTCAGGCATCCAGTGTGATTGCATAACATGGAATCCTTTCTCCAAGCGTGGACTTGTAAAGATGAGAAAAGATTCTCTAGAGAAGGCTAGTTCCTATTCCTCTGTTCAGATGCACACAAAAAATGCAGAGGGTTTGCTAAAACCTAATCTAACTTGCCAAGGAGACAGGGTAAGAAAATGCATAGAATAAAACCTAAACTACAAAGGTGATGCACCGAGGAATGTTAGACATTCATTTTGCAAATTTAACACAAACCACATAGATGCAATACGAACACCATGCACAGGTAACCAAGCTACAATAAGAGATCAAAATGACAACAATGAATACATGAGAGGGTTGAGAGTCAATCACAACACATATATTATTGCTCAAGAGTCGATACAGTACATTGCAGTGGCCAAGAGGCAAAAAGACTGGCATTACAACCCATATGGCAGGTTTGAAAGCTCCACAAATTCTCTGGCAAGCAAGGGAATAAGGGAGGATGCAAAACAAAAATGTCGGACCCCTTAAAGGAGCTCTCTTTACAATATATATCAAGAAATGAGAGAGGGAAGAGAGAGGAAATCCAGAATCTTCCCCAACCACTTCTTGGTAGCATTTAAAATCATCTCATTATGATAGAAGTAGCGGATCCTAGCAAAATAGCAGGGCTGTCTAACAAGAGCAGCGAGCTGTCTGCTGTATTAAAGTTGGTTGTTGAAGCATTACTTCTGTCTATCACCACGCGTCAGAGACATTTTCTTAATTTTCTCCCTCCAAACTACACCAAAATGTGAGATTGATCCCAAAATCATGTAGAGAATTTCAATAGCTTTTTGTTGATATAAATAACGTGCAAATCCGAGCTCTATATCGAAAGATACGAAGGTCTGAAGATTTAGAGCACAAAACAGGTGAAAACAGATTTTTAAAATTCTTTTCCCACGCTCTGCCATCTGGACGACACGTGGCAGGCTCTGGTTCGCTGAGCTATTTTCTCGCTCCACCTTTTCGCAGGCTTTTCTTGTGGGCCCCTTAAACTTGGCCACATGGCACTATTTCATTGGTTCGGATCAGTGCTCGAAAACTCGCCCCTTTGACCTTTTGGACCTTTTTCCTTGGCGACACGTGTCATGCTGTGATTTGTCCACGGGCCTGCCGGATTTTTGCGTCCACCGCGTCCTTTTGTCCCAGATGTCCCAGTGCTTCATGGGATAGAATCCTCTAATATGCCCAAAATGGGCTTCCATGTCCCTTTTTTGTTGGTGACATGTGGCGTGATCTGATTGGCTTTCGGCTCCTTCGGCTATCCGCGTCCCTCGCGCCCCTTTGTCCCACTTGTCCTTGTGCTGAAGTTTCTTGTTTCGGTCGATCCGGCCGGTTCACATCCTTCACGTCCATTTGTCCCAAATGTCCCAGTGTTGTCTGGGAAAAATTCTTCCGGTTTGCCCGATTCGGCCGGTTCGCGTCCTCTGCGCACTCTTGTCCTGCTTGCTCTCGGTAAAGGACTTGGACAAATTTTCTTTCTTTCGGCCGATTCGGGCATTTCACGTCCATTTGTCCTAGATGTCCCTTTTCTTTTTGGGCCGCTTGGAGACTTTTTGGGCCGATCCGCGCCTTTCCGCGTGATAAATTGTTCCAACTGTCCCAAAGGTGGCCTTGAGCAGGAGTTAGCCAATTTTACGATTTTCCCCTGAATCAATCTACTTGCTTGGAACTAAAAAATCTGATGCATGTTATCAAATTAACTCTGGGGGGTGAAATTTGGATAATAGTACCCCTTGTCACTCTAAAACGCTCCCCTTATTCCTCCATTATCTCCCCCAAGAAGGATTTTCAATCACATTGTTTCCTTAATTGAGGGTAGGGATGGATTTCCAAACCAAATGAAAATTCATCCCTACCTACAAGCCAAATGTAGGATTATAATAACAAATTAAAAAGGTCTTTTACGCTTGTCAAAGAAACCATACCAAAATGAAAAGGAGGAAATTCCGTCCTCTTCCAATCCATCTCCAAAATCCATACCCCTCAAGGGTGGTTGGAGTAACCGAAAGGAGAAAAGAAAATACAATGCATATACGCAATTTCAAAAACCAAATTCAATTAAGAACCAAAGGGGGTGAAATATCATAACTTTCACTCAAGGACAAATCAAATCAAAGAAGTTCACCAGGAAATCCAATGGATTTTCCAAGATCCAAGCTCTCCCATCCAAACATTTTCATGAATTATAACCCCTTCACTAAGGACATAAGAGGATTAGAAGGAAATAATTCCACCCATGTCAATAAATAGGAAGGTGACAAGTGTCACCCTCCACCTAAACCACATCCAATTGATATGCTACAAAATTATACCAAAAAAATAAAATGAGAGGAGAAAAATAGGCTCCAAGAAATCGTGACAAATGTCAATTTTTTAAACATTCTAAAGGATAAAAAATCCATCAATTTGAAGTTTGGGACAAGGGTCAAAATGAGCCAATGGGTCTCATTTTCATTGAAAAGATCTCACCACCCCATAGGTTTGGGGCCTAGGGCATCTTTCCAATACAAATCAACTCATTTACTTAACATTCACCCTTCCTAAATGGCACGTTTTACCAAATATGAGTTTAGGAAAATGTTACATTCAGGAGGGGTAATTAGGCTCACCTAATCCATGATTAGGTGATCTAATCACTCCTAACCCATACACAACATCCCAAGCCACAAGAGATGATAAGGGGATACAAAAATGTAACATAAAACACCAAGTTAGTATTAAACCAAAGAAGGTCAGAAATAAACACATAGAACAATACTACATGAGAATACATCAAAAGGATAAGAGGTAAGCAAAAATTCACATAGCCAACATAATACAATACACAACCATAGAACAACACAATGAGAAGGTATTATAATCGATAGAAGAGGAATGGTTTGGCCTATAGTGTTGTTTTTTGCTAATTGGAATGTGTTCCATGAATCCCATGTTCTCCCATGATCGAATACATGTCATCTGCACAATCAGGGAAAACCTTATATCTTCCCAATATGATAATAAAAATATGAAAATAACATATGCATCTAATAAATCATGCATAAATATGTATTCCTACTACACAATATAAAATTTAATGATTAAATTGCATAGTAAGAAGATTAATGACAATGAGCCCAATATGAATACAATAACAATGCACGATCAAGATCAAATCTAGCCATGATATAATCTCAACATAATAATCAATCAATGAAAAGTAGCACTGATTTCCCCATACAAAACATGTAACCAAGATTTAACATCTTCGTTCTAGAAAATAATCATATGATGTAGTAATGTCATATCATAACAATACAATATAGTAGTAATGTCCCTTTCAAAATAGATAATCAAGATACACTGAGTCAAAATATATCACAATGGGAATGTAGAAGGAGGTGGGCACTGCATTCCCATCCCAGGAAGTCACTGAAAGAGGTAAGGATATTGGGCCCGCATTGATTTCACATACTCCTAAGTAGCCACGATGTCATCATGTTAGAAGAACAATGAACTGAGAGGGGGGTGAATAAGTCCTTCAAAAACCTTTACTTTAGTCCTTTAAGTTGAATATACCATTCAAATCATCACATTAACATTTATTAACCATTAATATCACATTAAGCATGATCAACCATATGAAATAATGAGAGAGAAAACAAGAAACCAAATATGAGTGGGAAACCCTCAACAGTAAAAAACCCTTCAAAACTTTTGATTATATTACTCAAACCAAAATAATTACGTGAATATGAAACATCACATAAGATTTTTTTAGTGAAACACCTATCCCACAAGGAGAACCAACCCCTATTTATCAAGTCACCAACCCCATAATGTGATAAAACACCAAATTAACCAATTAAATATGAAGACCACTGAAGTATTTTTGTTTCTACAACTGAAAATGATCACAATTTCAACTCAAATATCTCAAAAATCTCTTCAAACACACTCTCTCCTAATTCACTCAAACTTACTTCTTCATGGGATGATTAGGCCTATTTCCCTTACTAATATTATTCTCAACTCTCCTCGAGTATTCATACCCTTTCTCTTCATTGCCTTGATTCCCTGAAACCTCTATCACACTCTCTCCAAGTTTGCACTTTTCCATCTTTCACCCTTGTTCAAAAATTAACACATACACTCACTTAAATACAAAAATATTCTTCTAAAACACGATAGGTAGGCCATGATCACTAAGGTTGTTTTTACTAACATAAAACTACATCTACACACTCATATAAAATCATAAAATATACCCATATATGTTGGCAATGCACCAAGACACTCAACAAAAACAAACAAGGCTAAGAAGACCAAATACATCATCAACAAGCACTCCATAGACTCTAAGGGAACATTCCGTAATTTTCAAAGATCTACGTAATTAAAAAAAATAAAACACACCCTATCAACATATTATATCATCTCACAAACCACTAAATCATTCATTTCCTTCATGACACCATCAAGTTGGAATATTTCATACTCAAACTAGACAACTACAAAAGACCAGTCTTCAAGATGAATACAAAACACTCACAAAAAACATAAACCATGGAATTCCACAACTCATTGGAAATGAATTGATCCAATGAATAAATCTATCCATTTTATACCTCATGACTCAACCCATAAATCCATCCACACTTCTGTTACCTTTGAGCAACTTGAACTGCCAAGAAACCCGTTTTGTAATATTGAACTTATAACACAGTTTCTTATAGTTTTAATATCTCTAAATGCATGGAATATGATAAATTTTCATCCCTCTTTACTCTCCAATTATTAGGCATAATGAGCTAATAAAAAAATGGTCTTCTAGAGCAATCTTCAAACTAAAACATTGATGTCCTAAACCAATCATACTAGATCAACTTGTGACCTTCTTACAGAAACATTATCTCATATCTAGATATCAACCAAGGATTGAATAATGTCATATGGGATGTTTACACAACCCCCAAGTCCATAAATAATCATCACCAAGTCCAAAACCTCCTAAAAACATCCATTCTCTATGACTATTAAAGTTTTCTTCGAGCCCTAAAACATAGTCTTCATGTTTTGACATAAGAATACCTCTAAATGACTTCACAAAGATCTGAAATAACTTAAAACATACATACATACATGCATACATATATATACATATTCATATGCACACACACACACACACACACACACACACACACACACACACACACACACACACACACACACACACACACACACACACACACACACACACACACACACACACACACACACACACACACACACACACAC
Source organism: Taxus chinensis (assembly GCA_019776745.2). Taxonomy (NCBI): domain Eukaryota; kingdom Viridiplantae; phylum Streptophyta; class Pinopsida; order Cupressales; family Taxaceae; genus Taxus; species Taxus chinensis. The sequence continues at coordinate 451,690,257 of CM034156.1, forward strand.
ACACACACACACACACACACACACACACACACACACACACACACACACATATATATTAGTTCCCAAAGTACCCAAAACATCATTTTAGATCATTGTTCAAATGGAAAACTTGAGAGAATTTTTTTTTCTTGGAAACTAGAAAATCTTGTTGTGCTCCACCTATATTCAAGTCACCAAACCACCATAATTTTAAATATGGGAGAGACATATCCATCCTCAAATCATCATATTTAATGATTTAATCCATTCTAGACTCATACCAATAATATTTTCTCCATCACTACTAAACTAGGGTTTATGACAACCTTTCCTTCTTAACAATCATTCATAAAGCTTAGGACCTCATTTAACTTCATTCCAACTTTTATATATTCTTAAATCCATGCCTAACATCTCTGAAAGGATTAGGGTCCCATGAAAAATTTTCACTTTCCAAAACTGATTATTTCTCTCACCTTGAGTTTGGAAAAACTCACATTCTTGAGTTCGATATAGCAAAAAGCTTCATAACATTAAAATTATTCTTCATAATAACCTGAAATTTTTTCCACAACACTAGGACAACCTCACTCAACATCTCTAATTCTCACATAACCATAAATATCTCTACATATTTTCAATGACCGAGGATTTCCTAACTAGGTCTTAGAAAATAGGTCTAGTTAAGACCTAGACAATGAAGAAAACACCATACCTTGACTAAAAACCTCTTAAAAATTCTCTAACACCTTTGAGACAACATCTTTCACACCTATATATTCCCTCATGGGCCCACACATCTTTGCAACTCACTTTCATGCTCCATTAGGCCACCAAACACTTAGACTAGGCCTAGATGAACACTTAAAAACTGTGGTTTCACCTTACAACCACCGTCTGAACCTATGTGATTTATTTAACAAACTCTCTTCATGATCTCAATGCATTTAACATGCATTTTCAGTTACCTCATTATTAATTCCATAACTTTAGCTGAATAGACCTCATAATTATACCTACTGTACCAAGAAAATTGTACTATTTACACTCATGCACACTTATACACACCATTCTGACTGTACCACATAATTAAAAAACCCTATCAAATCCTCTTTTTTCATTGATGGAACTTTTACATCAATGACCACACTTAACAACTCACATGCCAACAATCTCCCCCTTTGTCAATAATGGAAAACAACCTAGTTCTTCTCCCCCTTTTTACATTAATGACAAAGAACATAATTGTCGTACACGATCTTAATCTTATTCAGCTTATGAGGATCACTTCTTGGTTAGGAACATCAAGAAAAATCATCAAACCAACATATAGACATGCCATTCTCTTCTTGACTCTATTTTTGGCTTCATAATATCATTTTAACACTTTAGATCCTCCTATACAGAAACATATCACAAGACAGACACATGCACATGCCAAAAAATTGTGTAAATTGCATCATCTTAAAACCTTAGTAGGCCTATATCAGTTGAAGATAACCACATTATGACTTAGACTCCATATATATATATTGTTAACATCTTTAGGACCAAGAGTCCTAACCACCTCTTCAGACCAAAAAAATCCAAACTTCTGCTAGCAAATAGAAGCCGACATATAATATTAAACACCTCATTATTAATTCTCCTAGGATCATAATATCTCTATCTAATTGTAAACACAATAATACAAGCACATACTTTGCACTCATGCCATCAAGATGGATAAATAACAATACCTATTATTTGTATGATATTAGGACTTATTTAACTCATGACTCTCTCCCCATGTAATTATATTTGCAAAAAAACAATAACTCTTCCAGGCTATCCTTCTTAAGATTTAAAAAACCTACTAGAATATCATTGAAACCTACCTGCTTCAAGAATCCTCCATAAACCTATAACTCACCATTACAATACAAAACATCCTAATCTACTTTGTCAAGATGTATTTGATAAAATTATATATGTCATGCAACTCTCTTAGCTTCACGTCTCAAGTGTAAAACACACTCAAACTCCACCTCAACTCATGCACTCATACAAAAAGACCTTGAACCTTTATGCACAGTAACCAAGAGCTAATTCTTCTCCTTACTAATATGTTACCCATTCAAGTAATGAAACTTAAATGATACCTTGGCTTAATGCACTTGCACTATTTTCACATACCTCCATCAAGATTCAAATCTATTTTTTAGGAATTTATAGCATTGAAAACCATATTTAAATTCTATATTTCTGTCTGAGATAACACTACAGACCCTAAGAAACCATGCACATGTTTGCAATCATGATTATCAATACAAGACCTCGACTTATGAAATTCACAGACCTGACAGTTCTTCACATTTCTTCATATTATCTTCATGAATCATAACCAAACTTGATACTCCTCATACATGAAATAAAGACTATGACACAACATATAACATGTTTCAACTCAAAATCATATATGGAAAGCATCATTTTTAATTTCATGTGATGGTCTTATCAAGTCATCATACAAAATAAATGACTTTCACTTCATGAATCCAACATCCTTTCTCACTTTCAGCACTAAATCATTTCAAAATAGACTGAATACCTTCAAGAACATAATGAGCATACCTTGATTTCATGAATACTTCACACCTTTCATGCTCCCCCTTAATACCATAGTTCATATGGATGGTGAATGTCTCTATGAAGCCTATTAGAGACATCCTTCTACATAAGGAGTCTAGAAAAACAAATTGAAGAGGTCCCAAGCCCTATTTGACACCAAAGACTTGCCTTTTCCTTCTTTCTTTTGGTCTACACTCTAAGAATATCCTTGATTTTGTTCAACATCTTCTTCAGGAGGATGAAAATTGTTTTCTCTAGGCTCCCATAACCAACCTTGTCTCTTATTCTCCAATCTAGGAGTCTGAAAATTCCTCATTTTCCCTAAAGGACCATAATAATAGTATCTAGCTATATGTTCGACCTAATTGCAATTAAATCATACTATATTATTCATACCTCTTGGGTTTTCTTCTCTCCAAAATTGTTTGGATGACTAATATAGGCAATACCTAGCAATATGACCTTTTTCATGACAATTATGGGAAATGATATTCTTTGTCTACTCATCTATACTATCCCTCCATGGGTGATCATCTTTAAAAAACCTCCTACATTCCTCTACTCGATGTCCAAATCCATTACATGTATAACACTATCCAGTAATAGATTTTTCATAACTTGAAGACTTTGCCTAAAAGACTTTATCTTCATGTTGTCTTTTAAATTATTTTCCTTCTACTCCTCTTTGGTGATTGGTCCTTCAATATATTTATTATAAATAGTATTATATTTCATCACTTCTTTTCTTTTGATGTATTTTTAAAACCCAAACATGTTTTTTCAATTGCATACCTTTGACAATTTAAGAGGTCAACAAGATCCTTTGTGCTCTTCTCAAACTTCTTACAAGATTTAGCTTTGTTAACTACCTCAGATAGCTCTCCTATTAGAAGGATCATCTCTTCTTCAATATGAACACATTATTCTTATTTGGTTTATAAACATAAGGTCATGGAACTCATTTGCATATCTAACATTTTGATTGTCTCATCAAGCTTATAGGTTTTAGACCAGTGCTTCTCTTCAAGTGCATGAATCTTACCTTCATATTCCTTCATTAATCCTCTCACCTTCTTGAAATTATTCTCAACATGTTTTAGCTCTTTCTAAACATACATTAGTTCAATCTTAATGTCATCTCATTCCTCTTCATATTTAGAGTGCATGGAGTCACCAAGCAGTATGGATCCATCACTCATAGACCTCATAGAATACTTGGTCATGAACAAGACCTCATTGCCTACATTTAAAAGATTAGATTCAAAAAAATATTCAGAACCATTATCATAGCTAATATCCTCAGTTGAAAAAAAATATTTGTTTAATATAATCTCTTATTGTAATTTTTCAAGTTTGAGTAAATATGCAACAATGATTCCTCTTCACTCATTTTTAGGCCTTCAAATTTATTTATAAAGGTTTAATGTTTTTCTGTCCTTACCTTAGAATATTCTTTATAAAAAATAAGGAGTTATTCCCTCACTAATTTATCTGATGTACAATGTATGACATTCACAAGTTCTTATTCACCTAATCCACACATGATTTCATTCATTTACTTGGAGTTGTCACTATTAAGCTTCTTGTCTGCAGTGCCTGTGATGGTTGGACGAGTCTAAGGAACTGTATACTCATCTAAGAAATATTACCAAATGTTACACCCTAAGAACATGATGTGAGTCCTCATCCTAATGATTCAAAAAACATAGTTTGTTCCATAAAATAATGAAGCTTTGCTTCTAGAAGTACCACTTTGTTGACTCGCTATTTGATTGCTTCAAAGGATATCCTTACAAGTGATTACACTTATGCAAAAGGTATTTCTCAGATATCAAATGTTGGAAGCACAATGAAAAAGAGGGGGGTGAATGAGTTCTTAAAAAACCTTTACATAATTACTTTAAGTTCTATATACTATTCAAAGTATCACATCAACATTTATTCACAATTAATACAACATTAATTAATATCAACCATTTACAATAATGAGAGGGAACACAAGACACAAAATATAAGTGGTAAACCCTAAAGGGGGAGAAAACCCACTAATTTTTTTATTATAATATTAAAACCAAAATAATTACATGAATATGACAAATCACACAAGATTTGTGTAGTGAGACACCAATCCCATAAGGAGCACCAACCCCTATTTAGTAAGATACATACCCTAAAAGGAGGAACATACCCCCTAAGGTAATCATGCACAAACTCAACCACCTGAAAATAAAGACCACTGAAATATTTTTGTTGCAATAATTGATAGTGATCACAATTTCAGCTCAACTCTCTCAAAACCCTCTTGAAAAACACACTCTCCTAATTTTCTCAAACATGATTCTTCATGGGCTAATTATGCCTATTTACTATTGACAATTATCTTTGCAGATGAGCCACTAGAGTCATTGGATACCTTAGGTTTTGTGGGACGTGTTCCCTAAGATAACCTCCAGGTTTTAAATAAGTTGCTTCTTCTCTATGGTGTGAGATAGGGTTAGGAGAAAATTTAAAAGAAACGTAAAACTAACTAAGGTGATGCACTGAAAAGGAAAGAAGATAGTCACAAATAAGACTACCTGAATTGGGAAGAGGTGAGCAATGAAAAGGGTGGACGAAATGCACCATAGGCTATAGATGATTCACACAAATTCCCACTTCAAACTACTTAAGCACAACTTCAGAGAAAAGTAATAACATTAAAACATGCACAGTATACCAACATCAAAATAAAGGCTATCAGAGACAATACAAATATACAAAGGATGGAAAAAATACATCACGGGGCATATTATATTACTCCAAGAAGTATGCATGGTATTACAACAGATAACAAGAAAGAAGAGTGTTATTACAAAAGTTGAGAGAGAAGGCTAAAGTTACAGACCTCTTCCTTTTATGGAAGAGGAACTCAAACAGGAAAGAAAAATTCACTAACTCCCGATCTGAATAATGTTTTTAACCTTTTATTTACAAATATAGGATGGGAAGAATATAAGAAGATCATTCCCAAACTATTTTCCAAATACTTGTTCATCATAGTAAATGGTGTGAAGTGATAGAAGTAAATTACGAGATCTGTCTCACACTTCCCCATTTTTTTTTCAAGGAGTGAGAGCCATACTCATTTAATACATCTCTTATTTATTTTGCAATTGACTCCCTTGGAGCGGAATTATTTTTTCAAATATTTATTACATATCTAAAATTTAGGAATTGGGATTTGGGATCATGATTCTAGTGGCACCTATTTTTATACTATTCTGTTAAAAATGACCCCTTGAGTGCAGGTGAACAAATTGAGTATTCATAGGTTCGCACTCTTCACATGGAACTATGCATTAATTTTGTTACTAAAAGGACCAAGTGAGTGACCCTTTGCCTTTGATCTTTTGAAAATATCTCGAGCATTTAAAATTTTTAGATAGGATTAATAATTTCCCATACATGGTATTTGGATTATCATCAATCCTTCGCAACCTGCTTCGAATATGTAGCCCATTTATTGTGAGATCCATGTGGAGGCCAAATGCTTATCTAGGGTTTTTACTTTCTTCGTAGCTTTTGGAAGTGCGTTGGGATGACACTTGGCATCGTATGCGAGCCTGATACTCTCCTTTGAGCAAGTAATGGACCTACCACATATTAATGTGAATTTTTTTTCTTGGGTGGGACACTCATAGTTGACTCCACATGTAAGCCCCATGGGATTTTGAGGCTTTCTCCCCCTTTTGCTTTTTGGAACTTGCGCCAGGTTGACACTTGGCATCATCTATAAGACCACTTCTTTCTTTTGAGTTGGCTTGTCCCGACTTATTTTTTCTTTTTTGATTCTATTAATTCTTTCTTCCATGTTTCTGAAGGCTTGATTCCTAGTGGAATTCAAATCTGTAGGAATCTCAGAGCTTACTTGTTCAATTTCAGCACGAATCTATTTGTTATCTAATTTTAGTGGGTGGTGGAGGAAATCAGATAACATTTACCTAACTGATATACTTCTCAACTCTCCTAAATAATTCATACCTTCTCTCTACTCTTTCTTAATAATATCAAACCTCTTTCACACTCTCTCTAGGTTTGCAATTTTCCATCTTTTACTCTAGTTCAAATATGAACACACACACTCACTTAAATACAAGAATATTCTTCTAAAACATGATAGGTATGCCATAAACAATAAGTTATGTCATACCAGGATCAAATTACATCTAAAAACTTATATAAAATCATAACATAGACCCATATAGGTTGGAAATGCAACAAGACACTCAACAAACACAAACAAGGCTAAGAAGATCAAATACATCATCAATGAGAACTCCATGGAATCCAAGGGAACAATCCATAATTATAAAATCTCCAAATAATTCACATAGCTCAAAAAAAACCTCTTGACATATTCCGTCAGCTCACAAACATCTTCATTAATCATTTCCTTCATGACACCATCAAGTAGGATTGTTTCCTACTCAAACTAGGCACCTACAGAAAACCAATCTTCAAGATGAAGACCAAACACTCACCAAACAACTAAAATATGGTATAAAACCATGCATTAGAAATCCACTAACCAAAGGAACACATTTATCCATTTTATACATCATTACTCAATCCATAAATCCATCTATACTTCTTTGACCTTCAAGCAACTTCAACTACCAAGAACCCAATTTTGTAATCTTGACATTATAACACACTTGTTGACACTTTCAAGATATATAAATAAATTTAATAGGATATATTTTCATCCCTATTTAATATAAAATGGACATGATCATGAAATAATCCAAAATATTTCTCTTTCAGATCAATCCTCAAACCAAAACATTGTTTTCCTGAACTAGTCAAACTAGGTCAAATTGTGACCTTCTTAAAGCCATATTATCTCATACCTATATCTCAATAAAGGATTAATTAATGTCATATGGGATGTGTAAAACACCCCCAAGTACATAAAAAATCATCACCAATTCCAAAAACTCCCAAGAACATCCATTCTTCATGACTACTAAAACTACCTTCTAGCCCTAAAAACCAGTCTTCATGTTTTGACCTATGAAGACCTAAAAATGACTTCTAAATATTTTAAAGTAATTTAAAAATGTATTATATCTCCCACTTTGCTGAGAACATCAATTTAGATCATAGGTCAAATGGAAAACCTACGAGAAAAACAAACTTTCCTCGAAACTAGAAAATATGAGTGGGATCCACCTACATTCAAGTCACCAAACTACCATCATATGAAAGATTGGAGATTTTTATCCATCTTAAAATCATCACATTTGATGATTCAATCCATTTTGGGCTCATACCAATAATATTTCCTTCATCACTAGTAAACGAGGGTTTATAGAGCTTTTATGACCACCTTTCCTTCTTAACTATCGTTCATAAAGCTTAGGCCCTCATTTAAATTCATTCCAGCATTGAGATATTCTTAACTTCATGCCTCAACATCACTAAAAGGATGATGGTCCCATGCAAATTTTACTCATGCCAACCAAGATGATTTCTCTCACTTCGAGTTGGAAAACTCACCTTTTTGAGCTCGATATCACAAAAAGCTTTATACCTTGCAAAATCTTCTTCATACTAACTTGAAATTTTACCCACATCCCCAAGACAACCTCCCTAAAATTATCCAACTCTAAGGTGACCATATATATCTCTACATCTTCTCAACCATTGAGTCTTTCCTAACTATGTATTAGGAAATAGGTCTGTTTCAGAACAAAACAATGAATAATACACCATAACTTGACTCAAAACCTCTTCAAAAGGCCATAACACCTTTGATACAACATGTATCATATCTCTACATGCCCTCATGTGCCCACACACCTCTAAAACTCACTTTCATGCTCTATGAGGCCACAAAACACCTAGACTATGCTCAGATGAACACCAACAAACCCTTCTTTCACATTGCAACCAACCTCTGATCTTGTGTGAGTGCTTAAAAACACTCTCCTTATGATATCCATTGCTTGAAAATTTTCATTCAGTTACCTCATGCCTTCATTCCATCACCTAAGTTGACTAGACATCATATTTAGTCCTACAAGACAAAAAACTTGCACTATTGCCACTCATGCACACTTGTACACACCATGTTGAATCTACCACATCATTGCATACTTGCTCATGTACCTAGAACATCATCATGACACCCTATCACATACTCTTTTTTCATTAATGGACCTTTAAAATCAATGAAAACACTCAAGAACTCACATGCCAACACATCATACGTGTCCAAGTGGACTCTAACCTAGTCTAGGTTATGCCTCCGAAGGGCCAACCTCCGGTGCTACAGAATACCCATGGGCTCCAAATTCCATTGTCCTTCATCCTTCACCTGCAAGTCTAAACAATCCAAAAAACTAGATATATCACGAACATACTTCTGCAATATTGAGACGTGAAAGACATTGTGTGCACGGGATAGGCATGGCAGTAGATCTAAGCAATAGGAAAATGGACCAATAATCTCAAAAATTAAAAAATTCCTAAAAAATCAAGGGGATAACTTAGATGCATTTCCATGGTGGATTAGAATCTTATGCAGACACACCCTGATAAAAACCTTGTCACCCATAAGGAAGTGATACTATATCCTCTTCGTATTAGCATGTGCCTTTTGGCATGCACATTCCTACTCTAAACGATATCAGATGAGAACCACCTACTTCTTAATATCATAAAGATAGGTGAGACCAAGAAAATTCCTATTATCCAATCCTTCCTAGCTCAACTTTGTCTTATAAGGTCTCCCATATAAATATTGATAAGGGACCATACCGATGGAGCTGTGAAAATTTTTATTACATGCAAACTCAACGAGATAAAAATAATTCTCCCACTTCATATGCTTATCCATCAAATGTATCTGAAGTATGTCCTCTAATGCCTGGTTCACCCTCTCTATCTACCCATTTTTTAAAGGGTGGTATGTTGAACTAAAATTAATCTGAGTCCCTAAAGATGTCTAAAATGAAGTCCAAATCTCGGAAGTGTAAATAGATCCACGATCACAAATGATCATCCTATAAATACCATGAAACCTCATTACATCATCCATGATAACCTACGCAATTGAATGTTAGGAAATAGCTTTTACATTGGGTAAATTATTAGCATATTGTTATTTGTTTGTAAGTTTATTGGTACCCATGTCTATTACTGGGTTTTTTGTTCCTATTTGGTAGGTGATGGTTGTGCTTTCTATATGGCTATATAATAGCCAAATGTATTTCTCGAGACATCTAGATCTAATAAATATAATACATTCTTGCGATTATTATGGTGTATCCGCCTAATTTGGTATCAAAGCGATGATGTGTCAGGGATGGACTTGTGAAAATTTGTGAGGGGCAAGCATTGTTTTTCCATTCCCCATCGGATGAATAACCTCAGATATTAGTTTACGAGCTATGTTTAATTATATTGGAGTCTTATAAGAACTTGGAATTGAACTCCAGATTCCTTTCTCTTAAAGGGAGTTAGTTTATATCTATTCCACCCAAGAATTTATACGCACACACTCTATTTTGTAGTCACAGTGCCAAAAATTCAGATCTACATCAAAATCTAGTTTTTAAGCTCACCCTAATTATTACTGGCATGTGGAGACTCGCTGCTCAAGCATTATTAGGTAGTCTCATATTTCCATTTGTCAAGGAATCACGTATATGAAATTTTCTATGTACAACCGGATGTGTTTATGATCTGATCAAATTCTCTAGTTAGTTTGTTCCATACTTGTATTCCTCTCGATGAGTTATTTTGAAAGGGTATATATGTATTTTGCATTCTATTCGCAAACAACCTATTATGGAAGTGAATAAATCTAGGCATCTTAATAATAGTGCCACACATTTCACTATTTTGAATTATTTAATATCCTCACTCCACTAAGTTGGCGTTGCATCCATCTCTGACTGTCACATTGAAGTCGACCTACCCAAGTCATGCCCAATCCCGCAAATTTCTTAATTCAAAAAAAGGTGTTTTGGTTATATCAAGAGTCATATTAATTTATTTCATAGTTTATGGTCACCAAAAGTAAATAAGATTTAGTTTTAGCGTTAATTGAATTTATAATTATAGCTTTATAGTTACATCATAAATACAATTTGTTTATCTTGGTTAGTAAGTGTCATATAATCTTTCAAATGCGAGTCATTAAAAGAGTTGGTGTAATTTTATATTTATTTGTCTGGAGTCAATATAAAATTATATCATCTTGCATAGAGTCAAACTTTTGTATTCATTTATGCGTTTATCATCGATCTTTTAAGTACTTTCTTGTTTTAGATTTTGAATAATATTTTTAGTCATTAGTGTCTGTAAAAAAAGTCAAAATTGTCTTTTAAAGTGTATTGTCAAAACTTCATTCTGAGTTGGAGTCAAAATTCTAAAAAATTGATGTCTTGTCAAATAATTCAAAAAATAAAAAAAAATTACCTCACGCATGCATTTTCAGTGTTTTCTGATGTCTGAAAAATAAAATATTTCATATTATGGGGAGGAGAAAAAAAAATAATGACAATATAAAACTTATTTAACTAAATCTGGACTTATTCCAGTCCAAGGAGCTAAAAAATATAGACAACATTGGAATCCAATATAACTAGTTTTGGATTCCAAAATGTTTAATATTGGAATTATCTGCACTCGAAAATCGCACATATTGGATTCCAATATCGCATATATTGGAATCCAGAATCACATAAATTAGAATCCAAAATAACATATATTGGAATCCAAAATCACATATACTAGAATTCAAAAATAAAAATATTGAAATCCGACATTGATCTACAAAATAATAAAAAAACATGTTTCTTTTTTGTACGGCTAACACCTTTCCTTTGTAATAAGGTTCTTATCAGTTTTAAAATTTATTTAAGATTAAACCATGCAATTGTTAGGAAAATTGTGTAATGAGTTCACGGAATCCAACATTGATCTACAAAACCATAAACATAACATGGTTCTATTTTATACGGACTTGCGGCCGCTAACCTTTAATTTTTGCTTTGGAATAAGGTTCTTATGAGTTTTTAAATGTCAGTAACATCAAACTATGCAGGTCTTAAGAAAATATTTTAATGATTTCATGGAAGCTAACATTGGTCTACAAAACAATAAACCGATCATGTATATTTTTTATACGGACTAGCGACCACTAGGCTTAATTTTTGTTTGGGAATAAGTTTCTTATCAATTTTAAAATGTCCTTAAGATCAAACTATGCAAATCTTGGGAAGATGTTTTAATGATTTCAGGGAATCCAACATTGATCTGAAAAGTAATAAACATAACATGTTTCTGTTTTATAAGGGTTAGTGATTGTTAGGCTTTAACATATATTTACTTTTAAGAATAGCTTAGCGTTCGCTAGGGTGCAACGAGTAGATAACATCTTTTATTATTCTATCAAAATTTCATATGAAATAGAGACATTTATATGTATACCTATTTAACACATAAAAGGTTGATGTTTGGTACTATGTGGTCGCTAGGTAAAGCAAGATTTGTATACATTAATAAAATTTATTCGTTTAGATTTTATAATTTTAACTAGGATATTTATAACTTAGCGGTCACTAGGATATACTAACACATAAAAGTTAGAGCCTAGTGGTGTTTTGCAGTCATGAGGATTTAACAATTTTAATTAAGATATTATGACATTAGCAGAAAGTATTCTAGTCAACGACATAATACTTATGGAAAGGATTTATTAAATTAATGAATGATATTTTGAGATTAATGACCACTAGGTTAGCCTAAGACATAATATTAGGAGCTTACGGTCAGTTGGAATAAACAAATTAAATCAACATATTTTGAGCTACGCGGATGCTAGTTACTTCCACAATATAATATTTAGAGCTTAGTGGTCGTTATAATTTATTAAGTAATTGAATGCTATTTTGAGATTAGAATTTGATAGCTTATGACACAACCTAATATTTGGATCTTAGTGGTCTTTAGGTTTCAACAAACTAAATACAAATAGTTTGATCTTAGCGAAAACTAGGTATTTAAACAATATAATATTTCGAGCTAAAGAGTCACTAGAATTTAACAAACTAAATAAATACATATTGAGTTTAGTGTCTACTAGGTCATGTTTCAACATAACCTAACAAATGATATAGTAATCTTTGAAGTTGCAAACAAGATATATATATATATATATATATATATATATTAGATATATATATATATATATATATTAGTTGAATTTATTGTATGATTTTAATATTTTAAGTTAAGATATATCGAGTGTAGTGCTCGCTAGGTTATGCCACCACACAATCTTTGGAGCCTATTGGTGGTTAGGATTTAATAAATTAAATTATGATATTTTGAGCTTAGCTACCACTAGGTTATGACACAACATATTATTTAACTATTGTATTTGATATGGTTTAATAATTTCAATTACAACATTTTAGAACATTTAACGAATCAGAGGAATATATTTTTAACTTAGCTTCCACTAGGTTAAACACCCACATAACATTTAGAGCTTACATCTGGTAGTATTAAACAAATTAAATAAACAGATTTTGTGTTGAGCGGACACTAGGTACCTCCACAATGTAATATTTTGAGCTTTGTGGTCATTATCATTTATCAAGTTACAAAATTATATTTTGAACTTAGTGTCCACTAGTTTATGACACAACATAATATTTGGATCTTAATAGTCTATAGGTTTGAACAAAAGAAAATATTATATTATAATCTTAGTGTTGCTAGGTTACGCCATTACATAATATTTGGATCTTAGTGGTCATTAGGATTTAACAAATTTGAATCAACATAGCTTGAGATTAGCAGCCACTAGGTACTTAATAATATAATATTTCGAGCTAAAAATTAACTAGCATTTAACAAACAAAATAAATACATTTTGAGTTCAATGTCCTCTAGGTTATGCTTAAACATAACCTAACAAATTATATTTTGATCTTAGAAGTCGCTAGGTTTTAAAAAATTAAAAAAAGTTATTTTGAGTTTAATGACCTCTAAGTTATTCAACACATTAACTTTGGATATCTTTATAGCAATCAAGACCAGTATAAATTAGTTAAATTTTTTGTGTGATTTTAAGCTTTGAAATTAAGATATTTCTAGCTTAGTGCCCATTAGGTTATACCACCACATAATATTTGGAGACTACCGGTGGTTTAAGATATTTTGAGCTTAGCAACCACTAGATTATGCCACAACATATTATTTGGAGATTGTATTCACTAGGGTTCAATAATTCATAATTACGATATTTTACAACTGTTAATAAATTAGAGGAATATATTTTGAACTTAGTTGGTAGGCACTAGTTTAAACAATGATATAATATTCAGAGCTTACGATCAATAGGATTAAACAAATTAAAATAACATATTTTGAACTAAGCGGAGGCTAGGTATTTGCACAATATATTATTTCAAGCTTAGTGGTCACTATCATTTAACAAGTTATTAAATGATATTTTGAGCTTAGTGTCAGCTAGCTTATGACACAACATAATATTTGGAGCTTAGTGGTCACTAAGTTTAAACAAGGGAAATAAGATATTATTAGCTTAGTTGATGGTGGGTTATGCTAAAACATAATATTTGGATCTTAGTGATCAATGGGGTTCAACAAATTTGAATCAACATAGTTTGAGATTAGCGATCGCTAGGTACTTAAACAATATAATATTTCAAACTAAAAAGTCACTAGCATTTAACAAACAAAAGAAAGATATTTTGAGCTTAGCGGTCGCTAGGTTATGCCACAACATGTTATTTAGAAATTGCATTCACTAAGGTTTAATAATTTATAATTAAGATATTTTACATCATTTAAAAAATTAGAGGAAGATATTTTTAACTTAGGTGGTGCTACACCCAGAATATAATATTTCGAGATTAGTTTTCACTAGCACCTAACTAGTTACAAAATATATTTTGATCTTAGCCAATGGTACGTTATGCCACACCATAATTTTTTAGAGCTTAGTGGTCATTACATTTTATCAAAATAAAGTAGGATATTGTGATCTAAGAATCCAACAGGTTATACCAAGACATAATATTTGGAGCATAGTAATCTTAAGCATGTAAGAAATCAAATCAATATATTACGAGCTTAGCCATGACTACGATATGCTAAAACATAATTTTTTTGGAATTATGGTAAAAGTGAGGGTTTTGAAATGACCCGCATAATTGTACAAAAAACCCCTCACAGCCAGATATTACAATGAAACAAGAAGAGAAAAATCACATATGCAACAAAAAATAAAAAACCAAAAAGGCCCAAACCAAAAAAATCCAAATTACATTTTATGGATATTCTTGAGAGTATTTTCTTCATCCTTAACATCAACAATAAGGCTTCCTTTAACCATCACGTCTACTATCTTAATGTGTTCTAGGAATTCTTCTTTGATTTTCCTCCACATCATTTCCATGTGAATTTTCCATTGTTTGATAACAAATATTGAGTGTACCATAATCTTCAATGGCCTCATGTAGTTCAGGTGAGATCTTCTCCAAATTCTCATGGTGTTACAAAGCTGCAATAGGGGAGCCCATTTTCTTCGACAGAGGAGAATCAAGGTAAATTGAGGATAGATCCTACAATACATCAAAAATATGTTGATTCCATGCTAACTTCCATGGAAATAGAAGAGGGGACGTTGCATATGGTTCAGTGACTAGGTATGTTGAGTAAATTGTAGCCATTACAGTGTGCGAGGAGATGGGAGGAAAATCTAGAGAAACATCGGAAATAGGTGGAGAGGATGGAGATGTCCAGTCCAAAATTGGTTCAGAGACCATGAGAGTATACTCCGAGGGGTCCCAAGGGTTAAGATCTGCTAGAGAAGACAAGGGAGATGCATGAGTGGAAGAATTGGGGGAGACAACAAGACCACTCTAGATAATTATCATAATGTCTAAATTAGAGTATGAAGGGAGACAAATGTTGTGGAAACAACAATGGAAAGAGGCAGATAAAATTAGGGGGACATATAGAGCTTGTTGTGGAGGATAAGGTGGAATGTGACACTGTTTACCTAGCTTAGAGGGGAAGTGTGAGATTTCTTTTCTGGAATCTTCCATTTTAAATAAAAAATACAAAAGGTATTGGTGGAGGAAATGACCTTCCTCTTTTCTAGCCAGTCTAAAGGGACTGCTCAAGTGAGTGAAACAAAAAATCCACAAAGTTTACCTTCCGATCATGACAAAGATGCTCAAGAAGAAAAATATGAGGTTCATAAATAAATTTGTAGCATCCCTCTAACATGATGTACCTCATCAATTTCTTAGAAAATCTATCCCAAGGTTATGGAAGCGAGTCTCGTTCATATCTCAGGTGATACTTTCTAAACTTTTCACCAGGACACAGGAAATCATCCATCTCCTCCCGAAGTGAGCGTTTAAAATAAATGTCTCCCTCCACAGAGAGCCCCATTGCAACCACAATGGAATCTATTGAAATAATAAATTTTTTTGTGTCCTCTTTGACTCTTCCTTTATTCCAGGTTTCTAGCACACTATCAGTCACTCCGAAAAAGTGACCAAACATTCTTTCCATAAATGACGTAACACCACCATCATGTAAAATATGTTGGCAAATATTTGTTTAGTGCTCATAATATTATGAAGGCTAGATTATTATTATAATGTGTGATTTTATTATATAATGGTAAATGTAATAAACTATTGTAAATTAGTTGTTTATAAAACAATTAATATTTGTTAGTAAGGTTATAGGTTGTTTAGGTGAGATTTGGTTGTTAAACTAAACTCACGTGAATATTTTCTATGAGGAGTATTGTTGAGTGATTTGTGGATGTTTTTCTCCTTGAATGTAGGAGAAACTCCTCCTATATATTTGTATATTGCTACGCTAAATAGTGGTGAAGCTAATTATTATTTATGTGATTAAAATTACTTTATTGTTTGTTAGTGCTCCATTGCATGAGATAACTCTATAAATAAGATCCACTAATCTCTATAAATATATTCCATACTTCTGGGTCGGCCTTGATCTCTTCACATGAAGAAGGCTTGATGCGCTTGATAGTGCCACCCTAGTGAACATGGAGATTGTGACTGTGATTGCCAATGGCCTAATATAGACGATGCTTAAATAGATATGTTGAGCACCTTTATTCTAATATTCCACACGTTTCTCCAAGATTTCTCTTTGAAAATTTTCCTAATTAGTAATATTATCTTGTGTGTGTATAGTCATTAATTAATTAGGTCCATCACACGAATGCAATCTATCAATGTCATAAATGCCCATAAAAGCCACACTTTTTGTATCCTCTTGTCGCTGCCAAAATAGGTTATGCCTCAACATAACCTAACAAATTTTATTGTAATCTTAGTTAATTTTGAGGAAATCATAAAATTAATTATCATTTTTCCTTACGAAATGGTTCTCATTAATATTACATTTAGTGGAGGTTGAAGGTTTGAATGTTAGTGATATTAGATTTATTTAGTTACATATATATTATAATGGAAGAATTTTCAAACAAAATGGAGCAAGGTGATATAACTAACATGGCTATACATAATTTCATATTGTATAGATTATCACACAACAAATGAGAAAGTAATAACTTATTAGAATTTATTTATCGGCACATTTATCTGTTATATTTAGGTTCTCTAAGGGTTTTCATACTGCACATGGACATGAATATGGTAAGCACCTAATGTTACAGGGAGCACAACCAAAAAATCTGATTGGCATTTGTTTGTGAGATTTAGTGAGGTGATTTCACAAAACACTATTTTACTTGAATGAGACTAGGATGGTGTTGTGTCAGAAAAAAATGCATCCCGACAAGTTTTCTTTATCTTGAGGTCTGATTTTCTCAATGGATGATCCAATTTTCAAGTAAAGAATGACCAGTTCTTCCTGTAACAGCCCAAAAAAATTTCATATTAATTTAGTCCACTCGAAACTCTTAAAACAGATAAAAGTGTCTCAGACTTTTTTTCTGAAGGAACAAAATTAGATTTTGAGCATTTTATTCCTTTTCCACTTTCCCAAGACGAATGTTTTTCATTAAATCGAAATCTATCCACTTCCGATACTAGTAGTAGTACACTCTTATGTTTTTGCTTCTCTAATTGTATAAGGTTCCACAAGAAAAATAGTTGGAGCAATCTTGTGTTGATAGAATTTTTTCTCCATTTGAAGGAGAGAAGCTATGTAGTTCAGACTAAGATAAAATTAATTTTAGATATACAATTATAGGTAAATGACAAGAATATTATGTTTATTGGGTTTGTGTTCTCTTTAAATGCTTTTCTTGCATGATCCCAACTCATGTTGACATGGAAAAGCATAAATGTAGGACCATTATTAATCTTGTGATGAACTTCCTCTTGGTTAGGGATTGAACTAATATAACAAATAAAGGTATAGTAGTTGATTATTGTATTAATTTTGTGAAGTTAAGGATGACAGTAGTTGGGGATTGAAGTGAAATTTGTAGCCAGATTTTTAAATTTATTAGTACTAAAAAATAAGTGTAACTAAAATCATGGATGTTAAAATTTATTATTAGTTGTAGGATTGAGTTCTCTTACGTGACTTTATACTTGTGTGTGTATATATATTAACTTGAATCAAGATTTTTTTTTTCTAGGTATAGTCGGTAGTTGGTTGCTTAATTTTATTTTATTCAAGTGTCATGTATAATAATAAAAAATTGTTGGCTAGAAGTGATTATGGCATTGGAATTCTTTCTTTGTTTAGTCATAAATCACTCTCCACTTTGGAGGCACACGTAAAAAATGTGTTCCCTGCACTTTTCAAAATGAAGGAACATTTATTATGAAACATGGGTCGCCTCCCATATTTATCGAATCCCAATAATTCAAATAACTTATATTGTTCGGTGTTCAAATTACATTATATACATGCAATTTCTAGTATATATTATAAATGAAGAAACTTGAGTTTACTTATTTATATATACATAGTATAAATTAATAATCTTGAGTTTATTGTATATGACCACATGGAAAAATCCATTACTACTAGGTTGTGTGTAATATATTATTTCGAGCTTAGTGGTCATTATCATTAAAGAAGTTATTGAATGATATTTTGAAATTAGCGTCCACTAGCTTATGACATAACATAATATTTGGATCTTAGTAGTCTCTAGGATTAAACAAAAGAAAGTAAGATATTACTTGGATCTTAGTGGTCACCAGGATGTAACAAATTAAATCAACATATTTTGAGCTTAGCGTATGCTAGGCATTTGAAGAATATAATATTTTGAGCTAAAGAGTCGCTAACATTTAACAAGCTAAAGAAAGACATAATGATTTTAGTTTCCACTAGTATATCAAGTTAATGAATGATATTTTGAACTTTGTGTCCACTAGCTTATGACATAACATAATATTTGGATCTTAGCAGTCTCTTAGTTTCAACAAATGAAAGTAAGATATTTTAAGTGTAGCGGTCAGTAGCTTTTGCCAAAACATAATATTTGGATCTTAGTGGTAATTAGGATTTAACAAATTAAATCAACATAGTTTGAGCTTAACATCCATTAGGTATTTAAACAATATAATATTTCAAGCTAAAGCGTCACTACCATTTAAAAAATCAAAGAAAGACATATTGTGTTTAGTTTCCACTAGTATATCAAGTTATTGAATGATACTTTTAACTAAGCATCCGCTAGCTTATGACACAACATTATATTTTGATCTTAGCAGTCTCTAGGTTTCAACAAAAGAATAATATGCTTATTGGATTTTTTATCTCTTTAAATGCTTTTCTTGAATGATCCCAGGTTGTATTGACATGGAAAATCATAAATGTATGTCCAATATTAATCTTGTGATGAACTTCCACCTAGTTGGAGGATTGAGCTGATATAAATAAAAAAGGTATAGTAGTTAATTATTGCATTAATTTTTTGAAGTCGATAATGGCAGTAGTTGGGGATTGAAGTGAAATTTTTAACCTATTGTTTAAATTTTTTACTACTCAAACAGAAGTGCAACTAGCCTCATGGATGTTAAAAAAAATTGTTCATTGTAGGATTGAACTCTTACGTGACTTAAGACTGGTGTGGTTATATATATTAACTTAAATCAAGATTGTTTGTTCCAGGTAATACTGGGAAGTTGGTTTCTTAATTGCATTTATTTCAATGCAAAATGAAGACTCTATTCAACTATAACTGTTTCACCATTTTCTTTAAGTTTTTAGAAAAAATAGAAAAGGGTGTGGGCCAAGGAAGAATACCTATTGCAATGGTCAATTTGAAGGTCATTGTGTGTGTTCTGACTTCTTGATCCAATGCTAACTATGGGAGATTCCTTTTGGCTAGGAGGAAACTACATGAAATACATAACAAGACCATAAGAAAGAGTTAAATAATATATGTTAGTGGGCTGCCTAGCGTGTCCTAGATCCAGGAAGTGTGATACTTCCTTGGTGGCAGTTGACCCACTGTTTAATACAATTTAATGTAATAAATGACATAAATAAATAAGGTTATAATGTAGTTGATATGATTAAGGTATCTCATCCAAATGCAATAAGCAAATCTAACATAACAGGATAGGCTATGACCAGATCTAGAAATAAGGTAAATAATTAAGGTGTTGGAACATGTCAAGGTAAGATTATGGGTCACTTGAGTCACTTGGAAAAGGTTATTGGGATCTAGTATTAGTAGGACTGCCAAATACAAAGACTGGCATTGGTCTGGTATGACCGACGTGGGTTACTGCATGCTAGTAATAACTTAATAGTTCATGGTTTTGGGGATTTGTCTGAGGCTGAATCAGAGACGGTAAGGAGTTGGTTTAGGTATGGGGAGGTGTTGGGAATATATAGAGGTACTCAGGAGTTGAAAGAGGTGATTAAAAGGGTTATGAGTGATGGGAATGGTCAGGTTCATAGGAAGGCAATAGTGGTGGGGTAAAAATATAAATGGTGGTTGATAAACAAAGATGAAGAACTCTTATAAACTGAATAGAAATGAAATAGTGCATGTTAGAGACACACTTACTGTTACGTAGGTTCAATGGATGGGTGGTGGTGATGGTTGATCGGTGAAATGGTGATCAGTTTCATGGCAGTGCTTCCTGAAGTGAGGATGAGTATTATTTTAATTATAAATAATTAAATTAATATTAATGTGGAGTATAAGGGTCATGGTTAGGTGAATGTGTTTAAGTTGGCTATATGCAAGGGGACCAAGGGGAGTGTGACCTAATGTTGGTGTCTACATTTTTCCCGTTTTTGTTGTGTAGCTTGTATTGGTAAGCGATGTTGACAAAAATTGGAAGTGATTTCCCCATGTGTGGGTGAAGGTGATCCCCCTCAAACTGGGCATTAATGAGGTGTAAGATGGAATCGGTGAGTGGTTTGATAAAGGTGTAGATGGGGAAGACATGTGCAGAAAGTTTTGAGTATTGAGGGAAAGGGTGACGGTCAACTCGGGTAATGGGTAGTAGGTCATGGTCAAAATTGGGTCATGGGTAATGGAAATCAAATGCACGCACATGTATAGATTGCAACATGGTACCGGGTTGAAAATATTGCAAACTCTACATCATCTAAGGTCTATAGCTTTATCCAAACAAGGGTGAAGTGATTCAGGTATCCAAGGTATAGGATATGGTCAAGAAACACAACATAGGTAAGGTGCAGGAATGTTTAGGTATGCTTTGGTACACCAAAGGTTTGATTGGGATAAATAGCATGACATAGGAAAGGTATGGTTGTTAGGCTAAAAAAACATAGGTAATAACATCAAAAGGTATAGCGAGTACATAAGGTCAATGGTCACACCAAGTAGGTCAAGTTTAGGAAAACAAGTGATGGCACATGTAAGGCTAAGATATAGGTAAAATAACAACTCCTAAGACGTAACAAAGGAAATGTAGGGGTAGGTTGGGCTTTGTAGGTATGTTTCAATGGGTGGATAGAATGATAAAAATTGGGTGAGCATGAGTGGCCATAGGTGAAAAGGGAGAGGGTTAAGGGAAACTAGTTTGAAGTGTGACCGATGACAGTTACATGTTGACCAATGCCGGTTCAATAGGGCCTAAATATGACTGATGCCAGTCATAGTGGATTTGGATTAAAAATGAAAATCCCACTTCTTGTGGAATCATTTTTCATTTTCCAATAGTAGAAAATGACAGAGGAGCGGTGGAAAAGTTACAAGTGATAGAGCGAGATGAAGAGTTGAGTTGGCGAACCTCAGAGTGGGTGATCGGTCATTCAATAAGTGGGTCCACGAGATCCATGTGAGAGATTTGGTTGGTTGGAGGTGAGGAGGGAATTAGGTGATGGAAGAGCTAGGAGAGGGGTCGGGTGGACCACCAGTGTAGCGGCTTGATGTGCCCCCATAGATATGGCATCACAACGAGATAGGATTCGGTCCCATTCTACATTTGTTAGATGATTATGTTTGTATAGATCAAGTTTGGGTAAAAATCAGTTTAGGAGGAATCAAATTTGAATTTGGAAGGAGGATTGATGAAATAGGACTTATAGGAAGTGGTTTGTAGGTTAAAGAGGGGTGGGGATGGGTTGAGGTGAGACTTGGGTAGGGAAGGGTAGGCCAGTAGGGTAGAATTTGGAATGTGGAGAGAAAAAGGGTAGGGTTTGGCGGATTATATGCCACGACAGTGACTGACCTTGGTCAAGGGTTGGCCGATGTCGATGGGAGTTAGATAGCATTAGTAAAGGATGAGGTGACTGATGCTAATTTTGGGAGACCGTTTTTGGTCAATAAGAATTGATGTCGATTGGAATTTAGAGAAAAATGGGCCAGAAAATGAGAGGGGGTGGGCGGGGGAGATAGGTCATGAGATAGGAAGATATTGTTGAAGGAAAATAGCTTAGGTAGCAGGTATACATAGGGATGATTCCAGGGTGGGGTGAGGGAGATAGGTCATGAGTTGGAAGGATCTTGGGAATAGGTGGGGAGGTATAGGGTGAATGTGGGTATGGTCAATGTTTAATCATGTTATGGTTTGTTGGATGAAAGCAATGGACTAGTTACAGATGTAAGATAGGGTATCACCCCTATTAATATCAGTACGAGAGAGAGTAATAGCTAAGGAGTGGCACCATGTTGTAGAGGTTAGCATAATTATGGTCAAACACTACCAACACGTAGTTCGGGAGCCAAGTTAGATGGTTGCACTCATTAATAGATGGGATTCAACGACCAACAACTTTCATTTGCTGAAAGGTGAGATCACCATCACCTTGGAGGATGTTTATAGGATCCTGTGACTACCAATAGTAGGGATGCAGGTGTATTCCATTACCTCAGAGGCAGATGAGAATTTTATGTTGAAAATACTTTGTGAGGGGATTGCAGAGTTACGGTTCCATAGTGCCAGCTTGAGTTATAGAGACACGTACATGGCCCATCTTTAGGAGATGAGGTTAGTGGTTCTGATTATGGAGGCAGTTTGTTGTTTTTCCCTGCCATATGTGGAGGGTGGGAGATTCCCATAGGAATTTATGGGGATTATTCCCGACATGATGGAGGATAGGACCCATTTTTCATGGGCACCAACATTCTTGGTGTAGTATACAGAGATTTAGGGGCTTATGGGAGGTTACGCAAGCTATAGGTTTGCAGGGCTAGCTGGCCACTACACAGGAGCAGATTGTGGCCCTTCAGGCCCAGGTATAGGCACATGAATCCACATAGGCTCATTGAAAGGGTCCCATGGTACAGGGTCAGACACTAATGGCACCACCGCAGACAATACTGATGGCCAAGTTTAGGGATGCCCTAGGTGAGGTGAGATACTATCAGGATCACCTGATGGATGCAAGGATAGATGTCCCTACCTATGTAGAGTATATAGTATAGTAGGCCTCAAGTGAGATGACCAAGTCTTACACTCACAGTGTGGAGAGTAGATGGGGCCAATGAGCCCTGATACAGGGCCAAGGTGAGGACACTAGTTCACGAAGGCTAGCTCCAGGTGAGGTACCCGTAAAGGTCACACCAAGGCCCATTGAGGGTGGTGAGATGTTAGTGGGACGCTACATGGGAGAAGAGAAGGAGGAGGAGATGGGTGAGATAGCCGTGGAGGGTATCCTATGAGGAGGTGATTGATATCTGTGTGAACCTCCACTTTTGTTTATTTTTGATATATACTAGCCTGCATGTCAACAAGAGTGAGGATGTATATGAGAGTTTTGAATTTTTGTATATTATACTAGCATGCATGCCGAAGATGGTGAGGATATATACGAGAGTTTTGAGAGATTTATATTATTTGTATTAGTGTATATTGGATGGATACACATATTGTTATGATGAGATCGAAGATGGTGAGGCTATATATGAGAGTTTTGAGAGATTTATATTATTTGTATTAGTGTATATTGGATGGATACACATATTGTTATGATGAGATCAATGATTGTGCATGATGTACTTGTGTTAGCAAAATTTGATTGTTATTTGTAGATAGATGGCAACTAGGTGTATTAGGCATGGTGGAGACATGTTAGTGTAGGCATGATGGGGTCGGGTCATAGGCATGGTTGAGTCAGGTTATATGCATTATGGAGTCAGGTTATAGGCATGATGCTTTCAGGTCATAGGTATGATAGAGTCATGTTATAGGCATGATGGAGTCAGGTTATAATTTTTATTTAATGTCCAAGTCATTGGTAACATGGGAAATAAATGATAATTTATATGCATGTTATGGTTTAAGTTTCCAATTATTTTCTACAGTGGAAATCTGAAAATGATAAATGAACGATGTGATGATGTGGTAAAAAATGTTTATTAATTGTTGCTTTTTTGGTTTAATTTCCAATTGTTGATATAAAATGGAAATAATCTAAGGTAGGATGTAAATAGGAAAATGAAGGGGAAATTAGGTTAGGGTGAAGAGTGGTTGAGCTAACCTTCAAGGGTCCCATGCCCTCGAAGTGTTGCCTATATAGGCCTAATGAAAAGAGGCCTTAGGCTGATGTAGTTCTCCCATAAGCTAGGGAAAAATATGAGGAATGGGTTGGTAGATCTTAGGCATTATTGAATGTGGGTCATAGGCATGGTTGAGTTGTTTTAAATATAGGTATCAATGATCTAGTCCTGTATAGGATAATCAAGAAGTAATGAGGAAGGAAAATTGTAAGAGGTGGTAAAAGAGCCACTTAATTGATAAGAACCCTAATGAGTATACCATAACCTAAGATGGGCTTATGAATGTAAGAACCTAAAGGTGTTACATAATGGACTATTCTAAAGGTGAAGAAATTCAAATGATCACAAAATTTCACATTTGCAAGAAGTCCCCTTGAGCAGAGAGAAAACAAGGGCACAAAACAAAATGAGGTGAAAGTGGATGGTTTAGTATAACCTAGTGTACGACTACATGCTTACTTAGCAAGAAACCCAGGATCCAAAAATAGACAAGTCCATGACAAAAAATTTCATCATTTTCTTCATTTGTTTATTTTTAATATATTGATTGATATGTGAAGTCTATATGGGACAAGTATATTAACTCCTAGAGGTCTTCTCAAAGTTGATCGATGCGGGAAGATTCTAGATATATATATGTATATATATAATTTTCATTTTGCAATGAATTTATATAGTTGTCCTTCAAGGGAGTAGTCTATTTATAGTTGCAAGGTAGAAAGAAGAGCTGTCCCTTACTAAGGGAGTCATTTGTTGCTGGAATTTTGACTCAAGGAGTTGAATGCCATTTTGTGTTTTGGATGTTTAATTCATAGACAAGACTATAGAGGAAGATTATATATATATATATAATTTTTATTTTGCAATGAATTTATATAGTTGTCCTTCAAGGGAGTAGTCTATTTATAGTTGCAAGGTAGAAAGAAGAGCTGTCCCTTACTGAGGGAGTCATTTGTTGCTAGAATTTTGACTCAAGGAGTTGAATGCAATTTTGTGTTTTGGATGTTTAAGTCATAGACAAGACTATAGAGGAAGATTAGGTTCTTGTTTAGAAGACAAAACCATAGTCTACGGGGGTTAACTATGAAAGAGGTGGTTTTAAGTGATGAACAACCATGGGGTTCCATCTTTAAAAATATGAAAAGTATCCATGAGAATCATGTTGTGAGTAGAGACATGGTACTCATATTAAAGAGAAGGTTGAAAGGTGATGGATAATCACACGATTCTTGTTTAGTCGTTGATCTTAAAAAATGGGTAATATGGAAGGTGTACAATGCTCAAGAGACGAGAGATCAATTGACAGAAAGTGATATAGGACTTGATGTCTACAATAAAATGGTCAAAGATGCAAGGCATTGAGAGGCTCAGGTTCAGGTTTACCTTCGAGTGAAGATAAATGATAATCACCTAATCGATAGGCATGGGTAATGATATAGGGTCCAAGCCAATTAGGAGAAAATTTTCCCTATTTACTTTTCTCTTCTTTGGTTACATGTTAATTTTCCTTTAGGACGAGGTCGTCGACCTGAAAGGTTCATTCATGGACACATTTTTCATAGGCATGTTTGATATGTTTTTTTGTAGATTTTGAGATAGTCAAGAGCATTGAGAAGAAGTTCATCTAATAACTCAAGTTGCGCCAAACGATCCCGGTGAAATTCATCATCATTAAGCATGTCTTGTAGTGAGATGCCGAGAGATGGAATTTGGACATTGAGAGGCAGGACAGCCTCAGTACAGTAAATAAGAGAAAAAGGTGTGGCAGAAGTAAAAGTGTGAATACTAGTGTGATAAGCCCACAAAGTGAAAGGAATGTGTGAATGCCAATCATTGCCAGTATCGTCAACTACTTTCATACAAATTTTTTTCAAGGTTTTATTGGTTGATTTTTCTTGGCCATTAGTTTGTAGGTAATAAGGTGATGAGAAACTAAGTTGGATGCCAAAATCCTCACACAACTTACATAGGGTTTTATTTTTGAATTGCTTTCCATTATCAGTGATGAGACAGTGAGGAACACCAAAGTGAAAAATGATGTGATGGTTGATGAATTCACATATTTTTTCAGCTTTCGTAGAAACGAGGGGGATGAATTCTACCCATTTAGTATAATATTCAGTAGTAGTTATGATCCATTGATGGCATTGTGAAGAATGGGGATTGATCTCACCAACAAGATCTGAGCCCCATTGAGAAAAGGTCCAAAGGTCTTGTGTGACCTGTAAGGCATGACTAGGTGTGTGATGAAGATTAGCATGTTGCTAGAATTTTACACAATTTTTGACATAGTCACAACAGTTGTGGTTTAGGGTTGGCCAATAATAGCCAAGGAGAAGAATGCATTTAGTGATGGCTAAACCACTAAAGTGGCCTCCACAAATTCCATCGTGATATTCCTTGATGGTCTAGGGAATTTCAGAACTTGTAAGGCATCCTAAGATAATACCGTCGAAGCCACTCTTATAAAGGATACCACCCATGATGACATAGCGAGAGACACTTTTAAGAAAGGCACGTTGTCCATTATGAGTGAGATCAGTAGGTAGAATGGAAAGGGAAAGATAGTCTGTAAACTGCTTATACCAAAGGTCACGTGGGTCAGGTGCAATGGTTCCATGATGGAGTAGACCTCATGAGGTAAATAAGAGGGTGATTGTAACCTTTGTATTGTGACAAATATTTTAGAGTCGGTAGGCGAAGTAGGTATCTGAGAAGCCAAGCAGGCCATGGTATCCACAAATTTATTGGTAGAATGTGGGGTGGTTTGAATTTCGTAACGGTCAAAGGTAGTCAAAAGTATGTCTACATGATGTTTATACTTTTGAAGTATTTCATTATGACACTGGTATATACCATTGACTTGGTTTACGACCAGCTGGGAATCACCAAAGATATTGATTGACTTAACATCTAAGGCATAAGCAGCCTAGAGACCCAATATGAGTGCTTCATATTTGGCAATATTGTTTGTACAATAAAAATCTAGTTTGAAAGATAAAGGCATAGGTTCACCATCAAGAGGAATAAGGATAACACCAGCCCCACCTCCATGCTGACACTTGGAGCCATCAAAGAAGAGTGTCATTTGGTAAGTGGTATCGTCTAAGGAGAGGGTAGCTATGGATTCGTCTAGGAAATCAATGTTAGAGGGTTGATTCTTGGAAAGAGGTGTGTCTACTAGTTGGTCAGCGATGGTTTGGCCCTTGATGGATTTTTGATGATGAATTCAAGGTCGAGGTTAGCAAGAAGCATAAGCCAATGTGTGGCACATTGATGTTGATAGGGTTTGGCATACATATAGTGTAGGGGTTAGTATTGGTAACAATGAAGGTTTTGTGGTTGAGTAGGTAATGGAAGGAGTTTGGTGGTGATGAAAACTAAGGCTAAGAAAAGTTTTCAGTGTGGGTGTATCTAGTTTTGTAGTCCAGAAGGGTGAAACTTATGTAATAAACCACTTGTTCTATGTGTTGCTCATCATGATGAGTGAGCATGACACCTAAAGAATGGTCAGTGGCAGAAATATATAGGTAAAAGGGTTGGTCATCCTTAGGAGGAATGAGCACTGGTGGTTGAAGAAGGTATTGTTTTAAGGCATCAAAGGATTTATGGCATTCATCATCCCATTTGAATGAAACATCCTTCTTGAGAAGATGATGAAATGGTTGACAATGGTCAGAAAGCTGCGAGATAAAATGATGAATGGATTGTAACTTACCTTGCAGGATTTGAAGTTGATGGAGATTAGTAGGTGGAGGAATTTCTAGAATAGCCTTTACTTTAGTAGGATCAACTTCTATGCCACACAAAGAAATGATGAAACCTAAGGAGTTTTCCTGAAAGTATCGTAAAGACAAACTTCTTTAGTTGAAAACAAACACAATACTTGATGAGGCGGTAAAAGATGACCTTAAGAATGGTCAGGTGTTCAGCTCAATGTTTGGATTTGGCAAGATGATCGTCTACGTAATCTTCCAATATGTGATGCATGATGTCATGGAAGATGTAAGTCATGGCTTGCTGATATGTAGCACCAACATTTTTTAGGGCCAAAAGGCATGACTCGATAGCAGAAGGTCCCCCAAGGAGTGATGAAGGAAGTTTTGTGTTGATCTTTTGGAGCAAGTAATATTTGATTATAACCTGAGAAACCATCCATGAGTGATAGCATTTCATGGATGGCAGTGAGATCAACTAGTTGGTCAATTCCTGGTAGGGGAAAATCATCTTTGGGACAAGCTAGGTTGAGGTCATGGAAGTCCATGCAAATGTGGAGTCCCCCTATTGCCTTTGTGACATGAATGATGTTAGAAATCCATTGGGGATAGTCAATGGGTAGGATGAAGGAAACTAAGAGAAGGAATTAAAGTTCTTCTTTGACTAGAAGAGAAATGCGAGGATGCATTTTCCGTAACTTTTATTTGATGGGTTTGGCATTAGGAATGGTTACAATATTGTGGACCACAATTTTTGGGTCAATACCGAGCATATCGGCATAGGACCAAGAAAAAGTGTTGCTATGGTCCTGGAGGAAAGAGGTAAAAGCTTCATGTTCAGCAACATCTAAATACTGACCTATCTTTAGAATATGTGGGTCATCCTGAGTATTAATGTTGATTTCGATAGTCGATTCGTTCAACATGGTTTGCATCTTAAAGGGTAATGACTGGTGAATATAAGAGTCTTCTGCACTAAGGTAGGTCAGGATGGACTCATCATCCTGACATTGAACAACGTTGATAGAAGGTGTATCACCATTGATCATGTTAGGATATAGGAAGGGGAGAGAA
The DNA here is from genome assembly GCA_019776745.2 of Taxus chinensis. NCBI lineage: Eukaryota > Viridiplantae > Streptophyta > Pinopsida > Cupressales > Taxaceae > Taxus > Taxus chinensis. The sequence continues at coordinate 451,719,627 of CM034156.1, forward strand.
GAGGTAGCCTCGCCATTGCATTGATAGGTCAGAGGTCCCAAGGAAATTGTGTTTACAAAAAATAAAAGTTAGGAGGAATAGATTCAAGATCTATGGACTTGGGTGAATGATGGTGACATGGGTGAATGGGGTGAATTTTTTTTGTCTTTCCGAAGGTTGACCCAGGCCTTCTTGGAAGGTTGTTTCCTGTGTAAAATACCCAATGCCACTACAGTCATTAGCAAAATCTTACAATTGGTACATGAAATGATAGTATGAAGTGGCCTTTTGTAAAAATCAAAGCCAAAGCCTTTCCATGCACCCATGGCGTGGTTAATAAGATGAAAGTGCAGGTGAAGGTGATTGGTAAGGGTATTGTAGGTCAATATGAAAATGGTCATGTATGGGACAGGTAATGGGTGTTGGCATAGCAAAATTCGTGCCCATGTTGCCAGGTCAAGGGCGGAGGAATATGTTCACCATGTAGTAGTCATAAGCTAGGGTTTGCGCCCTTGGCGCATACTCTTGTGGCCCATGAAATGTGTTAAATTGTATAGGCGGGCCCCAGAGCAGGTAGGTAAAGCCTTATATTAGTAGAGGTGTGGGTACATGAAGGTGGATGCACCCATGGTGCACGCTAAGATGATTCGAGTAATGATGGTCTATAGAGGTTGCCAAGGCACCCCTTCAGGAGGCCCAACATGTTGAGCATGTGACAGGGCAGATTCTGGCGCAGATTGGTCAGATGGCCTTATGGGGGTAGTGGCAATGCCTTTGGTACAAGGCACAGCTTAGGATTCATGCATGAATTGGTTTGGGTGGACAGCTTGATGATCCCTCATGCTAAGGATTTTACACAATCGGTTTAAGTTGTGGAAAGAAAATGATCAGTATGAATGCAAGATGTAAGCAATGCCACTTTTGGGTTATACTAGGGAATTCTCACTTCTAAGATGTAGAAGGTTCCAAGCAAGGCATGGTGAAGGGCCTACGTGTAACCTGAAGGATAATAGTGGGGGTAGGTGATGGAGATTCCTTTAATACAAGCACATCATTTAGGTTATACGCAATTTTAGAAGGACATACGACTTTTGATGGCAAATGTTGGAGGAGATGGTGTTGTTTATCCCCTCAATTCTTAGTTGGTCATGGCGTGGTATAATTTGTAAATAAATGTATAGGGCCATCTATGGTCTATAAGGAAAGTTTTCCTTAACAAGTTGGCATGTTGTATTGGGGGTAGTATTACAATGGGGGTAGGATCTAATCTTTGGAGAAAGTTGAAGACATGTGTGAGGGGTCATGAAGGAATTGAGTGCCATGGGTTGGAGGTGATCTGTCATTGAAGGAGTGTAACATAACTAGGTTTATGCATAAGTTGCATGATCTTGCATTGCATTTTGACTGGAATTTAAATGTTTATTGGCAAGCTTTAGGTCAAATTCTTCATAGAAATCATCGGTCAACATTTATTCACCTTTCCATAGGTTTATTTTTATCATCTTTATTTACCATGTTATGGGATGGCAGGAATCAGGTTTTTTGAGTAAATGTTCCCTCTGCAAACCCGCCAACCATGAGAAACCATCATGAAGCAGAGGAAGTAGGAACTAGGGCCTTCACCGGAGAGCTTTTCTAAATATTTGCAAGGTCCCAAATTGTAAAGGAAAAATAGAAGTGCAATAGACTCAACCAATTATCAACCCATGGGTCAGAGACAGGGATGTGGGGTGAATGCACGTGGAAAAGGTTTTCTTCCATCAATGAGGTCAATGTGGACCTTCTTGGGAGGTGGTGTGGCAAAGCCAATGCTACTATGGTCATTAGATTTATGGGTGGTACATGGAAATGAGTGGTATGGCATGGGGATGTTTGGTAAAACCAAAGCCAAAGCCTTTCCATGCGCAACGGTGGAGGAAAGTGTGGGTGAAGTGGTGGTTAGTAAGGGATTGTAGGTAAGATGAAAATGGTCATGTTTGGGATGGAGGTTTGGGTGAATAAGTGGAAATATCAAGTCCCCCATACATTAGATTAGTGTGAAAGGTGGGGAGAAACTTTCCTAAGGTAAACTCCTCACCTATGTAGTAGTCATAACTAGGGTGTTGGCATAGGTTCCCATACTCTTGTGAAGTAAGGAATGTGTTGATATTATATAGGAAGTACTTCCCCAAAGTGAGGAATTTAAAAACACCTTCTAAGGGATCAATAGTCAATATGTGGGTAGTGGGGATAGATGACCTACTAGTTTATTAGGAAGCAAATGAATCAGTTGTAGAGGTTGCAAAAACATTAGGAATAATAGGGTTATTCTTATGTGGGAGAGGGTGGAAAATGGAGTTTGAATTACTCTGTGGATGTAATTTTTATGGGTGAAGGTGAAGTGAAGGTAGTGGTAGATGCCTAGACTAGTAAAAACACATCATTGGGCCAGTATAACATGTTACAGGTCTTGGATGGAAATGGATCGGCAGGGATGGTGTAGTTATGTCCCTCATGCTCGAATTTTACAAGTAGTGTAAATTTGAAGGGACACAACCCATGACATGAATCTAGGGTCTTTCAAGAAATATGTTATAGTGGAATTCCCCCTCTAAGATGTATAATAGTTCTGGGATAGTGCGAGGGCCGACGCGAACATGAAGGATAATAGTGCCAAGGGTGGAGGTGATGGTGTCATTGAAGGGGCATAAAATAAATGGGTTATTATCCATTTGTTAGAAGGAATATGCATTTGATTGCATGTGTGGGAGGAGATGATGTTAATTCTAGCACCACCATCAATCATGACACATCGTATGCATATGTTATCGAAATAAACTAAAATGAATAGGACAAGATCAATTTCATCTAACCTGAGAGGTACAATATCCTCTTCAGAGAAGCTGAGGGCGGTGACTTGAGGAGTGGTCATGGAGGTAGAAGGAGGAGGTGATTTGGTTAGTGAGGCCACATGGTGTGGGTGATAATCGAGGCCATTGGTATGGGGTCATCGGGTATAACTTCAATGGATTGTAAAACTTCGATAAGGTATTTTATGTGGGATTCAAAAGTATGTACGAGATCATACAAATACATCTTTAGAGGAGACTGATGTAATTGTTTTATCATTGTGTGATGGGTGACCCCATCAGAGATAGGGTATGTAGGTCCACGGATGGTGATTTTGGGAGTAGGTGTAGATGGTATATTGGGTACAGGGTTGGTTGATGGGCTAGTTGCTTTTTCTTTTCCTTTTTCTTTCTGAGCGCAGGTAGCAATGTGAACCATGTTAATCTGAGGGGAGGTGGATGGAGAGGGTGTGTCATGAAAGGTATAATGACATGAGGGGAAAAATCTTTGGGGTGGATAAGATCCTTATGAAATGAGTAGGGTGCACTGACATTTGGGTGGTGGTTTGGCCAACTCTCTAATACGGACCATGTTGATCTCAAATTTTAGAGGTGGGAAAAATGGTTGTGGGCTGGAGATACTAGATTATGAATGGTTAAAGGATGATGATGTGTGGTGATAGGTGAAGGTGGAGCATGGTCCTCATCAAGAAGGTCATCCTTGTCAAAATTTTGTTCAGGAGGAAAAATTTGGAGAAGAACAGTTTCAGAGCCTTACAATTTTCAACATCATGTCCTGGTACACGATGATAGGAAAAAATATTGGTTTCATCAAACCCTTTTGGTTTGGGTTTGAGAGGATCGTAAGGTCGAAGTGGTGGTAATGTGATGATGGAAGTCTCTAAGAGGTTGGTTAAAATGTTGGCATAGGACCCTGCTAATGGATCACAATGGGAAGTGAGTGTGGGTTTGGGTACAGTGTGGATGATTGTGAGGGAAGAGGATTTATAGGAGGGGGAATGGGTTGGTCTACTAGTTTGGTATGTGGAGTGGTCTTAGGTCTTGCTGGCATCTTCTTGGGTAAAGGTGGGGTAGAAGAGCTGGTGATGGAAGGTTTGGTTGGTTTGACTACCTTATTAGAGGGTAGTGGATTCTTAGCTTTGGGTTGCACCTTCTTGGGTAAAGGTGACAAAGGAGTATGAGATGTAGAAGGAAAAGTAGATGGTGGAAGAGGAAGGGTTACCCATGGGGGAAACCAAGTTGTGGTGGAGGTGGTTGGTAGAGGTTGGGTAGGTGGCATTGGTTGAAGTTGTATAGGAAAGGTTGGGGTTATAGTAACTGGTGGAGGTATAGGTGGCAAGAAGTGTATGGGTGAGGGTGAGGAAGTTTGGTTTTTGGGTGAATGAGGTGTAACAAAGGCTCGTGAGGTAGGAGTAGGTTGTTTAGCTTTTGACTGGCCTTGGATATGAGATTGTTTGGTCAAGGTTGATGGATGAGGCCCTAGGATGGACAAAAGGGGGGAAGGTGACAAAGGTGTGGTAGGCAAGACCAGTGTACGTGGCCTAGAAGGTTGGGTTTTCCTTTTAGGTGGGAGGATAATGTGGGTGTGTACTTGGGAAGACATGGCTAAGTCTAATCTGACAGGTGGGTGAGTAAGGCTTGATGTCGGCATAACACCCAAAGTAGTGATGGGTCTAGATATGGGTGGGGGGATAAGTGTGGGTAGGTTTTTAGGTTTGGGAATAGTTGTAGTGATGGGTAGAATTTTGGATGGAGGTAGGGATGATGAAGAGGAATTCATTTCAATCGGCATGGTCAATGTAGTTTTGGTTTCTGAAAATACCTTTGGGTAGATCGTGGAAGTATCTTCAGGAAACATTTGCATTTGGGTCAAAACGGGGAGCTGAAGACGCCCCTAGAGTATGGAATGATCAACGTAATCCAAACGATCGAACAACCATGAAAATGGGACTATTGAAGAAGAGGATGGAATGGGTTGGGTGGCAATACCTGTAAAATATGTCTTATGAGATAGGGAATTGGCTAGCCTCATATTCTGTAGGTAAAAGAGTTCAAGATCATGTCAATAGGGTCCTAGGATGCTAGGGAAAAAGTATCCCAAAAGGTAGTGACATGTATGAAGAATATCCCATTGGTAGGAGAGATAATAGGTTGGGTGAGCTAGACTTATCTATTGGTTGAGGAGAAGGCAATAATGATTCTTTTGTGGATGGGAGAATAACAAGTGTTGATGGTTCATAAGGCTAGGAACCAAACGATGACATGACATTGGTAGAAAGTGTGGGTTCCTCCGTGAGAGAAAGGGGAGATGAGGGGTACTCCTTTGTGGGTGGAGGAGTAGAAGAGGTATGCTCCTTTATGGGTGGAGGATCTCATGCCAAGATTTCCTCAATAGATGAAGTAGGTAGGTTTTGAGGAATAGTTGGCATGATATCAAAAACTGCATGAACTTCATGGACATTGTTGTCACTGGATGAAGGTTCGCTATTTTAATTAGATGATGGTTTATGATTAGGGAAAAACTTTTTGAAGATGTGAAAATTCTGATTTTCTGGCACATTTGGGTTACCTATGACAAGGTCTCCATTGTCTATGATCTCTTGAACAATGTTTTTAAAAGTTATGCAGTTACCATCACTATGTCCTTTAACAGCGATGATAATTACAATAGTCGTGTTCTTTATACCATGCCGGCATGGGACAAGAAGGATCAAAAATTGTATGAGGTTTTATGGGAGGAAGTGTAATGGCTCTAGCTCTAAGAAGTTTTTCCGAGACTAAATAATAGGGATCATCGATTGAAGTGTACTTCTACTACTCCCGCTAGAGCTGAAATGCCTGGATAGGAGAAATATTGGAAGAAGGTTGGGCCTAATTAGAAGGATGAGGTGGACCTGCCTTGAGGACTACCACATTGGCAGATCCTTTGGGATTTGAATAGTTATTTTGAGGTTTTGAAGATGAAGAAGAATCATTTGATTTGAATGGGGTGTTCTTGTTTCGTAATTGGATCTTCTTTTCTTCAATGGCACAAATTTCTAGTTTTCAGGCCATGGTGAAAGCTTCATCAAAGGTTTGGAAGGTTTGGACTTGTAGATTTGGTGAGATGTGTCTGCACAAGCTCTAGTGAACAACTCAATAAGTTTAGTTTGAGGTAGTTGGAACGTCAATTGGTTAATAAGACTCTGCCAGTGGGCACTGAAAATTTGCGATAGATTCATCTTCATACTGTCGGGTTGAATAGAGATCGGTCATGGTGACTTTCTTGGTAACATTGATTGAAAAATGATCTAAGAAATCTTGGGCTACTTGATTAAAGGAATAAATAGAATGTCGAGGTAGTCCACTATACCAATCCAATGTTGGTCCTGTCAAGGACATTGGGAAAGTTTGTAGGAGAAAAGCGTCATCATGGGTGATTAGGTAACACCCATGTTTGAACAACCACAAGTGTTGCTGTGGGTCTTCTTTACTATTGAAGTGATTGAATTTAGGCATTTCCCAATGCACTAGGTAAGGAAGAATGGGAATAGATGGATGGATAGGCTCATTATAGATTTCATCATATGTTAAAGAATTACGAGAGCCAAAAATAGATGCTTCTAAGGTCTGCATCTTCTCCATCATCATTTTAATGAGGTCGTTAGTAGGTTGGGATGAATGGGTGCCCTCTGCAGAAAAAGGGGGTTGATGTTGAATGTATGAAGTGGGTGGTATGCTGGTGTATGGTGGCACTGAGTATGAGAACTACGCAGGAGGAATAGATGTGGGTGGCACATAGCCAGTATAAGCAATAGATGAGGTCGGGGGTTGTTGGTAGTATGTGTAAGCGGGTGGGGTAGTCATAACAACTCTAGTGGTGATTGGGGGTAAGGAATGTGAGATAGAAAGGATGAGGTTTTGGAAAGGGGTGTAAGTTATCAACACCAGAGGTGGTTGCGATGCAATGGGTATATGTGAAGTGGTGGGTGCAGATGAAGCTATACTCATAGTGGTTGTCGAAGGGACAATCAATGTCGTAGGCACAATCAATGACATAGATGTTGCAATTATAGCGGCTGTGGGATTTAGCTGAGACACCATAGGTGATAAAGTGGATGACGGTAACGCCAAACTGGTGCTGGCTGATGCAGAAGTGGGGGTAGAGCAGGAGGGATAGATATAGGCATGTCCATATATTAACTGTCACTGAGGAATCCTCGTGGAAGAATGAGCAAGGTAGTATTGGAGGGCAGTGGGATTCTGGTCAAGGAGTCTCGCAAACTCCTCATCACTGGTAGTGATGGGGATAAGATGCATTCGGATCCATAGGTGACAGAATGGATGGCAGTGACGGACTAGGTGGGAGTGGGTGATGACTAGTGTGAAATACGAGGGAGTTAATTTGGTAGCAAGTCAACACCATGTGAATAAACATATATCAGATGAATTGTACTCTATAAATGAAATAGGGATCAACAGAGATAGGAAAAAACACATTTGGGAGGGAAAGTTGGTATTTATTTTGATTAAAATAAAAAAGGAGTGACCGACACTAGTTGAACTGACCAATGACGGTTAAGGGGTGACTGATGTCAGTTACAGGAACTGATATCGGTTACTGTGAGAAAATAATAGTTTCAACAAATGAGGCAAAAACTGATGACTGTAGACATTAATGACTGTTATCAGAGTACAGAGAGTACAATGATACATAGAGACTCTAAACAAAAGAGAAGATGAGATAAGTGTCTTTTGGGTAAATTAACCAAAAGAACAAGGAATCGATGTTGGTTAGGTAAACTGATGGTGGTCGCTAGACCGATGCCAGTTACTATGAAATATTAAGATTTAGGAAAAAGAAAAAATTTGTGAATTTAGATTAGATGAATAATCAACCCATAAGTCTGGAGATGATAAGATGAGGTCCTGACACACTCTGAGAAAGTCAGAATACTCCAACTATGATGGTGGAATGTGAAAGGAAAAAATAAAAATGAAGAATCATATCCTCACACCTCAAAACACAAGTCAAGCACAAATCTAATAAAAATATGCAATCCAACAAGTGAATTTAGTGTGTTTAGCTTATGTTATTTAAAAGACTGACTCATGTATTTAGAGTAGAGTTTTTGGTTAGGAAGGCTTCTTATGAAGAAGGAAATTCTAAAGGTGAGGTTTCAGGCTATGTTATGGTAGGGGTAGGCCGTCCTCTGATGGTGGTGACTGGATAGAGATAACCAGTTGGGTGCCCACCTATCAATCATCTGATCGTGTGATCATTGACAACTTCTTCTGGGTGGGATGTTGTTTAAGAAGATGAATATATTCCAATTTGTGAAGGTTGGCAAAGAGAGAGAAGAAATAATGTTCTTTTCTATGATCTAGTTATGTCAACCATCAATTGGGCATGAATTCCAACATATAGGTTGCCCTCATTTTAATGTGAACTAAGATACAGTGAATCAGAATGCTATGTAAATTTTTTAAGCCCAAATCGAAGTGTGATATTCGATGTAACAAGTAATGAATAGGAAAAGGAATGTTCTTTCACTAATGCAATACTAATGAAAGAAGAGAAGTATTCTTTTTATAGCACCAAAAACATGATTTCTTTTAGAAAATAGAAAGAGAGGAAGATTTTAGAGAGGAAAATTAATGTGTAATCTTTTCACAAGGGAAACAATCACACAATGTTTACCTAGTAATGAATAAAATGCAAGGAAACCCAGATGGGTTCCACCGAGCATCCCTAAATGGTTCACCATTTTCTTTAAGTTTTTAGATGAAACAAATAAGGTGTGGGCCAAGGAGGAATACCTATTGCGATGGTCGATTTGAAGTTCATTGTGCACATTCTAACTTCTTGATCTAATGCTGACTATGGAAGCTTCCTTTTGGCTAGGAGGAACTACCTGAAATACAGAATAAGACCACAAGAAAGACTTAAACAATATATGTCAGTGGGATGCCTAGCGTGTGATAGATACATGAAGTGTGATACTTCCTCAGTTTTAGTCAACCCACTGTTTAATAAAATTTAATGCAAGAAATGACATAAATAAATTTTTTTCTACTATAGTTGATATGGTTTGAGTATCTCATCCAAATATAATAAGAAAATATAACATAATAGGCTAGGCTATGAACAAATCTCGAAATAAGGCAAATAACTAAGGTGCTAGAACAGGTCAAGGTCATATTCTGGGTCACTTGAGTCACTTGGAAAATGTTATTGGGTTCTAGTATTAACAGGACTGCCAAATACAAAGGCTGATGTCTGTCTTGTATTACCGATGGCGGTTTAGTAAGAACCGACAACGGTTACTGCGGACTGGTAATAAATCAATAGTTCATGGTTTTAGGGATTTGTTTGAGGCTGAATCAGAGATGGTAAGGAGTTAGTTTAGGTCTAGGGAAGCATTGAGAATATTCAGAGGTACTCAGGAGTAGACAAAGGTGATTAAAAGGGTTATGAGTGATGGGAATGGCTGGGTTCATAGGAAGGCAATAGTAGTGGGGTAAAAATATAAATGGTGGTTGATAAATAAAGGTGAAGAACTCTTATAAACTGAATAGAAATGAAATGGTGTAGGTTAGAGACACACTTACTACTGTGTAGGTTCAATGGCTGGGTGGTGGTGATGGCTGATTAGTGAAATGGTGATCAGTGTCGTGGCAATGCTTCTCAGAATGCTCCTGTGAATGCAAATACCTTCTAATCAATGGTTGTGCTGGCTATGGCTACCTGGATGTGCAAAAGATCTTTGGTTCTTGCTTATATGCAGATCTCTTTTGCTCTAAAACTTGAAAATGTGTCTAACCTCCCAAACAAATTACCAAAAATTTTATATGGTAACCAATGACAGTTTAGGGTTATCGGCGTTAGTTAAGGCTTGATATCCTAGGTTGCCTAAAATTATAGATCTTGGCTCTCTTTTTCCATATTTTGCTCATTTGTGTCGGGTCTAAATGGAATGTTGCGCTTAGATACATGGGAATGTGGTTATAGGAATAATAGGCATATGATTTTAGGGTTAAACTAATTCTTAGTTCATTCAGGTAAGTAGGGCTAAGTCTTAGTTAGTGATGAAAACATGTTATGAATAGGTCTCTGGTGAGGTGTCTAGGTGAGGTGATGGGGTGAGGTGTAAATTGGTTTTAATTAAGGTAATTAAATAATGAATGAAGTGAGGATGAGTATTAATTTAATTGCAAATAATTAAATTAATATTAATGTGGGGTATAAGGGTCATGGTTAGGTGAATGTGTTTATGTTGGCTATTAGCAAGGGGACCAAGGGGGGTGTGACCCAATTTTGGTGTCTACAATAATAGGTAGGGATTCTCTGCTAGGTTCCTAAAAATACTAATTGTCATCTTAATAAGCACATTGAAAGGAGACCATAACATACTCGTGATGCGTAATAAATACTGAATTTTTTGAAGCCTTGTCATGATATAAGATATTTAAGTAAAGGGGTAATTACTATGTAGGTAGTTTTTTCACAAACATTTAATGAAAAAGATTATTTGGGATTGTTGGGAGTTGGTACACACATTCAAGGCATGGTCATGTCTAATCAATCTGAGTGATTTACATCTATAGGATCCTCTTGATAACCTCATATTCCCCAATCATTTCAAACCACATGAAAGGTAATAAAAAATTACACACACATCTACAATTAGAGTAAGAAGAAAGGAGGAGTCAAAACTAATTTCACTTAATTAAAACAATCCATCGTAAATACTAGTCTCTACTATAATATTTGGATCTTAGTGGTCACTGGGATTAAACCAATTAAATCAATATAGTTTGAGCTTAGCATTTGTTGTGTATTTAAACAATATAATATTTCTAGTTAAAGAGTCACTTTCATTTAACAAACTAAAGAAATACATATTGATTTTAGTTTCCGCTAGATTATGTTTAAACATAACCTAATAAATGATATTTTACTCTTCGAAGTTGATAGGTATTAACAAATTAAGGTAAGATATTTTGTGCTTAGAGACCTCTAAGTTGATCACCCTCATTAAATTTGGAGTATTGTATAGCACACAAAATATGTATAAATTAGTTGAATTCATTGTATGATTTTAATCTTTTAAATTAAGATTTTTCGATCTTAGTGCCCTCTAGGTTAGAGGATGATATTTTGATCTTAGTTGTTGCTAGGTTAAATAATTTTATTTTAGTGGTTGGTATCATTTAACAAGTTAGTTTTTGTTGTTTTGAGCTTAGCGTCTGCTAGCTTATCAGGCTACATAACCTAACAATCTATATTTTAATATAATAAGTTGCTAGGTTTTAACATATAAGAGCCACGTAGCAGCAAGTTTATGCCTTCTATAGTTTAATGTTGTAGACCTTGATAATTTTGAAACTTAACATAATATGTGTAACATTCCCATTTTAAGACTTTAGAAACAAGAGAATTATACATATATATATAATGTTCTTTGTTCTTTGATTGCAATGGAATGTGTGTTCTAAATTATGATTATTTAGAACAAAGAAAATTATATATATAATGTTCTTTGTTCTAAATAATCATAATTTAGAACACACATTCCATTGCAATCAATCTCATAACAGATAACCATATGCAACTGTAAGTGACTTGGTGAACTACAGAGTCTCTCATTTCATGACTCAGTTTCTAACCGATCTCTCATGTTAACTCAAAGTATTGTATGCTATGTATACTTGGTTCTCTTACCCTATTCTAGGTATTGAGTGTTATGTTTAAGAGACCTATCTGAATATTTGTTACCAATATTCATCTAAAATATTGTTTCTTAAACTAGGTGACATAGGAAAATGCAACTAGAAGCTTGCGATACTTTGGCCAAATATTTCCACCATATTGTTCATGTTACTATTCCTAGACAACATACTCGTCAAATGAAATACGTCCTTCACCCCACTCATCTGTTATCTAGAATCGTCTTCACTAATTATGGTCAGTCAACTTGTTCAAGGTTTAACCCTACCCGAGGTTAGCAACATAGTTTGGTATAGAGAACCACTCATGGTGACTAAGGGTACTTAGACATACTCAATCGACCTAAGTCAATTACGTGTCTTGTTATCCTAATTTGTTGTGAGTTATTCCCTATACTAAATCAAGCTCCTATCCTAACCTAGATTATAACTAAGATCAATTCCAAATTTATGTAGATCTAGTTGGTCTGATTTAAATGGGTGTTTCCACATGTCAACTGCAACACTGTATCCTCATGAAGACCCTAGTCTTTGTGAAGGTACAATTATTCAGTTGGCATGTGCCAATAACCAACTGAATCACCCCATCTGGATGCACATACCCAAACAAGAAGTGAATTACTCAATTATATTCCTTAATTAAGATTTAAATTACAGCAACCCTATTAAACCCTAATTGCCTTAGCCCTTAATGTTGACTTCCACAGTTGATTTATTAAGGTTTTGTATAAATAACTTAATTACTTTTTAAACATCAACTTCTTACTTTAGGGTTTAGTTAATTAGAACACAAACAATAAACTATAATAAGATTACATATTATATCCTATCATTCTTAGCCTGTTTAATTTTCATAAACAAGTTCCATTATTTTATACTTCATTGAAATTAAGTCTAATTAATAAATGTTCATATTTAGCTTTCATTAGTTTTATACTTATGAAAGTATTGGTCAAGAGGAGGTTCACCTTCCTCTTTCTTGTTATGAATTAGGGTTCTGGTATCCTTTTTACATTATAAAAGAAATCATAATAAATTTTCACTTTCATTAACATCTTTTAATAAACCATAATTTCTTATATAAAATAACATATATGCATGCCAACTTAATAAGATGCATTTCAATAAGGTGATCGGGAATCTAATTCCCTTTCATCTAACTGATTTAAGTCAAACCAATGAAGGATTCCATATAGATAAGATTACAAATTTCCCTTCCTTACAAAACACACAAGGAGAATAACACATCATGTACAAGTAACTCTTCATATCTATATATATTTTTTTCCATTTATCAAAGTGAAATACTTGTTTTACAAGTCCATTCATTTCAGACATCTTTCATGTCAAACAACATCAAGGTCAATTAAGAAATACAACTTTTCCTCTTTAAATACATTTCAATAATGAATCGTATTTCTTCATAAAATATCTATTCTTTAAGTAAAAAATAACATCATAAAATTTATTGTCTTCCTTTATCACTTACGAAGTCCATCTACAAAAATTTATAGCATGGGTCAGTTCATTGAATTGAGCATGATTAGCACTAAGCATTAAAACGATGTGCTTTCAACTAACTGTTTCATAAAAAGAACTTTACTTTAATGAAACAGTAAAACCATACACATAGATAACATAAAAAATAAATAACATTCATAAAGGAAGAACTATTGATAAACCAAATCAACATTTAGTAAATATCATGATATAAAATCAACATTCTTTAGCCAATGATTTCATAAGGAATTATATCATATAAGTAATATTTCATCCTAATTACTTATCTCATTCTTCTTATAGGTACTTATAGTTCATTTCTTACTTCAATCAATCTAAATTCCAGATATAGACACTAACTCTAATATTTCCAAAAAATAGAGTTATTATTAAGAAGAAAAGAACCATCATACTCAACATTAACATGTTGCGTCATAAAACATCTTCTGCCTAGCTAATTCAAACTTCATGAAAGGTTTAAGTTTGAGTCATCAATATCATAAAAATTAGGGGTTCCTATTTTAGATGCTACATACAAATTTAATGCTCAAGATATAGCCTAAGTCTTAAGTTAGGCCGCAATAGGTTAGAAATGGGAAATGTATTTAATTGAATACTTGCATTAAACATTAGTCACATGTTACCAATATATTGTTTCCAATCAACACAAGTTAAGGAAAATAAGTAAAGGATTATCTCCAACTACTTAGTTTTGAAATCCTATTAAGTAATAAAACTGGAACCAATCAGTTTCTTAAACAAGAGAAACACAGAAGAGAGAAAAGATAAACACACACACACACACACACCACACACACACACACACACACACACACACACAGAGAGAGAGAGAGAGACAGAGCTCAGAAATTCCCTCAGAGCTTCGAAGAGAACAATTTTGCATTCCACAACTCAAAGAAGAGAGAGGACAAAATATAATTTCCTTCAAATTTCAAAGAAAACAACGATGAATACCTTACTAAGAAAAGAAAGAGAAAAGGGACTCAACAACAAGAATTGGAGAAGGTCCCATTATCCTTTCCCAAGAAAATAAATATTTCATTCTAATTAATTATCTCATTCTTCTTATAAGTACTTATAGTTCATTTCTTACTTCCAATATAAATTCCATAAATAGACACTAACTCTAATATTTCACAAATAACTAAATAAAAATAAATGATGCAAATCTAATCAAGATTTCTTGGATCTCTTGACAAGCATTGGAACATAAAGCTAAATGATATGAGACCAAATTATGTGACTGCAGTATGCAAGTCAGATTCTAGAGATGAAGTTCTCTCAAAATAAAAACAAGAGCCGGAGCAGTAGTGCATTAGATACATCACGAAAGAGATGATTCAAATGAATTCGATTAAGAAAAAATACATGAAGTTTCAACAACCACTAGACATTCCAATTTATCCAATCGTAAGTAGCTCAGTTCATATAACCTGAGCTTAGACATCATTTCTGAACACAAATAGAATATAACAATCAAGTTAACACTTACTCCCATCTTTATAGGGATAAAAGTAAAAATATTCTGGTAAGAAGAGAAAGAAACCAACCAGTTTCAAACTCAATGAAGATGCAAAAATAACAACATGACTTTTCTACATATGCACACATCTATCTCAAGAGATTTTTAGAAAAACTGAATTCATTTCAGTCCATTCCTTATGACAGGCTCAACTGTATTAACCCTTAATTCACCTAAATATTCCATTCCCTCAACGTTCTTCATAAATCAAAATAAAATTAAAGATATAGAAAGCCTTCAAGATGAACATATTGGTTAGTTCTTGAAGCATGAAATGTCATCCAAGAAAAGATGCATATACATTTGTTAAACCTTTCCCAAAAAGCATGACAACATGGTATATAACAAACTTACCCTCAAACAGATTTAATCAGGAAGTTCGTCCAGGTAAAGAATAGGTAAGTCATTAGGAAACCATCTTCTAACTTTCAATATTAAACTACAAGGTCGACATCATTCAAGTTCAAGTAGGAGCTATATGTATAAATAAGATTTCCAACCTAGATAGAACCAAGACTGGAAATATCTTCCATTATAACAGAAACTCTTATTGTACAAATTTAGATAAATCTTACAGAGGTTCAAAACCCAAAATGTATAAATTTCAGAAGAAGAAAAAACTCATTTACTGTTATATTCAAACAAGTTTGAATCCACGAAATCATTGATTCAAGAAACCATTTCTACACATAGCTTCCACAGAAGTAACTAGATTCTAAGCAACTCAAGTTTCAACAGAAAGATCTTAGAAGAATTAAATCATTTACTATTGTTTTCAAAGAATTTTCAATCCACAAAAACATTAAATCTAAGAAACCACTACAACACAACTTCCATAGAGGTAACAAGATTCAAAGCAACTAAAGATGCAACTAAGAATAATACCCTTCTTACCTCCTTCCAACAGAGGAATACAAACCCACATCAAATCTAAAAGCAAACACTATTTTCCATGATACATTTTGCACAGACAAACAAGTTTCACACAAATTTGACATCATTCCAGTCCCAACAAATTTAAGACACAATTCAACACTATATTCAGCAGGGAAAAAACTCACATTCCATTTTATCTAACAGAAGCTCTTCATCAAAATTAAGAGAATAATTCAAGTGTGAATGCAAAATAACCATCACAGACATAAAAACCCATTTGTTACCAAGAGAAGATATTTTTTAATGAAAACAATTAGGAAAAAGCATAACAACTTAATGGATAGAGCCTATCATTCCCAATAGATCTTCCTATCGATTTGCATAAGACTTCCATCTGAAGCCTCCTACATTTTATCCTTTTCCAAAATGAAATCAACAACCTGAAACTTCTTCATATGCCAATTATACCTTCACAAGATCAAAAATAGTCTTAGAGTTGCCAAAAATAGCAAAGGATTGAAAATAGAACTGCTAGTTTGAAGGACCCAAAATCTCCATGTAGAGAAAAAATCACCAAGAGAAAATGACCAAACAACATCCCAAAAATCTTCTTGCATGTCTTCCAAGGCGGTTTATTCACCAAGACCAAGACTCATTAATGCAAGGACAACCAACTCTCCTGCCTAAATTTTTGTGCCACTGCCATTTGAAATCAATGAGATCTATTTCAAACATTACATGCATTTTAACTTTAGCGATCATGCCAGCTAGTCGTCGCACCTCAACTCTCCATGCCTTCGTGCTATAATTGACAGTGTAGAGTGTAATAAATTAAAATCAAATCTCATTAAGGCCATAGAAACCATCATCACTGAATCCCCTTTTCCATGCAACCCCCTTAGGTTCCCTTTTTTCTTAGCATTAGTTTAGGTTAGATTGACATTAGATTAGGATTTGACATTAGTCTAGGTAAATAGTATTTAACTTAGGTTATTCCAAAACTTGCCATAATTAAACATGACAACATAGGTTAGGATGTAAATTTTATCAGTTTATAAATAGTTCTAAGGTAGGTCCAAATCACCCTAGGTTAGAATACAATGAGGGTAGAACCATTACCAAATTAGGTTAAAATGTATGATTAAGTATTAAAAATCTATGTCCAAGATTAAGGTATTCACCCTA
Organism: Taxus chinensis; assembly: GCA_019776745.2. Lineage (NCBI taxonomy): Eukaryota > Viridiplantae > Streptophyta > Pinopsida > Cupressales > Taxaceae > Taxus > Taxus chinensis. The sequence goes on from CM034156.1 coordinate 451,736,268, forward strand.
ATAGCCCAGTATAGGCCCTTGTTCTTATCATGTTGTTCAGCATATTTATAAATATTTATCAAGAAGACCATAGTTTAATACTTACCGCTTGATGAAAAGCAAGGTGTAGTGCCCACATTTTACACACACAATTACAATAGTAAAATATCAGGATACTTTTTTTTTGACTTACATTGCTCACTACACACAAGACAACATGGGCTTCAAGTACAGAAACTCGACTCACATACGAAAAACACATAAGTCATCGACTCACATAGACACATGAAAACATCATAGGTATGTCGATACCACACTTTTCCCAATGAATGGTTACTAGTAATGACCCAACCACAAGAACACGACTTCAAGAATGGCAAATCCGCAACACATCATTTCTTTATTTGTATTTTAGTTACAGTTAACCCTCTAAGAACATTATTTCACAAGGATAATTTTCTCGATTGGCCACCTACAGATTCTTAAGTACATTCCATGGTTAAGTTACCATTCACGCCCTTTAAGTTGGTTTCTTATTCTTTACAAAAGTTTCCATAACTTGCATATTTATTTTACGTAGTTCAAAATTGTACAAAATACTTAGTATCTCGTTCTTATGTGAAGAATATTCTTCTCGAACATATATTCAGTATCTACCTTTCTATTCTTACAACTCAAGTGGATGAGACTTGGTGTCCATATAGTGATATTAGGATTTGACAGAGATTTAATTGCAAGATAGCTTTTTACCACAAAACATTCTTCGATCACACAAAAGTTATTTTCCTACCATAGTTATTATAAATCAATAACTTAATGACTTCCTTTTTACATTTATATATCTTTTTTTTTCTCATAGTTTGATCACAACAATGCAATACATATTCTTGAAACACATAAAGATATTTAATTTAGTTATAAGGTCTCCAAGAGCGGAAGTACCCCTAACCTCAATTCTCATTTTTTTTTTACTCTCATATACTTTATTTTCTTTTGCGTCATGTTATGGCCATATTTTTAGCATTTTCATATAAAAGGAGTTATGAAATGCTTGACTAACCTCTTGAAGGAAAAAAAAGAAAAAGGAGACTACAAGCTACACATGCACCCTAAGCCAAAATCCAAATAAAACGAGGTTTAGATGAATTCCCAATATTCACCTAAGGGTATACCCCTCAACTATATAAGAGTCTTAAGTTAGAGGAAGAAAATAAGCTAAACCACCTTCAAGAAGGGACCAAGGTGTTATGTTAAGAGAAACCATGGTAACACATTTAGCTGAGTGGGTCTAAGGAGTTCATTAACAAGAGTTTAAGACCTAGAACAACTAAGTCACAAACTCCATCTATGTCGTCTAGATCCAACAGGGATTTCATTCGATGAAGAAAATTTAATTTTAAACCTGTCTTCGGAAGACAAGGAAATCCACTAAGATACAAAGGAAGAGTTATCTCTACTTGCTCCAAATGAACTTTGACTGTGTCACTCCTATATACCAAGTTTATGACAATGTAACTAAACATACTGAGGAAGATGATAAGACCATTCTCGGGCTCTTGTTAACTAAAACTAGTAGGTTCCATTGAGTGTAGAGTTTAAGTTCATTCTACAGTTTTCAATGTCTTCTACGGTAAGGAGTATCACACGTGAAAAACAAGTTATGATCCGATATTGAACAAGGGTAGAGTGTTTCGATTAAATCTCTTTATTACATTTACAAAGTATGAACGCACAAGATTATTTGTTAATCATTTATTAAACACTAAACATGCACTACAAGATATTACTTGAAATTCATTTACCTTATATAAATATCAAACCTTTTTACCATGTGTACTATAAATCAAATTGAACCTATGACTAAATGCATATTTCCTAGATGTCCTTGAAAACCAACATCTCATACATAACAACAATTTATCAAATATAACCATCTATAACATGAGACAACATTATACATTTGTTCATTTAACAATGAAATATATAAATTACAATGATGCTAAATGAATTACACTTCACCTTTTTGTCGTCATTTTTTCATCCTGCAAAACCATGCGAGTGTGATATCAGTGATAATTCGTTGGCATGGCATCCACCCTAATCTAACATAATTATCTTTTTTTTAGTTTTCCCATTTACATATAATAATAATTACAATTTGAAAGTGAGAGAAAAAAATTTAGATACATGTATTTAATGGATTTCATTTCACTTCATTTTGTAACCCAAGAGAGAGAAAAGGAGGAAAGAGAGAGAAAACACCATTTTGTCAAAAGTTTGATTTCACACAACAAGCTATACCATAGAGTTTTAAACAGTTATTTACATGTGTCCAAAGTTTCCACAGTGGTTTGACAACCCGACGAGGTTCCGACAACTTTCTACTTTTACCTTTTCTTACTAGCTACAAAAACGTTCAAAACGGGTTCGAAGGCTAAGAAAATACTTCAAAAAGTTATCTTCTGAAGAGAATGCACACCATGATTAACTTTCTACGTGTTCCCAAATATACCACGAGTTCATTGCAACTGACGGAATTGGGAAAAAGTGAACGGTTTGCGTTTGGCAGCTAGTTTTCTAGGGCCACTGGTCGTAGGTGGCCCAATGCAAAATGAACAAAAGTTAGCTTGAGGGCTTTGAAAACCACATCCAAAATTGACGTTCGATGGATGAGCACACAATGAGACAATTACTACAAGCTCACCTTTATAAGGAGAATTCATTGGAGTCAACAAAACTAAGAACTAGAAAACCATTTTCAAACGGCGACAAGTTTTCTGGAGTGACAAGTCAAAATTGGTCCAGTTTGACCTTGTCAAACTGCAATCGGAGGCCTACAAAATGGCTTTGCCAAACTATCTAGAAAAGTGTTTTTCCCTAAATTGAAAGTACCATGCAATTGTCTAGTAAGAACACTAGACGTTTGTGAAAATGGATAATACTTCCTCTGTCCAGGTTTCAAATGGCAGTTCAAAATGAAAGCCAACTTTCTAGATTTAACAACTTTCTACTGCTGTAAACCAGTGTAACAGGGCTCCTATAAGAGTATCAAAAGGATCACATACGTTTTTTCTGGATCAATCCAATAGTCTAGGTGATTTCTCACATAACAAGGTACATGAATGAAGCCTAACATCTCATTTTCAGAGTTCTGAAGGGTACTTAATGAGTCTCCGAAAACAACAAAAATTAACTATTTAAACAGGGAGAAGGTCAACATTATTACTAGAAAGTCAATTGCGTCTAGTTGATAAGATAATGATGTAGTGATCCATTTGGGTAGGAAGTTTTCTACATCACCTCAGAATGAGGGTGGGAGTTCGTGGTTTACTGCAGAAGAGTTATTTTGATTTTGTGAGTTACAACATGACCTTTCATTGTTTTTACAACGAGTTGATGTAAAAATTTAACTGTATTAAAAACCTAATATTTTAAGATTCTATTAATTTTCAAAAGAGAACTAAAACATGAGAATTATGAGAGGTAAGGGAAGATGAACCATTCTTGGAGAATGAAGTCAGTCAAAACTATGGGATTCAGTTCAGCATCTCCCTTAAGCATTTGTTGAACAGATCATGAGTGTCCGCAGTATTACCATTTTTCCTTTTCTCAAAATCCTCAAGCTTTCCAATGAACCCATTTGTGTACCTTCTACACCTATGCAAGGGGATGAGTAATATTTCTTTTCAGGCTGTGAAACTGTCCAAGGTTCTTGGTACTGACATTTCTAGTCAGCTCATCCAATACAAGGTAAGCCTCTCGCTCAAGATTTGCAACATTTGAATCCATATATGTGTATATCCTGAGATCATGGTATTCCATGAGACAAAATTTCTTTGAGGCTTTCTCTCAAATAGCTCATGCACCTTCTCAACAAATCCATTTTGTTCATATCCTGCTATCACCCTATCCTCAACAACCCATGTTTTTTTTCTTTTTTCTTTAAAAAAAATAAAATCTGTTAAATAGATCATCTGCCTTAAGAAAGGTTCCACATTTTCCATGCACAAATACCGGAGAATTCTCAACAATAACAGCTACAAGAAAAATTCCTTTACCTTTTATGCTTTGATGGACATCCATTCCTGGTCCTTGCGCTCATGTTTTTGGCACATGCTTAGAGTAAACATTTCCACACTAGCATACATACCTACTACAAAACTTCCAACTGTAATGTCTTACAGATCCTCAATCATTTTTGCTTTGATCAATGTCTACACCCTACTTCAAAGCTTCCATTTGGCACAGGCTGGAAGTTCGTTGCCAATAGTAAACTCGTCAGGTTGGAGACCTATTTGTTACACAAATGAAACAATGTGACTGTCTCATGAGGAAACCCGCGTCTGTTGTATACTGTCGTCCTCACATTCCAAGATAATATGTCTCATTCTTTCATTTGGTAAAACACTAAAAATAATGCCCACCAATGCATTTGAAACTACCACATCTGACAAAATCCCTCTCTCCATGTGCTTTGATAGTTGTCCACGTAGTAAAGGGGGGGCGTTCATTTTTTTTATGCAGGATGGGAGAATGCCAGCAAAGGCTACACAAATCCATGGCATTCCATGAGATGACATTTGGCGATGCTTTTTTTTGACAAAAAAAACAAAAAAAATGCCCAAGCACATTGATTCATGCAAAACTTGTGACCAATGCATCATATGAAACCTTGGTTCCTTCAGCATTTGCGCAGAACTGGTTCAAGCTTCCCTCTCCTGGCAGCGGTGGCTGCTCCCACTCAGCAAAAAGATAGAACAAAATCACAAAGGAGCCCCCCCTTTTCCCTAAATCCACCCCACATTCACGGGCCTTTCTTCTTTTCTTTTTTTTTAAATTCTAGTTCTTTTATTTTATTTAACATTATTATTATTTTAAATTCATTTAACTCACTTCAATCGATTTGTAGATAGAAATATGAGGAGATAGGAGGGGCACTACATCTCCCACCTCTTATAATAGCATCTTCCTCGATGTGACACAACACCGAAGTTCAGAGGGGGGGTATGTAGGCAAGAAGCTAATAATGAAAACACATTGGGTAACAAAACAACTAGTTGTTAAAACATGACCACAAGGAAGAAAACTAATTTTTGCAATATCTTAAATTTTAATGTTCTATGAGGATTGGTAGTTCCATTTTACCTTATTAATTACTTAGCATTTTTCTTTTATAGTATTTCTTATCTCAAGATTATAAAATTCATTGTTTAGAAATTTTTTTTTCCAGTTGTCTTAAGTTTATGGGTTCCCAACAATAATTAATATCAAGATGTCACACAACACATGCAACCCATGAGGCATCTTGCTACCTACTTTCATGACTGTATCATATTACAAGGTCTTTTAACTCCTCCATGGAATGACAACAAGTAGTCCACATAGCAAAGAATTTCCCACAAGACATAGATCTAGTACACAGATGTGACTGACAAACAGAATGATCACGCTGATACATATACAACGGGCATCACATGAAGCAAAATCCATGACTGTACCAACATAGTGCCAAGACAATATCCAATACTCCATACCAACCAAGAGTCAAGCCTCAAACATACCAAGGTGTCAAAAAGACTCACAAGGGTACACATAACTCACTATACCAACTCCACACATCCCAAGGCATCACAAAACAACTCCAAATATCTACAAAAGCAACAAAATACAACTCCATATACTTACCGAAAGAATCACAAGATAATCTCCATATACCTCCCAAACGGAAGAAACATAGTGCCAGAACCAAGTCGGGTCACTCAAACATAGAGCCCCACCAAGAATATGAGGTCACTCAAGCATAGAGTGCCATAAATAATATCGGGTCTCTCAATCATAGAGGTCCATTTCCTTTCTCCTGTTAAATGAGGCCGGGTCACCCTATGACCCTAGGCACATAGAGCTCCGTCACCCCCAAACCTAAGTGACATAATAACTCATGGTTCAACAACCCGCTAGTTATTTGTAACTCCTTGAGGCGTACCTCCATACAATGAAGTGGGTCCATAGGTTCCACCACTCCATGGTGAATCCCATGACCCTATTCCAACACATTAAAACATTAGAACCAGAATAAAAATCCATTCAAATGCCGAGTGGAAAAATTAAAATCCTTGGGCTAGGCTACAAAACTTTTAAATATGAAAAGAAAGTTTTAAAACTAAGAAAAACAAATGGCTAATTAGCCATGGTTAGTGCAAAATCCAAATGTTAATGCAACATTTTCAATAAAAACAACTAGTTCTATCTAAAAGAGATAAGGATTAATTTATGAATAAAATATGTATTGAGAAAATAGCACATTACAATCACTATGTAGCCTCATACTGTCACCAAACGGGTACTCATCGATTTTCTGGCACTTGGACATCGAGCCTCAACTCGTAAAAATATACATGTAGCCAGAAATGAGTATATCAAATAATGTAACTGTCATCATCTCTGCCTGGATCATTCCTCCATACTCCCACAAGGATCAATGTAGTCAAAATTACATAGGATTATTCAATGAACAATCTAATAGGAAAGAGTAGGGAACTCTAGTTGCATAAGTTGAGCATAAGGTGGTGTGCACCCACAATATACTGAGAAAGCTCGAAGTATACTAAATAAATAGAAATGGGTTTTCAGTCTATATAAGACTCCACTTCCTCACTTATACTCGGCTCAAGATTATGAAAACCTGGTCCATGCCTCCTCTCTCCACACATACACTCTCATCAGTTTATCCCATTAGGGTCATCTAGTGTAAGGTTTACAACATACACATAACTACATCCTAACACAATGGTGATTCACGTACATTAACCATAACGTCTTACGCATGGTATTTATATACAGGGTATAACACAATCACTACTTTCACGGGTTACGATACATCACATTTCCACATTCTGTAACCGGAGTGAAATCACTGTACCATAGGGATCATACGCTCACCATATGCCCCTAAATCATGACGTAAATCATTACATATTACACAAATCATAAGTATGATGAACACAATGTCTAACATTACAACATATAGTCAATTGCAACACAACACAATGATGCACACAACTAATTACAATACGATGATGACATCACGATGAAATTTGATTCACTTTACATCAATTTTGTCATGCAACACATCAATACACCTTTACATCACATAAATCCAACATGTTTTAACCCTCTGCAATCCACAATAACATTCCGTTCACAAACAATAAGGCAATACATCACACACGGATTCCTCATTGGATCCATGGAATACAGAGTGAATAATCTCATCATTAGCACATCAACATGACAAAAAATATGCAGTAAGTGACATACACAACAAGTGTGTTCACAATTTCACAATTACGACATAGTTCATAACACACACAGATCACATTACTCTTCTAATATACACCACCATCATGTAGAATCATCACAACTCCAATCCATCCCAGAGGTTTGAGAGCATGAACCTCGATTTGATACCATATGTAATGCCCACATTTTACACACACAATTACAACAGTAAAAAACCAGGATAATTTTTTTTTGACTTACATTCCTCACTACACACAACACAACATGGGCTTCAAGTACATAAACTTGACTCACATATGACAAACACATAAGTCATCGACTCACATAGACACATGAAAACATCATAGGCATGTCGATACCACACTTTTCCCAATGAATGGTTACTAGCAATGACCTAACCACAAGAACATGACTTCAAGAATGGCGAACCCGCAACACATCATTTCTTTATTTGTATTTTAGTTACGGTTAACCCTCCAAAAACATTATTTCACAAGGATAATTTTCTCGATTGGCCACCTACAGATTCTTAAGTACATTCCTTGGTTAAGTTACCGTTCACCCCTTTTTAGTTTGTTTCTTATTCTTTACAAAATTTTCCATAACTTGCATACTTATTTGGCGTAGTTCAAAAGCATACAAAATACTTATTATCTCGTTCTTATGTGAAGAATATTCTTCTCAAACATATATTCATTATCTACTTTATATTCTTACAACTCAAGTGGGTGAGACTTAGTGTCCATATAGCGATATTAGGATTTGACGGAGATTTAATTGCAAGATAGATTTTTACCACAAAACATTCTTCGATCACACAAAATTTATTTTCCTACCATATTTATTATAAATAAATGACTTAATGACTTCCTTTTTACATTTATATATCTTTTGTTTTCTCATAGTTTGATCACAACAATGCAATACATATTCTTGAAACACATAAAGATATTTAATTGAGTTATAAGGTCTCCAAGAGCGGCAATATCCCTAACCTCAATTCTCATTTTTTTAACTCTCATATGCTTTATTTTATTTTACGTCATGTTATGGCCTTATTTTTAGCATTGTCATGTAAAAGGAGTTACGAAATGCTTGACTAACCTCTTGAAGGAAAAAAAAATAAAAAAAATAAGGACACTAGAAGCTACACACACACCCTAAGCCAACATCCAAATCAAACAAGGTTTAGATGAATTCCCAATCTTCACCTAAGGGTCTACCCCTCAACTATATAAGATTTTTAAGCGAGAGGAAGAAAATAAGCTAAACCACCTTCAAGAAGGGACCAACGTGTTATGTTGAGAGAAACCAAGGTAATGCATTTAGCTGAGTGGGTCTAAGGAGTTCATTAACAAGAGTTTAAGACGTAAAACAACTAATTCATGACCTCCATCTATGTCGTCTAGATCCAACAGGGATTTCATTCGATGAAGAAAATTTAGATTTAAACCTATCTTCGGAAGACAAGGAAATCCACTAAGATACGAAGGAAGAGTTAGCTCTACTTACTCCAAATGAAGTTTGATTGTATCACTCCTATCTACCAGGTTTATGACAATGTCACTAAACATACCGATGAAGATGATAAGCCCATTCTCAGGTTCTTGTTAACTCAAACTAGTAGGTTCCATCGAGTGCAGAGTTTAAGTTCATTCTATGGTTTTCAATGCCTGTTATGGTAAGGAGTATCACACATGAAAAACAAGTTATGCTCTGATATTAAACAAGGGTAGACTGTTTCGATTAAATCTCTTTATTACATTTACAAAGTATGAATGCACAAGAAGATTCATTAATCATTTATTGAACACTAAACATGCACTACAAGATATTAATTCAAATTCATTTACCTTATATAAATATCAAACCTTTTTACCGTGTGTACTATAAATCAAATTGAACCTATGACTCAATGCATATTTCCTAGATGTCCTTGAAAACCAACATCTCATACATAACAACAATTTATCAAATATAACCTTCTGTAACATGAGACAACATTATACATTTATTCATTTAACAATGAACTATATAAATTACAATGATACTAAATTAATTACACTTTGCCTTTTTGTCGTCATTCTTTCATCCTGCAAAACCACGTGAGCATGATATCAGCGATGATTCACTAGCATGGCATCCACCCTAATCTAACATAATTATCTTTTTTTCAGTTTTCCCATTTACATATAATAATAATAATAACAATTTTCAAGTGAGAGAAAAAAGTTTAGAGACATGTATTCAATGCATTTCATTTTAGTTCATTTTAAACCCAAGAGAGAGAAAAGGAGGAAAGAGAGAGAAAACACCATTTTTTCAAAAGTTCTATTTCACACAATAAGCTATACCATAGAGTTTTAAACAGTTATTTACATGTGTCCAAAGTTTCCACGGTGGTTTGACAAGCCGACGAGGGTCCCACAGCTTTCCACTTTTACCTTTTCTTACTAGCTACAAAACGTTCAAAACGGGTTCGAAGGCTAAGAAACCACTTCCGAAAGTTATCTTCCAAAGAGAACACACACCACGATTAACTTTATATGCATCCCAAAATATACCACAAGTTCATAACAGCTGACGAAAGTGGGAAAAAGTGAACGGTTTACGTTTGGCAGCTAGTTTTTCGGGGCCACTAGTCATAGGTGGCCCAGTGCAAAATAAACAAAAGTTAGCTCGATAGCTTAGAAAACCACGTCCAAAACTGACGTTCAATGGATGAGCATACAACGAGACACTTCCTACAAGTTCCCCTATATAAGGAGAATTCATCAGGGTCGACGGGACTGAGAACTAGAAAACCATTTTCAAATGGCGACAAGTTTTCTGGAGTGACAAGTCAAAATTGGTCCAGTTTGACCTGGTCAAACTGTGACCAGAGGCCTACAAAATGGATTTTCCAAACTATCTAGAATTTTTTTTTTCCCTAAACTGAAAGTACCATACAATTATCTAGTAAGAACACTAGAGGTTTGCGAAAATGGATAATACTTCCTCTTTCCAGGTTTTAAATGGTGGTTCAAAATGAAAGCCAACTTTCTAGATTTAACAACTTTCTACTGCTGTAAACCAATGTAACAGGGCTCCTATAAGAGCATTAAAAGGATCACATATGTTTGTTCAGGATCAATCCAATGGTCTAGGTGTTTTTTCACATAACAAGGTACACGAATGAAGCCTAACATCTCGTTTTCAAAGTTTCGAAGGGTTCTTAATGAGTCTTCGAAAACAACAAAAATTAACTATTTAAACAGGGAGAAGGTCAACATTATTACTGGAAAGTGAATTTCGTCTGGTCGATAAGACAATGATGTAGTGATCCAGTTGGGTAGGAAGTTTTCTACATCACCCCAAAATGAGGGTGGGAGTTTGTGGTTTAATGCAGAAGATTTATTTTGATTTTGTGAGTTACAACACAACCTTTCATTATTTTTGTAATGAGTTGATGTAAAAATTTGACTATATTAAAAACCTAATATTTTAAGATTCTATTAATTTGCAAAAGATAACTAAAACATGAGAATTATGAGAGGTAAGGGAAGATGAACCTGTTGATGGTGAATCATAGCACCCCTAAATCTCTACAACTCGATGGGTTGAGACTCTCAGTGTGATTGCATAACATGGAGCTTTTCCTAAGTGTGGGACCTTGCAAAATCAGAAAAGTTCTCCGGATGAAGGCCGGTTCCTATTCCTTTGTTCAAATGCACACGTAAAAAATGTAGAGGGTTTACTCAAAAAAACCTAAAATAACTTGCCAAGGAGACGTGGTAAGAAGATGCACAAAAATAAAACCTAAACTAACAAAGGTGATGCACCGAGGAATGAAGAACACCTGTCTTGCCAATAAACACGGACCATTAAAATGTAATGCAAGATCATGCACAGATAACCAGGTTTGCAGTGAAAGATTAGGAGGACACAAATAAACATAGAGAGGGTTGAGAATCATCCACAGACATGCATTATTTTCTCCAAAGATTGATACAATATGCTACAGAATGCTAAGAGGCAACTTTGCATTACAATTTTAAATGGGAGGTTTGAACTTCCACAAATTCACCTGCCAAAGAGAAGAAGGGAGGGGTAAAACAAGAATGTACAAACTTTATAAAGAAGCCCCTCATTACAATTTATAGGAAGAATGAGAGAGGGAAGAGAGAGGAAATCCAAATCTACCCAAACCACCTCCAAGTTGCATTTTATTTATCTCATTATGGTGGTAGGTGAGAACCCTAGCAAACTTAAAAAGTGGAGAACTGTATTTTGAAATTTTAAGAACTTTTTCCCACCCAATTAAAGATATCCAGTGTTAGTTGGATAGAGGACCTTGTAAGCTTTCCAAAAAGTCCAACCTTGCGTGAATCCGAGCTCCATGTGAAAAGTTATGGCTGTCTGAATATCTAGGTCAGGGTTTGCTTCCTATCAGCGCTCAAAATGTTGCACCTCCTGAAGGTGCGCCATAGGTGCATCCATATTCATGTTGACATACCCTTACATGTGCTAAGGAATGAATTCTATCATGTCAAAATTCTGTGTCATGCACCCTTTACATGTGCCAAGGCACAACTTCTGCCATGTCGACACTCTCCTACCTGCGCCAAGGGCACATCCATTTTCGTGTCGACACCTTCTGTTGTGCGCCTCTTACCTATGCCAAGGGCACATCCATTTTCATGTCGACACCTTATTTCATGCACCTCTTACCTATGCCAAGGGTGCATCCATTTTCATGTCGACACCTTCTGTCATGCGCCTCTTACCTGCGCCAAGGGCGCATCCATTTTCATGTCGACACCTTCTGTCGTGTGCCTCTTACCTGCACCAAGGGCGCATCCATTTTCATGTCGACACCTTCTATCATGCACCTCTTACCTATGCCAAGGGTGCATCCATTTTTGTGTTGACACCTTCTGTCGTGCGCCTCTTACCTGTGCCAAGGCGCATCCATTTTCGTGTCGACACTCTTTTCTGTGCGCCCTTTACCTTTGGTGACGCAATAAATATCGGGCTCTAAGTTTCTTTGATTTCCATATTCTTCTGCTTGTCTATATCTACCTAGGGGAGATATTTACAACAATTTGGTGACTCAACGGGATCACCTTCCTGCTAGGTAGAAGATCAGTGGCCTTTTAGTAATCCATTGGGTATGGAGTCATAAGAAATAACTTGAAACCAACTTGATATTTGATCCTGAGCCTAATACTGCAACTCATTCTCTGAGAGCACGCTGAACTATAGAAATTCAACCTGAGAGAAAAAAAACCTATGCTGGAGCACTTAGGGAAATTGAAACCTAACTACAACAAGACAATGTGCATAAGCACTTAGAGGAATTTCAAATCTAGGCTAATAATTACAAGGGTAAACCTTTTCCTTTTAGTAGCAATGTTTAAGATAGATTCCGTTAACTAGAATCGGGAGTTCTTCTCTATCCAATGTAGAAAATTAGAAGGCATTACTACTTTTACATTCCGTGACCATATAGGGGCCACTCCAAATGGCATCAAACTTGGAATGCTTTCCTGGTTTTGCCCGATCTACATCCCATTTCAGGACTAGGTCCCCTTCCTGGAAGGTCCTTGCTCTTGCCTTCTTAACAAACCATATTTTAACTAAGGCCTGATCCTTCTCAATCATCTGAATTGCAGGCTCTCTAATTTCCTCCAATTCCATCAACTCTGCATACCTGGCCTCCATTGGTTTGAACTCAGACAACTCCAACTACTTCATGAGCTCTAATGCTGGCAATTCTAATGATATAGGGAATACTGCCTCTTACCCATAGACCAAATTGTAGGGAGAATTACCAGTAGACCTCTTTGGCATTATTCTGTCATCCCACAATGCTGATCTTAGCTTGGTATGCCATGTCCTTTGGTTTTCATCCAGAGTCCTTCTAATGATCCTTTGCAAATTCTTGTTCGTGGACTCTGCCTGCCCATTACCTTGCGGGTAATAATTTAAAGAGGTGCTCAAATAGATTCCATTCTTGATAGCCCATTCTGTAATCTTGGAACCTATGAATGCCAATGCATTGTCTAATATAATAGTGGCCAGTACACCAAACTTGGTCACTATTCCTTCATAAAAGTCTAGCATGTTAGACTCATTTGCTTCTTTGAGCGCTACTGCTTCGGTCCACTTGGTGAAATAGTCCGTTGCCATGAGAATCCACTTGTGGCCTTGCCTTGAGTTTGTATTGATGACCCCAACGAAGTCCAATCCCCATTGCATAAATGGTTGGTCAACCAAAATTGGGTGCAATGGAAGTGCTGCTAGTCTTTCTTTGCCTGTGAAAAGTGCACATTTCTTGCACTTTCTTATCCATGTATAACAGTCACTGAACACTATCGACCAATAATACCCTGCCTTCATTATCTTGAGAGCTGTTACTCGTGGGGTGAAATGTCCTCCAAAATCTCCATCATGAAAATCTTGTAACACCCTCTCAATTTGATCCGTCCCAATGCACCTCAATAAAACTCCATTGATGTCCTTTTTAAACAAAACACCATCAACAAGCACATATGGAATGGCTTGTAATCTGAAGTATCTCCTCTTTTTATTTTCTCATTTATGGAGGGCATAGGCCTGTCTATAGGAATTTTATCATACTCTGAGTCCAACAAGGAGTAGGCACATCATCATTTCCTTGTTCTTGACCACCCTGTAATACCAAGATAGTCTCTTTTTCATCACCTGCTTCAACTTGTACCGACTCAAAGCTAGTTGTTCGCATAGTCCCTTCCCATGTACTAGTTTGGTGACCTTGATCTCGATGTCATATTCCATAACACGAGTTATCCATCCTGCACGTATCTCATTCAGATCCTTGTTTAGAAGGAAGTCCTTGACTCCTGCATGAGAGACCAACAATTAGATCTTGTTGTTTGAGACTAGGTGCTTGAATTTCTTTAAGCTCTTGATCACTGCAAGGTCATGCTTTTCAATGAAAGAGTACCTATGTTTCGTATTCCTCCAAGACCTTGACTGAAGAAAGCAACTGGTTGTTCTAATCCTTCCTTGATTTGTACTGTGCCAAGATTGCAGAAATTGTGGCTCCACCACCGAAGGCATATAACATGAAGTCCTTGGAGAAGTCTGGATTGACGAGAGTCGGAGCTTGAGATATAGCCTCTTTTATTGCCTCAAAACTTGCCTTGCCTTCAAATGTCCACTTAAATGTCATGCTCTTCTTCAACATCAGCGTTATTGGCTTTACGAGAGTTGCAAAGTTTGGAACAAACCTGTGGACAAAATTGATCCTTCCCAAGAATCTTTGAAGAGCCTTCTTGTGACTTGGCAATGGCAACGCTCGAATTGCTTCAATTCTTTCTGGGTCAATCATCAATCCCTCCTTTGAAACAATATGGCCTAGAAGTTTTCCTTCGTGAGCCAGGAATATGCATTTTTTGGGATTCAATGATACCCCAAATCTTCTACACCTCTGAAATACCTACCTCAGATGAAAGAGGTGATCCACTACATTTTTGGAGAATACAGTGATGTCATCAAGATATATCAGAACTATTTTATTGATCAACCCCCTTGAATGCCATATCCATTGCCCTTTGGAAAGTGGCTCCAGCATTTGATAGGCCAAATGGCATCTTCTTGTAGGCATATGTGCCCCATTTGGTGGTGAAAGCCCATCTTGAACTGGTCATCTTCTTTCACCATTACCTGATTATACCCTGAGTAGCCATCTAGGAGAGAGAATCTCTCCAAACCGGATACCACTTGCAATATTTGTTCCATTGAAGGAAGTGGGTAATGGTCTTTAAGAGATGCCCTGTTGAGGTCTCAGAAGTCCACACACAACCTGATTTCTCCTCTCTTCTTCCTGACCGGAACCAAGTTTGCAACCCAGCTTGAGTGCTTGATCGGGAATATAATGCTTGCCTCTATTAGCTTGTTTAGCTCTTTCTTCATTAGAGGCTCAATGTGAGGGTTGACAGGTCTCTGCTTCTGCCTGATGGGCTTAGCATCTGGATCCAATTCTATGGTATGTTGTGCCAACTTCGGATTGAAACCTCTCAAGTCTTCATAGCTCCAAGCGAAGACATCTGGAAATTCTTGGCAAAGTTGTATGAAATCTGATTTCTCCTGCTCAGTGGCCACTTTGCCAATTTGAAGTGTTTTGCCTTCCCCAACTGGAATTGGCTCTGAATCTTCTCTCTTGACCTGTATGTTAGCCTTTTCCTTACGGAACTGGTCATTAGGGTTGAAGATAGACTCCAATGTTACTAAACCCTTGGGAAGCTTGTTTGTCCGCAACTACACTACTTGATCCCCATACTGCTGCTCTAATCTGTCTTGATTCCTAGCTGAGAATTCAGCCTCTTCTTGTAAGAAATTGATGATCTGTTGATCGTTCTCAAACACCTGCCAGCTTGTGTTATTATCTGGAACTGCTAGCCTCACAATCACATGGACATGTGGCTGTGTTTTTTTCCCTTTTGATGTTGTCAACCACATCAAACATTGCTCCAACAGCTATGAGCCTATCCATGGCTTCATTTTTCTTCCTAGGTATGGACACGATGTTGAAAGCTTCGAAATCCTCAATGAGGTCCCATACCCTGTTCTTGTAGTTCTTTAGCAGTTCATTCTTTGTAGCATGTTGTCCCCTGACTTGATTGACGATCAACTCGCTATCCCCGAACACCTGCAAGTTCTTTATGCCCTTTTTCCTAGCCCAATGAAGTCCATGAATCAAGGCCTCATATTCAGCTGTGTTGTTTGAACAAGAAAACTGGAAATGAAAAGCTGAATAATATTTGATGCCTTGAGGTGAAACAAGCATAGCTCCTCCTCCTGCACCTTGCCTACTCCTTGATCCATCAAAAAATAACTGCCATACCTCATTGTTATCCTTATGGTCTAGTTTGGTGATGCTAGGAATAGGCTAATTTTCTTCATGTATGCAATAGACTCCTAGCTCAGATTCTTCTACTTCTTGGTAGGGATCAAAAGTATGTACCTTGCTTGCCCATTCATCAAGAGTCAAATCTGGGATGCTTCCAACTTTGGTGTCAGCTTCATCTGTGCCTAGATAATCTTCTTGATTAAATGCTGAACATTTGGCATTAATTTGGCTTGGAGTATGAGGCTCAATATGGAAGTTTGCAATTGGTTCGGATCTGATTGTGACCTTAGTAACATATCTTGTTCTGAAAAACATGTGTGACCAGTCAGCAGATAAGTAGCCTCCAATTTTAGCTGTGAAATCCCTTCATAAGCATAGGGCAAAGAGTGGTGGCAAATCCATCACTGACACATCTTGCAAAACGGTAATGTTGGGGCATGCATGCAACGTAAGATTCAAAGTTTTAATCACTCCTACCATTGCTACTGTTGTCCCATCCAATTGCACTACCCCCCTTTGATATGACTTCATATTGGAGACCCAGCTGATCAGCTATTTGCTTGGGCATGACAGAACTACTCACCCCAGAATCAATCATGCAATTGTGTACTAGTTTATTGCTCAATGATTAATGAAACATAGAATGGAGGGGGATTCAAAAATTTACCTTGTTTTCCTCCATGATTCCCTTCAGGCTGAGAAACATTTGTGAGAACATTCTCTTGCATATGGACCTGCTAGTTCGAAGTTGATCAATTCTTCATGGCAGCTTGTAGAAGATCTCTTTAGCCTGGGATGGATAAAGATTCCCACATTGATATATTTACGTTTTTCTTCTTCATTTGATCAATGATGCTAAATGGTGATGAAATATCTCTTTGTTGTCCTTTAGGATGCACATTCCTTTCTTGTGCATGGGCAGCAACAGTTGGCATTTGAGTTGGTTTAGAAGGTGGTTTGGGCTGTTCTTGCATGTTTGGAGCTGTATTTTGCTTACCAACACCTTGCGGAGTGATGGAAGGTTGTAGATCACTTGGAGCCAATGACTTCCCTTCAACAATATTCCTCTTCTTTGATCTTGTGTTAGCTGCTATACTCTGAGAAAATGTTTGATTCATGCCACAAAAATCCTCAACTTGCCAATTCACAAGTGTGGTATCATTTGGAGCTGTGTTTTGCTGAGATGTCCCATGTTGCTGATTTGTTTCTTGACTCACTTCACCCTCTACACCAGTAGTTGTCACCATCAAGGCTTGGTTTAAAGCACCATTGAAGAACATAGATTGGTTGTGAGGTTCATTACATGGGAAACACCAATCATACTCTTGAGCTATGTTGTTTTGCACTGGCACTAATGCTTTAGAAGCAGATACAACATTGGGGTTATAGGGCTGAAATGGTCTATTAGTGGGAGGCCTTACTTGGCTTTGATTTACAACTGGATTGGGTGGCCTAGCCTGGTACTGTGCTTGAGGCTGATAAGAAGGTCTAAAGCCTTGGGCCTGCTACCTCTTGAGTGTAACCAGCTCATTTCCCAAATTTTGCAATTGTTTCATGACCTCTTGGAGTTCATTTGAAGCACTAGAGGATGAAGTAGAAGTTTCATTTGAAATTTGATTTCTAGGAGTGGGAATAGGAGCCAAAGTGGGTGTCGGATTAGTGCTTGGATTTTCTAGGTTTGGATACAAGGGCATGGGAGGCCTAGGAGCCAACTTACCAGCTTGAATAAGATATTTTTCAGCCCTAATGGCAATGCTATAAGCAGTAGGTAAGGTTGTGCCTCCCATAGATTGAATTATCATAGAAATATCAGAATTCAAAGCCTTAAGATAGTATAGAAAAGAACCTTCAGCTATTGGCCTGACGGCCACTGGAATTCTATCTCAAGACCTTTGAAATCTAAAGTTGAAGTCATTTAGCTACTCGTTGGGAGCTCTCTTTATAGTTGTCAATTGTTCTAGTAGAGACAAATTGTCTCCCTTTTCCCCAAACTACTCATGGAGAACTATGCATAACTGATTCCAATTTTGGATAGAACCAGCTCCAAGGCTCCTAAACCATTGCAATGCCTTCCCTTTGAACAAAGATGCCAAAAATTTGACAGCAACATCCATTTCATTTATCTCATGGATTGCACAAATGTTAGCAATGTCTTTGACATAATCACCAGGAGTAGTATGATTTTCTCCAGTGAAAAATGGAATGTTCTTCAATGCTGCAATTGGAACTGGATTCTATGCATTGAGGGAAAGTGGGCTGCTGCTAGTGAAATTGACAAAGGGATTCGGTGGTTGTGCCATTCTGATTGGCCTGAGAACCCTTGTTGATGTGAGAAAATGTCTACCAAGTGGAGGTGTAGACAAAGTCGAGTTAGGTGGAGATGGTGATCTTCGTGGTCTTCTTCCTCTCCTTCCTCCTCCTAGTGATAGTTGCAAGTGGAAAAATAGCCCCTCTTCTCAATTATCAGACCTGGTTTGAATTCTTCTCATATGCCTGGGCAAATTTTTCTGCTATACCACTGAATTCTACCCCTTCGGAGTCGCCATATGTGTTAGATAATGAGCCTCAAAAGGCTAGCTTATGCCAAGTTACACACCAAACTTGACAATATTAAAAATAGAATTTAAAACTTGAAGGACCCAAAAGATAAAGCTCTTCAATTTGGTTATGGGGGTATTGTTGTGTAGCTACTAACCTCTGAAAGGTACAGGTAAAAACTCAGGTCATGCAAGGCAACTGGGAAAACCTGAAATACCAAAAACCATGAAATTTTGAAACTCAAAATCTCAAAAATCTATGAATACCCTTTTGAAGATTATCCCCCGATCTATCAACTGGTGAAATTTTTACTTGTTTTGAGCAAGTTAAACCCTTGAAAATTGATTTCAAAGTTTAGCCTGGAAGGTGAAAAATCTGAAATTGTAAAACCTATAATATTTTAAGTCCAAATTTCTTGAAAATTCCTTCAAATCTTGTGGAATGACCTCTTGGTCCCACCAGGCGTGCCAAAAATTTTGATGGTGAATCACAGTGCCCCTGAATTTCTGCAACTCGATGGGTTGAGACTATCAATGCGATTGCATAATATGGAGCTTTTCCCAAGTGTGGGACCTTGTGAAATCGGAAAAGCTCTCCGGATGAAGGCCGGTTCCTATTCCTCTGTTCAAATGCACACATAAAAAATGTAGAGGGTTTACTCAAAACCTAAACTAACTTTCCAAGGAGACAGGGTAAGAAGATGCATAAAAATAAAACCTAAACTAACAAAGGTGATGCACCGAGGAATGAAGAAACACCTGTCTTGCCAATAAACACAGACCATTAAAATGCAATGCAAGATCATGCACAGATAACCAGGTTCACAGTGAAAGATCAGGAGGATGCAAATAAACATAGAGAGGGTTGAGAATCATCCACAGACATGCATTATTTGCTCCAAAGATTGATACAATACGCTACAGAATGCCAAGAGGCAAATTTGCATTACAGTTTCAAATGAGAGGTTTAAACTTCCACAAATTCACCTGCCAAAGAGAAGAAGGGAGGGGCAAAACAAGAATGTCCAACCTTTAGAAAGAAGCCCCTCCCTACAATTTATAGGAAGAATGAGAGAGGGAAGAGAGAGGAAATCCAAATCTACCCCAACCACCTCCAGGTTGCATTTAATTTATCTCATTATGGTGGTAGGTGAGAACCCTAGCAAACTTAAAAATTGGTGAACTGTATTTTGCATTTTTAAGAACTTTTCCCCACCTCATTAAAGATATCCAATCATCATAGTTGGACAGAGGACCTCGTAAGCTTTCCAAAAAGTCCAACCTTGCGTGAATCTGAGCTCCCTGTAAAAAGTTATGGCCGTCTGAATATCTGCGCCAGGGGCTACTTCCTGTCAGTGCTCAAAATGTTGCGCCTCCTGAAGGTGCACCTTGGTGCATCCATCTTCATGTCGACATACCCTTACATGTGCCAAGGCGTGAATTTCTTCATGTCGACACCTTGTGTCGTATGCCTTTTACCTACGCCATGGGTGCATCCATTTTTGTGTCGACACCTTGTGTCATGCGTCTTTTACCTGCGTCATGGGCGCATCCATTTTTGTGTCAACAGCTTGTGTCGTGCGCCTTTTACCTACACCATGGGCACGTCCATTTTTGTGTCGACACCTTGTGTCATGTGCCTTTTACCTACGCTATGGGCGCATCCATTTTTGTGTCGACACCTTGTGTCGTGCACCTTTTACCTGTGCCATGGGCGCATCCATTTTTGTGTCGACACCTTGTGTCATGTGCCTTTTACCTGCACCATGGGCGCATCCATTTTTGTGTCGACACCTTGTGTCGTGCATCTTTTACCTGCGCCATGGGCGCATCCATTTTTGTGTCAACACCTTGTGTCGTGCGCCTTTTACCTGCACCATGGGCACATCCATTTTTGTGTCAACACCTTCTGTCGTGTGCCTCTTACCTATGCCTTAGCACAAATTTTTGCATGTCGACACCTCTTGCTGTGCGCCTCTTACCTGTGCCTTGGCACGAATTTTTGCATAAATAAATGTAGGGTTTTGAGTTCCTTTGATTTCCATATTCTTCTATTTGTCTATATCTACCCGAGGGGAAGATATTTACAACAAGATCTAAGAGAAAAAGTAATGGGAATTCAAAGTCAAGGGATAGCATATCTAAATCCTGAAGTAAGGGAATTGCTTGTTGGAAATGTGGATCAGAAAGGACATGAAAAGAACCATATTCCTTTGGTCAAAGGATC
Source organism: Taxus chinensis (assembly GCA_019776745.2). Classification (NCBI taxonomy): domain Eukaryota; kingdom Viridiplantae; phylum Streptophyta; class Pinopsida; order Cupressales; family Taxaceae; genus Taxus; species Taxus chinensis. The sequence goes on from CM034156.1 coordinate 451,757,185, forward strand.
CTCAAGAGAATCAACAACCAAAAAAAGGTAAAGAGGTGAATCTTGCTTCATTAAGAGGATAATGTAAGATGCTTTTATTCTAGTCTTTAGAAAATATCCAATTGAATCATGGGTTTTAGATTCTAGGAGCTTCTTTCCAATGCAACCCCTAATAAGGGTTATTTCAAAAATTATGAATCCAGGGTAATTTTAGGCATGTTTATTTGGGTGATGATGAACCTTGCAGTATTACTGGTAAAGGGGAAGTTCATCTAAAATTACATAATGGAAATACATGGGTATTGAAAGATGTGAGACATCACCCTAAGCCTCAGGAGGAATCTTATTTCTGTAGGGAAACTAGGTGAATTTGGTTGCATGGTTCACTTTTACAGGAGACTCTTAGAAAGTCACCAAGGGTGCTTTTGTCCATGTGGACTAAGAGGTAAGAAGGTAGGATCATTATATTTATCTACCTGTATTATTGATTCCTTTTCTGCATTATCTACTTCAAATTCATATACATGCATGTGGCATAATCGATAGAGTCATATGAGTCAAAAAGGAATGCAGATTTTAAAGGCTAAGGGTAATTTACTCAACATTTGAAAGATTTAGACGTCTTGATTTCTGTGAGCATTATATATTTGGAAATAAAAAGAGAGTGAGATTTCTCAAATTACATGGGAAGTACACTGGCAAGGAGAAAAAATTGTCAGCTTGTACACTCAAATGTTTTTTGGACAAATGAAACAGTGTGACTGTCTCATGAGGATCCATGTCTGCTGTATACTGCCATCCTGATGTTGCAAGAGAAGGTATGGGTTTATTGTATTAAACATAAATTCATGTTTTTCAGACTTTAAAAACAATGCCCACCAATCCATTTTGAGAATGAATCGCAACTGACATTTAAATCCTTCTCTAACCATGTGCTTTGAATAGTTGTCCATGCAGTAAAGGGGGGCTTTCAATTTTTATTGCACAGGTTGAATGCCAGGATACGCTGCACAAATCCATGGCATTCCATGAGAACACCATTTGATGAGGATTTTTGTTGGCAAAAATACAAAAACGGGACCCAATCATATCGAACGTGCTAGAACCTATGAGGATAGCATCATATGGATTACCCTTGGTTTCTTCAGAACAGTTGATACAGCAGTTTAACTGGTAATCATGAGCCTTCAAGTCTCACTAGTGGAGCGGTTGCTACCACTTAGCAAAAAGATAGAACAAAATCACAAAGGAGGTAGATCCTTTTCCCTTAAATTTTTCCCCACATTCATGGGCCTTTCTGTGCTTCTTCTAAGGAAAATAAGAAAATTCTTTGGATGCAAAATCCATTAGAGGTTACTTTCAAATTATGGATTGGTAACTCAGTTTCAATCGATTTGGGAGATAGAAATATAAAATTATTAGGAGGGGTGATGTTGAAGGAATGAAAAGAACATAAGGATCCTCATATTCATACCCAAGAAACAAGAAAATTCAGTCCAAATTACCTATTGATGAAAATGAACTCTCGGGTTTATCAAGATGAAACACCTACAGAGAATTGACACATAACCGTGTTCAGTTAGTCTCTAACCGGCATTGGTCCAAGTTTGAACCTCTGACGGTTATAGAGGATGAGAAAAAATATAGGTTAGCATAATCGATTTCAGAACAGAGGTGGGCATCGGTCACTTCATATTTGGACAAAATGTCCAGGAGGCCAAAGAATGAATCTCTGGTACCCCAAAATAATTGTGATCTATTGTTAACAAGGGCTAATAGTCCCATAAAGATTTACACCTTCCTAAGACAATTTATTATTGACTGATAATGGTGAACTGGAAGCTTTGAAGAAGCAATGAGGAGGTAAAAGTTTGTCACAAATGTTAGCATGGCATGTATGCAGGATGGACTAAGAATAATAGATCCATACATGGGAGGTTAAGTTGCCAGCATGTAAATCCCCGTTAGCCTTGCAGAACAAGTGACATTTTTTTCTAGGAAGAAAGGGTTTGACAAGTTAAAGAAAGGCTTTTAGTAAATGGATTTGCACAAAAAGTAGGAATTGTAAATTTGGAGGAAATATTTTTTTATTTATTTGAAAGATGTGTTATTGCTACAAACTACCTGTATTGAGTTAGTTGCAATAGAATATGTTGCATTGTAGATCAACTAGATCTGAAGACGAATTTCCTAAGAATGGATGAAGAGATCTATATTAAACACCCTTGGGTATCAATTCAAAGGTCACAGAAATTAGTTACATGTTCCCAAGAGCATATGATGGAGCTCAAAGAAGCTACCAATGCAATGGTAACATGAGGTTTGATACACCTACATGAGCATGGTTACTTGAGATATGAATCTAACCATTGTATTCATTTCAAGAACATGATGTTATCTTTATATTTTGTTACATGTAGAAGAATTGGATGATATGGATTTTTGTAGGAAATCTTAGTTGAAAGACATTACTCGCTTAAGGAAAACATCACACATTTTCACTGAAGGTTAGCTATTCAAAACAGAGATCTTTAAGCTTTAGAATATAGAGAAGGAAAAATAAAAATTCATATTCAGAACTTAAGAGGACTATATCTTACAAGGTGTTAAAGAAATGATTCAACATGTAGATAGCTTAAATCTTATTCATACCCCCAGGACATGATAATAAATGTGCAAGATTAGTGTCCTTGCCAATTATGGGTCAAATACATGACACGAGTATTGTTGGTGACGAATCGTAGCACCCCTGGATGTCTGCAACACGATGGGTTGAGACTCTCAGTACGATTGCATAACATGGAGCTTTTCCCAAGTGTGGGACATTGCGAAAACAGAAAAGCTCTCCGGATGAAGGCCGGTTCCTATTCCTCTGTTCAGATGCACACGTAAAATGCAGAGGGTTTAATAAAAACCTAATCTAACTTGCCAAGGAGACAGGGTAAGAAAATGCATAAAATAAAACCTAAACTACAAAGGTGATGCACCGAGGAATGAAGAACACCTGTTTTGCCAATAAACACAGACCATTAAAATGCGCAATGCAAGATCATGCACAGATAACCAGATTCATAGTGAAAGATCAGGGGATGTCCAAATGAATACAGGGAGGGTTGAGAAATCATCCACATACATGCATTAATTTTCTCCAAAGATTGATACAACACACTGCAAAATGCCAAGAGGTAAGGTTGCATTACAGTTTCAAATGGAAGGTTTTAACTCCACAAGTTCACCTGCCAAAGAGAAGAAGGGAGGGGAAAAATAGAAAATGTCCAACCTTTAGAAAGAATCCCCTCCTTACAATTTATAGGAAGAATGAGAGAGAAAAGAGAGAGGAATTCCAAAACTACCCCAACCACCTCTAGATTGCACTTAACTATCTCATTATGGTGGTAGGTGAGAACCCCAGCGAACCCAAAAGTGGCGAACTGTATTTTGCATTTTTAAGAATTTTTTCTCACCCAATTAAATATATCTAGTCGTAGTTGGATAGAGGACCTTGTAAGCTTTCCAAAAAGTCCAACCTTGCATGAATCCGAGCTCCCAGTCAAAAGTTATGGCCATCTGAATATCTGCGCCAGGGTCTGCTTCCTGTCAGCGCTCAAAATGTTGCGCCTCCTGAAGGTGCGCCAAGGGCGCATCCGTGTGTGTGTCGACATCCTCTTTCATGCACCAAGGGTGCATCCTTTTCCCTATTTACATTCATTTTCGTGTGCCACTTCTGTGCGCCTTGGGCGCACCATTTTCCCTGTTGACATTCCGTGTTGTGCGCCACTTCTGTGCGCCTTGGGCGCACCATTTTCCCTGTCGACATTCCGTGTTGTCTGCCACTTCTGTGCGCCTTGCGCACACCATTTTCCCTATCGACATTCATTGTCATGTGCCACTTCTGTGTGCCTTGGGTGCACCATTTTCCCTGTCGACATTCCATGATGTGCGCCACTTCTGTGCGCCTTGGGCGCACCATTTTCCCTGTCGACATTCCGTGCTGTGCGCCACTTCTGTGTGCCTTGGGCGCACCATTTTCCCTGTCGACATTCGTACCTGTGCCACTTCTGTGCCTTGGCATGTCAGGGATTTGAGCTTCTTTGATTTCTATCATTCTTTGCTTGTCTATATCTACCCTGGGGGAAAATATATATACAACAATTTGGTGACTCAAAGGGATCACCTGCCTACTAGGTAGAAGATCAGTGGCCTTTTAGCAATCCATTGGGCATGGAGTCATAAGCAATAACCTGAAACCAACCTGATATCTGATCTCGAACCTGATACCGCAACTCCTTCTCTGAGAGCATTCTGAACTGTAGAAAATTCAACCCGAGGAGCAACAAAACCTGTGCCAAAGCACTTAGGGAAACTGAAACCTAACTACAACAAGACAATGTGCATACGCACTTAGAGGAATTGAAATCTAGGCTAATATTTACAAGGGTAAACCTTTTCCTTTTAGTAGCAATGTTTAAGATGGATTCCGTTAACCGGAATCGGGAGTTCTTCTCCATCCAATGTAGACAATTGGAAGGCATTACTACTTTTACATCCCGTGACCATGTAGGGGCCACTCCAAATGGCATCAAACTTGGAATGCCTTCCTGGTTTTGCCCGATCTGCATCCCATTTCAGAACTAGGTCCCCTTCCTGGAAGGTCCTTGCTCTTGCTTTCTTATCAAACCATCTTTTTACTAAGGCCTGATCTTTCTCAATTGTTTGAACTGCATGTTCTCTAATTTCTTCCAATTCCATCAACTCTGCATACCTAGCCTCCATTGGTTCGAACTCAGCCAACTCCAACTGCTTCATGAACTCCAATGTAGGCAGTTCTAATGATATAGGCAATACTGCCTCTTTTCCATAGACCAACTTGTAAGGGGAATTACCTGTAGACCTCTTTGGTGTTATTCTGTCAGCCCATAATGCTGATTTTAGCTTGGTATGCCATGTTCTTTGATTTTCATCCATAGTCCTCTTGATGATTCTTAGAAAATTTTTGTTCGTGGACTCTGCCTGTCCATTACCCTGCGGGTAATAATTTGAAGAGGTGCTCAAATAGATTCCATTCTTGACAGCCCATTCTGTAATCTTGGAACCTATAAATGCCAATGCATTGTCTGATATGATAGTGGCCGGCACACCAAACCTGGTCACTATTCCTTCATAAAAGTTTAGTATGTTAGACTCATTTGCTTCTTTGAGCGCTGCTGCTTCGGTCCACTTGGTGAAATAGTCCGTTGCCGTGAGAATCCACTTGTGGCCTTGGCTTGAGTTTGGATTGATGACCCTGATGAAATCCAATCCCCATTGCATAAATGGTTGGTCAACCAAGATTGGGTGCAATGGAAGCGCTGCTAGTCTTTCTTTGCCTGTGAAGAGTGCACATTTCTTGCACTTTCTTATCCATGTATAGCAGTCACTGAAGACTATCGGCCAATAATACCCTGCCTTCATTATCTTGAGAGCTGTTACTCGTGGGGTGAAATGTCCTCCAGAATCTCCATCGTGAAAATCTCGTAACACCCTCTCAATTTGATTTGTCCCAGTGCACCTCAATAGAACTCCATTGATGTCTTTCTTAAACAAAACACCATCAACAAGCACATATGGAATGGCTTGTAATCTGAAGTATCTCCTCTTTGCTTTGCTCATTTCTGGGGGGCATAGGCCTGTCTGTAGGAAGTGTATCATATTCTGAGTCCAACAAGGAGTAGGCACATCATCATTTTCTTGTTCTTGACCATCCTGTAATACCAAGATAGCCTCTTTTTCATTACCTGCTTCAACTTGTTGACTCAAGGCTAGCTGCTCACATAGTCCCTTCCCACGTACTAGTTTGGTGACCTTGATCTCAATGTCATATTCCATGACACGAGTTATCCATCCTGCACGTTTCTCATTCAGATCCTTGTTTAGAAGGAAGTCCCTGACTCCCGCATGAGAGACCAATAATTGGATTTTGTTGTTTGAGACTAAGTGCTTGAATTTCTTTAAGCTCCTGATTACTGCAAGGACATGCTTTTCAATGAAAGAGTACCTAGTTTCGTATTCCTCCAAGCCTTGACTAAAGAAAGCAACTGGTTGCTCTAATCCTCCTTTGTTTTGTTGTACCAGGATTGCAGAAATCGTGTCCCCACCACCAAAGGCATATAGCACGAAGTCCTTGGAGAAGTCTGGATTGACGAGAGTCGGAGCTTGGGATATAGCCTCTTTTATTGCCTCAAAACTTGCCTTGCCTTCAGATGTCCACTTAAATGCCATGCTCTTCTTTAACATTAGCGTTATTGGCTTTACGAGAGATGCAAAGTTTGGAACAAATCTGCGGACAAAATTGATCCTTCCCAAGAAGCTTTGAAGAGCCTTCTTGTGACTTGGCAAAGGCAATGCTCGAATTGCTTCAACTCTTTCTGGGTCAATCGTCAACCCCTCCTTTGAAACAATATGGCCTAGAAGTTTTCCCTCGTGAGCCAAAAATATGCATTTTTTGGGATTCAAAGATACCCCAAATCTTCTACATCTCTGAAATACTTGCCTCAAATGACAGAGGTGATCCGCTGCATTTTTTGAGAATACAGTGATGTCGTCAAGATATATCAAAACTATTTTATTGATCAACCCCTTAAATGCCATATCCATTACCCTCTGGAAGTTGGCTCCAGCATTTGATAGCCCAAATGGCATCTTCTTGTAGGCATAGGTCCCCCATTTGGTGGTGAAAGTCGTCTTGAATTGGTCATCTTCTTTCACCATCACCTGATTGTACCCTGAGTAGCCATCTAGGAGAGAGAATCTCTCTGAACCGGATACTACTTGCAATATTTGTTCCATTGAAGGAAGTGGGTAATGGTCTTTGAGAGATGCCCTGTTTAGGTCTTGGAAATCCACACACAACCTGATTTCTCCACTCTTCTTCCTGACCGGAACCAAGTTTGCAACCCAGCTTGAGTGCTTGATCGGGAATATAATGCTTGCCTCTATTAGCTTATTTAGCTCTTTCTTCATTAGAGGTTCAATGTGAGGGTTGACTGGTCTCTGCTTCTGCCTGATGGGCTTAGCATCTGGATCCAATTCTATGGTATGTTGTGCCAAATTTGGATCGAATCCTCTTAAGTCTTCATAGCTCCAAGCGAAGACATCTGGAAATTCTTGGCAAAGCTGTATGAAATCTGATTTCTCCTGCTCAGTGGCCACTTTACCAATTTGAAGTGTTTTGCCTTCCCCAACCGGAATTGGCTCTGAATCTTCTCTCTTGACCTGTATGTTAGCCTTTTCCTTACGGAACTGGTCGTTAGGGTTGAAGATAGACTCCAATGTTACTAAACCCTTAGGAAGCTTGTTTGTCCGCAGCTGCACTACTTGATCCCCATACTGCTGCTCTAATCTGTCCTGATTCCTAGCTGAGAATTCAGCCTCTTCTTATAAGAAATTGACGATCTGTTGATCGTTCTCAAACACCTGCCAGCTTGTGTTATTATCTGGAACTGCTGGCCTCACAATCACATGGATATGTGGCTGTGTTTTTCCCTTCTGATGTTGTCAACCACATCAAACGTTGCTCCAACTGCTGCGAGCCTATCTGTGACTTCATTTTTCTTCCTGGGTATGGACACAATGTTGAAAGCTTCGAAATCCTCAATGAGGTCCCATACCCTATTCTTGTAGCTCCTCAGCAAGTCATTCTTTGTAGCATGTTGTCCCCTAACTTGGTTGATGATTAGCTCGCTATCTCCAAACACCTGCAAGTTCTTTATGCCCCTTTTCCTGGCCCAATGAATTCCATGAATCAATGCTTCGTATTCAGCTGTGTTGTTTGAACAGGAAAACTGGAAATGAAAAGCTGAAAAATATTTGATGTCTTGTGGTGAAATCAACATTGCACCACCTCCAGCACCTTGTCTGCTTCTCGAACCATCGAAAAATAATTTCCAAACTTTGTTTTCATCCTTTTGTTCAGGCTGAATGATGTCGGGAATGGGTGAATTTTCTTCGTGCATACAATACACGCCCAATTCAGATTCTTCAATTTCCTTGTATGGGTCAAATTCATGACTCTTGTTTGCCCATTCATCCAAATTTAAATCAGGAATTCCCTCGACCTTAGTACCTGTTTCTAGATCACTTGAACACTCCTCCTGATCAAAAGCTGAGCAATTTGCATTGATAGGATTTGGTACATGAGGCTCAATATGGAAATTGGCAATTGGTTCTGACCTGATTGTTGCTTTGGCTCCATACCTTGTCCTAAAAATCATGTGTGACCAATCTGCAGATAAATATCCACCGATTTTTGCAGTGAAGTCTCTTGATAGACACAATGCAAAGAGTGGCGGAAGGTCAATCACAGACACATCTTGTAGAACTGTAACATTAGGACAGGAATGTAGTGTTAGGCTTAACCCTTTGATGACCCCAACTGTTCCTACACTGCCGTTCCATCTAGTTGCACTACTCCTTTCAGCACTGGCTCATATTTCAAACCTAGTTGATCCGCTATTTGCTTTGGCATCACTGAACTACTTGCCCCTGAATCAATCATGCAATTGTGTACCAAGTGGTTATCCCCAATGATTAATGAAACATAGAATGGTGGAGGCTTCAAATTACCTTGCTTCCTCTGATTCCCATCCTATTGCACTGCATTAGTGAGAACTTTCTCATGTCATATGGTTTGATAAATTTGTGGCAGACCAATTCCATTGCAGCTTGTAAAAATCTCTTTGTCCTGGGATGGATAAAGATTCCCACATTGATATATGTTCACATTTGTCTTCTTCATTTGATCAATGATGCTGAAAGGGGATGAATTGTCCTTTTGTTGTCCCTTACTTGGTGCAAACTTTTCTGGAGCTTGAGCATGTGCGTGTGTTGCTACAACAGGTACCTTGGGCTGATTTTGCACATTTGGAGCTACGTTTGGTCTACTGACCCCTTGTTGTGTAAGAGTGGGTTGAGAAACAACTGGATTACATGGTTGTCCCTCTCCTATATTTCTCTTCTTTGACCATGTGTTGGCAGCCACGCCTTGAAAAGGCTGTTGGTTAACTCCACAGAAGTCTTCCGTTTGCCAATTTGCCAATGTGGTTTCTGTTGGAGGTCCTTCTTGTTGCGTTTGTTGCTGTTGATTCTCCTCCTGGCTTGGTTCTTGAGGCACACTAATGGTTTGCACCATCAAAGCCTGATTTAGTGCACCATTGAAACATGCTGACTGATTGTGAGGTAGATTGCAAGGGTAACACCAGTCGTACTCCTGTGCCATGTTATTTTGTGTCGGGACCAAAGCTCTTGAGGACGTCGTTGCATTTGGATCATACGGTCGAAATGGCCTGGCAGCTTGAGGTTGTCCTTGGTTTTGGTTTTGATTTGCAGCCTGAGGTGGTGGTCTATTTTGTTGGTATGGGGGCCTAGCTTGGTACTGTGCTTGAGGCTGATATGGTCTAGCACTTTGAGCTTGCTGTCTTTTAATAGTCACTAGTTCATTTCCAAGGTTTTGTAGTTGTTTCATGACCTCCTGCAATTCCTTTGAAGTATTTGAAGAAGTCGACGCCTCATTATTGCTTTGATTTCTAGGATTTGGAATGGGATTCAACTCTGGTGCTTGGCTGGTTGTAGGATTTCCCATATCCGGATAGAGAGGCATTGGTGGCCTTGGTGCAAGCTTGCCAGCTTGGATCAAACAGTTCTCTGCTCTAATAGCTGTGTCGTAGGCCCCTGGCAGCGTTGTTCCTCCCATTGATTGGATCATCATGGCTATGTCTGAATTTATAGCCTTTAAGAAATAAAGGAATGCTCCTTCAGCGGTTGGTCTAATAGCTATTGGAATCCTGTCCCATGTCCGTTGGAATCTGAAGTTGAAATCTGTCATTTGTTCATTAGGAGCCCTTTTGATTGTTGTCAGCTGTTCCAATAAAGACAAATTGTCCGCCCTCTCCCCGAATTGGTTGCAAAGAGCTGAACAAAGTTGGTCCCAATTCGTAATAGACCCTGCTGCTAGGCTCCTAAACCATTGTAAGGCCTTACCTTTGAAAGATGAAGCCAATAGCTTGACCGCAACATCCATTTAATTTATTTCGTGAATTGCACATGCATTAGCAATATCCTAGATGTGATCAATAGGAGTAGTATGATTTTCTCCTGTGAAATAGGGTATGTTCTTTAGTGCTGCAACTGGAATTTGATTCTGAGCATTTAGGGCAAGTGGACTACTGCCCGTGAAATTGACAAAGGGATTCGGTGGTAGATGTGCCATTATGATTGGCCTAAGAACCCTGGTCGATGCGAGAAAAGGCCTACCAGGTGGAGGTGTAGACAAAGTCCTGTTAGGTGGAGATGGCGATCTTTGTGGTCTTCTTCCTCTCCTTCCTCTGCCTGGTGATAGTTGCAAGTGGACAAATATCCCCTCTTCTCAAGTATTTGACCTGGTTCAAATTCTTCTCATATGCTTGGGCAACTTTTGCTGCTACACCGCTAAATTCTATCCCCTTCAGAGTCGCCAGATGTGTTAGAAAGTGAGCCTCAAAAGGCTAGATCCTGCCAAGTTACACACCAAACCTGACAATATTTAAAAATAGAATTTTGAAAGACCTGTATTTTTGATATTTTAGAGTTTGGAACTTGATTTGGAATGACAGTCCTGAAAACCCAAAAATGCCAGACTTTCGAAAACCTGAAATCTGAAAATAAAAAAAACCATGAAATTTTGAAAGTCAAAATCTCAAAAATCTAAGAATACCCTTTTGAAGATTATCCCCCGATCTATCAACTGGTGAAATTTTGACTTGTTTTGAGCAAGTTAAGCCCTTGAAAATTGATTTCAAAGTTCAGCCTGGAAGGTGAAAAAACTGAAACTGTAAAACCTGTAATTTTTTAAGTCTGAATTTCTTGAAATTTCCTTCAAATCTTGTAGAATGACCTCTTGGTCCCACCGGGTGTGCCAAAACTGTTGATGACGAATCACAGCACCCCTGGATGTCTGCAACACGATGGGTTGAGACTCTCAGTACGATTGCATAACATGGAGCTTTTCCCAAGTGTGGGACATTGTGAAAACGGAAAAGCTCTCCAGATGAAGGCCGGTTCCTATTCCTCTGTTCAGATGCACACGTAGAAAATGTAGAGGGTTTACTAAAAACCTAATCTAACTTGCCAAGGAGACAGGGTAAGAAAATGCATAAAATAAAACCTAAACTACAAAGGTGATGCACCGAGGAATGAAGAACACCTGTCTTGCCAATAAACACAAACCATAAAAAACGCAATGCAAGATCATGCACAGACAACCAGATTCATAGTGAAAGATCAGGAGGATGTAAATGAACACAGAGAGGGTTGAGAAAACATCCACATACATGCATTAATTTTCTCCAAAGATTGATACAACACACTGCAAAATGCCAAGAGGCAAGGTTACATTATAGTTTCAAATGGAAGGTTTTAACTCCACAAGTTCACCTACCAAAGAGAAGAAGGGAGGGGCAAAACAGAAAATGTCCAACCTTTAGAAAGAAGCCCCTCCTTACAATTTATAGGAAGAATGAGAGAGAAAAGAGAGAGGAATTCCAAAACTACCCCAACCACCTCTAGATTGCACTTAACTATCTCATTATGGTGGTAGGTGAGAACCCCAGTGAACCCAAAAGTGGCGAACTGTATTTTGCATTTTTAAAAAAAATTTCTCACCCAATTAAATATATCTATTCGTAGTTGGACAGAGGACCTCGTAAGCTTTCTGAAAATTCCAACCTTGCATGAATCCGAGCTCCCAGTCAAAAGTTATGGCCATCTGAATATCTGCGCCAGGGTCTGCTTCCTGTCAGCGCTCAAAATGCTGTGCCTCCTGAAGGTGCGCCAAGGGCGCATCCATTTGTGTGTCGACATCCTCTTTCATGTGCCAAGGGTGCATCCTTTTCCCTATCGACATTCATTGTCGTGCGCCACTTCTGTGCGCCTTGGGCGCACCATTTTCCCTGTCGACATTCATTGTCGTGCACCACTTCTGTGCGCCTTGGGCGCACCATTTGCCCTGTCGACATTCATTGTCATGCGCCACTTCTGTGTGCCTTGGGCACACCATTTTCCCTATCGACATTCATTGTCGTGTGCCACTTCTGTGCGCCTTGGGCACACCATTTTCTCTGTCGACATTCCGTGTTGTGCGCCACTTCTGTGCACCTTGGGCGCACCATTTTCCCTGTCGACATTCCGTGTTGTGCACAACTTCTGTGCACCTTGGGCACACCATTTTCCCTGTCGACATTCATTTTCATGTGCCACTTCTGTGCACCTTGGGAATGTCAGGGATTTGAGCTTCTTTGATTTCTATAATCTTCTGCTTGTCTATATCTACCTGGGGGAAAATATATATACAATAGTAATAAATTTAAATTTTGGGAGAGGGGAGATTATATCCCCAATATTATTAATCTCATTAATAACATTAATTACTGATGTGCATGTGACTCTTTTCCCTCGTTGGGATGTCATCCTTGTTCTAATGGTTAGCAGGACCATTTGTACATGCAGGATACATGGTAGGATTTCTATTAATTTTGTTGTTAAGATTTATTTTGGAAATTTTTTATTCAATGTTCATTCTTAGTTGACTAAAACCATGAGAGGTGGTCATTTAAGAACCGAGCCCACAAGCTATGGTTCCCTGAAGGAAAACCTCTCCTTATGGTGCATTCTGAAAATTGGGGGGTTTAGGAATTTTATCTCAAAAATCACGGGGTCTAATCCTTATCTTGCATCAGAGTTTGGTCAGGCATGGAACAATGGCAACATGGTTATCTGCGATATGGAAATTTAGGTTTTGGAGGCTTCAATAGTGTTGGAGATTGAGGGCTTAAACTTTCCATCGAGGCCTCTAAGAAAATTTGCATCTCTCAAAACTCTATCAAGGAGGATATGGCCGAGATCAAAATTTGCGTTTTGGATCTTAAGGGGCATGTGGCCAAGCTAGATCAGGGATAAAAATGTTGCAGGTATAATCTCCACCTCATTTTTTTTATGAGGAAGAGTGGGTTGAAGACAACATCCTTATCACAAGCAAGCAGGAAGATCAGATGAAATGACATGAATATATTCAACCGAAAGAGTAAAAATGTTTGAAGACTAACTAGTTCCTTAGCTCTTAGAGATTTTGTTTAAATGTTTTTGGACTGTATCATTTGCAATGTTTTCCCCTCCCTATTTTTGATCATATCTGGCCTATTATTTTTTATGGTTTTTCCTTGTATTGATCTATTGGACTATAGTTTGGGCTAAGTTGTTTTAGCCATTTTTTTCTTGTTTCTTTTTCGTTCCTTCTTAATGATGCTCATGATGCATTTTATTGTAAGGTTTTTGGGTGCCTTAATCCCTATCTAAAATAGCCAATCATTATGATCATGTATATTTAATAAACCTTGTTAATAGTAATTTTGATAATGACATTTTAAATTAAACAAAACACAATAGCAAGTTCATTCATTAGGGTTGGGAGACGTGCTAATTGTGTGATTGTTCTAAAATATTAGTATAATTTTTGCATTAGCTACTTTATATTGCTAAGAATAACCACATTCAATTTTTTCTAGAAATTAGAATGTACCAATACTTAATGTATATAATATACACATATAGTATGCCAACATCCAAAGACTGCTAAAAAATAGAATGCCCCTATGTAATGATTTTGAATGCATAAAATATGAATATATATTGTAAGTACCCAATTTAAATGTTGCATATAATGTAAATACCTATGATAAAATTCAGATATAATACAAAACAAAAATTAAAATTATGCATTGAATATATAATTCTTTGGAAAAACATAGAGTGATCTAGAATGCATAAAATATGCATATGATTTTGATTATACATGAAGAATGCATTAAAAAAATACCCACAATCATATAATGCTTAAAAATATTGCAAAAATTTAGGTGGCATTTTGAAATACATAATATGATAGCTTTTTCAGGTGCAATAAAAAACAAACCACCATGTTGTTACAACTTGAACATGCCTACATAAAAGTAAAAAAATTCTATTAAATGGAATAGCTGAAATAAATCAGTTAAAATGTTTATTTGGTGATTATGTTCATGATGCACCCAACCTATCAACTGATACACCAATTCCAGTAAATTTTGAAGATATTGAAAGATTTCAAATAATGGATCAATTCTAGCATGTTGCACCTAGCCTAAAGGTGGGAAGAAAAACAAAAAAATGGCAGAATCTAAATCCTAGATATCAAAATCATCATTAGAGTTTCATAAGGAGATCAAAATTACAGAAACACATGATGAGACCACATGTAGCAAGTATTTCAAATAGATGTAGGATATCACAGTACTCACAGATAGAGGACCCACATTTTATAATTGAGGACTCACGAGAATGTTATATGTAAGTGGCTAAAGTCATGAGTTCAATCATGTATGAATGATCATCAGAGCGAGGTCATGTGAAAATGCCAACTCCTAATATAGTTATTGGTGACTCATTGATTTCCATGTATATTTTTGTAGTATCTCGAATCCTTAGAAACCATAGGAAAAAATAAGTTGAGATCAGAAAATTATCGAAGATGAGATTTTGGAAAAATATTGGGGATTTTGTACAACTTGGATAAAAATATTGTGGATGTAGCACATGAGGCTTACATCTCTTCACATTTGATTCAAATAACCATGACAATCAAATAGGATGTAGCCATTTCCTTTTTATGGGACCTACACATTTCCGAATCAACAAATGAAATTGTCTGTAAATTAATCTACGCCTATATTTTCAAACAACAGTATAGTGTCAGACATAGATCCATCTGGACTCATATAGAATATTTTCAATGGAAATAAAAATAAAGCCAATAATATATTACTTATTACATGACTTGTATTCCACCATTGATAAGACCTCCATTACAGATGTATTCTAATCAGTGAAAAATTTAACCAGAGTGATGATTTTCAAAATATTAGAAAAACAGAAAGCATCAACAAACCCAATGTGAATCCCTCAAATCAAGATAGGTCTATGTAGTTACCCAAATTATTTTTGCTATAACTGTGATGTTGTTGACATCATTTATTTTGGAAGCCTCATCAATGAAGATGATCAAAGTAGCTTCTAATTAAACATTTTTTAGTTTTCTCTACTATTTTTTGGTATTAAATGCAATTAAATTTGTTTCATTATATTTTGCAGGAAAGTCTCATTTTCATAAAGCTTATTCACTTTTGAATAGACATGAAAGCTGAAATATGTCACTTCCAAATTTCTAAAATGTCATTTCTTAAATTTTAGATATGTAGTTAGTTTCTTTTTTTTTTAAAGTGTCTCCTCATATATATGTAATGAAATCTAAAAAATATAAATAATAAATGCATCACTTTAAAGTTATTAAGTATGATACCATATGTCATGTTCTCAATATTTGTTTGATTTTAAAAAAAATTATGTATTGGAATAAGGCCTTTAAATATGTCTTATCATATAAAACCACCAATATAGAGATAGATAAATTATTTATTGTATAATTATAATATTAAAAATTTACATATCCAACATTTAAACATTACAAATATCGACTCTATGAAAATAATCTTGAAAAATTATTGGTTATAAATTGTTGAAGTAATAAACTTGGATGAAAGGTATAGTAACGTGCCTACAACAATAACTAATAATAGTATTTTTTATCTTGTCTTTAACAAAATATAATTCATATAAAATTGTGTATTGTTAAATTTTTGAATACAAACATGAAAAAAATTACATTGTAAAATATCTAACTTACAAATGTTATTTTATTACAAATAGGGATAAAGCAAAGATCAAACTTTTTTGACTAGAAAAACCAAAATAGTAAAATATATATACATAAAGAGTGGGATGGGATTTAATTTAGAAATTTTTATGATGTGATTGTTAAATAAAGTTTATTAATTTTTATGAATATTGTACTATTTTAGATGTGTCACTTGTCCAAGCTTGCAAAGATCAAACTGATGAAATATACAAAAAAAATGAACTCCCTGGATAATATAATGGGGAGGTCTAAGGATAGACACGATCAAAATATGGCCATCTTCAAAGCTATAACTGATTTTCTTGATCAATAGGTCAGAAGCATCACAATGTTGAGTGGATTCCCTGAAGATATTTGGGGTACAGAAAAGGAAAGAAATCAAGTCATCTCACAACTGAATGTAAATGATCCAACACACATCACAACTCTGGCATTTTTTACCTCCCTATAGATGATAAAATCAAGGATTGATAGGGCTTCGAAGAAATAATAACTCTTGGGCAGGATGGATGTGTTCAAGTTGTTGTTTTGTTTCCAAAAGTATGTTGTTTTTATGCTGCTTAGTTGTAGTTATATCCCTGTTTTGATTTTTATTAGTAGCTTCTCTTTTGACTACTATTGGGATTATTATAATATCTAGATTCAGATCCTTTTTTCTACTTTTTTCATGTTGATCTGGTTATTGAGCCTTTTTTTTTAACAAGGTATAGTCCCTTCAAAACTATTTTCCTTTACTAAAAAAACTTGTCCAAGCTTGCAAATAAGTCTTCCTTTTTGGATTAAAATTAAATGCAGTGAATATTTTATTAACATTTATTTTTTTCTAAATCTCATATCTTATTTAAATATTGGAAAATTGTTTTTCTTAGAATTTTGATATTTATTAAATAGAATAAATCAATGTTGTGACAAGGCCTCATATTTGTCAAATTACTATTAACTAGAAAATAAAGAAAAAGATAAATAACTTTTATAGATTAAAATATTATTGAATTAAAATATAAACACTAGAAAGTTGAAGAGTTATATGTGTGTGTGTGTGTGTGTGTGTGTGTGTGTGTGTGTGTTATTTTGATTGTTGGATTGAGGAGAAATTATTTATTTGAATGAAACATATAGAATTCCTAGAGGAGGAAGGAACTAATAAAGTAAGATGTTTTGAGCTTAGTGTCGGCTATGGTAGCTAATACTTCCATGGTATAATATTTTGAGCTTATGAATCGATGGCATTTAACAATTCAAAGAATAATATTTTTATCTTAGCATCTGCTAGCTTATGCCACACCATAGTAATTGGATATTAGTGATCGATAGGATCTAACAAAACAAAGTAAGATATTGTCATCATAGAGTCTGTTAGGTTATGCCACAAAAACATATTTCTATGTACAACTACTATGTACATTTAATTAGAAAAGGGTAAATATGGGGGTTTTGAAAGGACCCAGACCCTTTTACAAAAATATCCTTAAGGAAGAATATGACATTGAAGCATAAAAGAGAGAAATCTTGTAAGCAAAAAAGACAAAAAGTCACATAGGAACGACCCAAATAGAGAAAATTTAAATTTTGTGAATAGTTTTGAGGATAATTTTTATTTCCACAGTAGCATCAGTAGTGCTTCTTTTAAAAATAATAAGAAAAGTCTTATATTTTCCCTGTTCCTCAAAATATCCTTTCACAAATTTGTATTCGTTCTTTTGTTCTACAAAATTTGTTTGGTTTTCCTACTCTTGCATTACCATATGTTTTCACAAATACCTGACTATAATCCAACACCAACACATTAAGTGGAAACTCATTTTTAACATTAATATCTTCTTAAAAAAATTCATTGAAAATTTCAACGACGTTGTAGCCATTGAATTTTATTGAGTATGTACATCAGAGGACTATTTGTGGACAAAAATAAGGCCAACAAAATAATATCAACTTTACCAAATACATCTTTTCATCGATTCCTACGCATCACCATGACCATAAATTGATTCTGATATTCAATTTTTTATTTTGCAAATCGACCCACCATCCATACCACCAGGATTCTTTTTCAAAAGACAATAGAAAAAGTTTTTATCAGGTGTTATGGGTTTGTAAAAAAATAAATATAATGACATCATGCATTATTAAATAGGTGGCATGTACTTATTAATATTTTTTTTAAATGAAGAACAATTCATTTGTACACTTATAAAATGTTGGTGTTAAAGTTGTCATAATTGTTGTGACACTTGTTAATTGAAGAGTTTTCCTTCAAGTATTAATGAAAAATATGTACTTGAATACAAACCATAATATGTCTTATCATGAAAAAATAACCAATAGACATTCTAGTAAATCAATTTTATTGATTTTTTAAATTTATGAAATTGTTTAATTATATTCCAACATTTGAAATATAAACACTAGAAAAAATAAATGTCTTTGATTAGAGGATATGGTAAGAACTAATAAGTTGTGGTGAAATGTATAGTAACATGTAATAGGTAGGAAATAATAAAGTATGAAATCCATGTTTCAAAACAACGTGTTTAACATAATTCTTAACTCTTTGTTGTTCTGTATGATTTATAGACTAGAAAAGTATAAAATTAATTCAAATTATCTGGACTATCTTGTATTTTTAAATGCCTAGTGACCGCTAATTTTTGTCACAATGATTTCCATTTTACAAACTAATCAAATACGTGTTGATAAGATGTATCTTAATGGCAAATATGCTTATGTGTCTTATCGAATGTAAGGATTATGTAGCTTATCAGATTCTTATGTAAATTAGCTGTTGTAAGGCTTATGTAACTTAGTGACCACTAGGGTTAAGTAGCTTAGTGGTCGCAAGGTAGATGTAACTTAGTGGCTGCAGTGAAGATGTAACTTTGACGTCGCTAGTTGTATTTCACTGAGTATATGCTTTCATCATGTAAGTTAGGAACCACTAGCCTTATGTAAGTTAGCAAACACTATGCTTATGTAATTTTGTGGTTGTTAGGCTTATGTGGGGGAATCAAATAATAACAAAAGATAAATCCTAAAATAGTAATGTAGCCAAAATAAGAACAAACCAGATATACTACAAATAATATGAACTCCAAAAGAAAATAGATCTCCTTCTTTGTTATCAAATAATGAATTACAATTTTTCCTAAATAGGAAAACAACTTCCAACTTGAGTTTCCAAGTAAAATCTAGCTAACTCTGACTAAATCTACTCTAGGTGGCGGAAATTACTATTTTTAGCAGTTTACTAAAACCTGCTATTCTTAGTAAGTTCGCATGCTTATTCCTACGGGCACAGAAATTGCCACGCATATTCTACATCCCTAAATTAGAGGAATTGCCAAATTTCTAACTCATAATGCAATTAATAGACTAAAATTAACTAATGCTCAAAAATAGGAAAAAACCAAACTATAACTTAAATCCTAATTTTCGGCCTCAAGATGTCAGATTTAGGGCCCAAAAACATGTCAAAAAATTGCCCCAACTAGTAGGGCGGGTTTCCACTATGTTCATCTCATCAAAACATGTGGTTTAAAAAAAAATGGACTCAAACGGACACCCGGAGCTCAAGTTATGACCTTGTCAACTTCCTGCTAATTCTGGCGCATCATTCTCCCCTGCTTGAAAAAAATGCAGCTCCTGCAAGTTGTCTTCTTCAAACTACTTCCATTTATCTACATCCAATTTTTGAATCTCCCACTCTATGACCCAAGTATTGTCCTCTTGTTCCAGTCCTTTCCAATGTACCAAATATTTGTTGTATTTCCCATTTCGCGTGTCCATTGTTTTCTTATCTAGAATCTGATCCACTTCTTCTTTCTTCTTCACCGGAACCTGCTACCTCCAATCTACTACTTCATCAATAGCATCCCCTTCTGTACCATCCCCATGAAAAGAGTACAAATCTAAAACATTAAACACTGGAGAAATATCAAAATTCCCTGGCAATTCTACCTCATAAGCATTATCATTTATTCTTTTCGTGATTTTACAGGGACCAATCTTCTTGTACTTCAGCTTGTTATATGTTCCTCTTGGAAACCTTTCCTTCCACAGATATACCATAACCAACTCACCGATTGTAAATACCTTTCTCCGTCTATGCACATCTGCTATTTCTTTATACTCATCATTACTATTCTGTAGCTTCTTCCACACTTCTTCCTGCAATTGTTGTATATGTTCGGAAAATGCTTCTGCATCATCACTGACTCTGCCATTAACTAGTAGTTGTACCAAATCTAACACCCCATTTGGATTACTCTCATACAAAATTGAAAATGGAGACTTTCCCGTGGATTTGTTTATGGAACTGTTATATGCAAACTCAGCTTGTGGTAATGCTAAGTCCCATTGGTTCATCTTTTCCCCCACAATGCACCTTAACAGGTTTCCCAAAATCCTATTTACCACCTCTATTTTCCCATCAGTCTGTGGATGATAGGCACTAATGAACTGTAGTTGAGTTCTAAATTTCTTCCATAAAGTCCGCTAGAAGTGACTTAAGAACCTTGTGTCCCTATCTGAAGTAATGGTTTTTGGAACACCATGCAAACGAACAACTTCTTTGAAAAACAAATCTGCTACACCTGTTGCATCACTTGTTTTCTTGTAAGAAATAAAATGAACCATCTTAGAAAACCTATCAACAACCACAAAAATTGAGTCATTACCTCATTTTTTTTTTGGTAATCCCAAAACAAATTCCATACTCAGATCTATCCACGACCCTTTAGGAACAGGCAATGGCATATACAACCCTGTATTCTGTGCATGGCCTTTTGAGACTTGGCAAATTTGACATCACTCCACATATCTTACCACATCTCTTTTCAACTTTGGCCAATAGTATTTGTCTGCTACCAAGGCTATCATCTTATCTTTACCAAAATGCCCAGCCAAC
The DNA here is from genome assembly GCA_019776745.2 of Taxus chinensis. NCBI lineage: Eukaryota > Viridiplantae > Streptophyta > Pinopsida > Cupressales > Taxaceae > Taxus > Taxus chinensis. The sequence goes on from CM034156.1 coordinate 451,777,863, forward strand.
CCTCTGCTATGCAACTCTTTCACTATATTCTCTCTCATAGACCCAATTAGAATACATAGTTTGTGTCCCTTGAATAGGTAGCCATCCTATAAAATATACTCATCCAAGACATCTCCTGCATTGTCTGACAATGGACTAATTAGTCTTTCAACAATATCCTTGAAATCAGAATCAGAAGAATACAAACCCTTTATTGCTTCAAAACCTACCACCTCATTTTCCATAGTGGTAAACAAAGTCACACGCCTACTCAATGCATATGCAACTTGATTCTGTTTTCCAGATTTATGTTTTAGAGAAAAAGTATATCCCTGCAAAAATGATACCCACTTTACATGCCTACTATTCAACTTCTTTTGGGTATTCACATACTTCAGGGCTATGTGGTCTGTAAATAACACAAACTCCTTAGGCACTAAGTAATGCCTCCAATGCCTTAATGTTTGTACAATTGCATAAAATTCCACATCATAAGTAGAGTAGTTCTTTCTTACCTCATTCAGTTTCTCACTAAAGAAAGCTACTGGCTTTCCTCCTTGACTTAGAACAGCCCTAATACCCACATGTGAGGCATCACAATCAACCTCAAAAACTTTATCAAAATCTGGTAGTGCCAAAATGGGTGCCTCTGTCACCTTCTTCTTCAAGAATTGAAAACTATCCTTAGCTGCCTTTGTCCACAAAAACTCCCTTCCTTTTGTGCAATCTGTTATAGGAGCTACAATACTACTGAAATTTTTAATAAATTTTCTGTAAAATGTTGCTAGACCATGAAATCTCCTTACCTCTGTATCTTTTCTGAGTCCATCTGTACCCCATCTGCTGAAATAATAAATCCCAAGAATACCAAACTCTCTTGCATGAATGTGCACTTCTTCATATTTGCATATAGTTTCTCTTTCCTTAACACTTCAAATACCAACCTTAGATGCCTCAAATGTTCTTATTTAGTTTTACTAAAGATCAAGATATCATCAAAATAAACCACAACAAACTTACCATTATAATCCCGTAGCACGGTGTTCATCAATCTCATAAAAGTACTAGGTGCATTGGATAACCCGAATGGCATCACCAACCACTCATACAAGCCATTTCCTATCTTGAATGTTGTTTTCTGCTCATCTCCTTCTTTGATCCAAATCTGATGATAACCACTTCGAGGATCAATCTTGGTGAAATACTTAGGTCCAGCAAGCACATCCATCATATCATCAAGGCGAGGTATTGGGAACCGATACTTGATTGTAATTTTATTGATCACTCTGCTATCCATGCACATTCTCCATGTTCCATCCTTCTTTGGTGTTAATAAAGCTGGTGTTGCACATGGACTCATGCTCTCCCTTACGACCCCCTTTTGCATGAGCTCTACCACTTGCCTATTCAACTTTGCATGTAATTTCGGGCTCATCTTATAAGCCGCTTGATTTAGGAGTGAAGACCATAGAATCAAATCAATGTGGTGTTGAATATCTCTTTTGGGTGGTAATCCATCTGGTAGCTCATCTAGAATAACATCCAAAAATTCTTCTATTAATTTTGATGTTTCTATTGGTATTTGAGCACTTACAAGTTCATTCTTATTTGTAACTAGTGCATAACAAAAACTGGTTACCTTTGCCTCCTTCAAAAATTCCTTTACAGAAAGCATATTTTCAGCCTTCCCCTCTTCTTTAAGAGGTAGCAAAACTATTTTTGTGCCATCCTTCCAGAAATTATAAGTATTCTTTCCCCCATCATGAATAAATTTTCTATCAAATTGCCATGGTCTTCCTAGTAGCATATGACATGCATCCATAGGGATAACATCACACCAAATCTCATCCTTATAACTATTCCCAATAGAAAGGCTTATTAAACATCTCTTATCAACGGGTACTGCATTACCCTTCTTAAACCATGCAATATGAAAAGGGTTAGGATTCTTCTCACAATGCAGACCCAATTTATCGACCATCTCATTTGAAACCATGTTCTCACAACTACCACCATCAATAATAACATTACATACCTTTCCTCCTGAAGTGCATCTTGTTCTAAAAATATTTGTACATAGCCATGCATCCCCCTTGACCTCCTTTCTTGGAGCAATCATTTTCCTCTTGATCATTAGAGTTTCTCCAACATCTGGTGGAATTTCCAGGTCCTGTTCATCTTCTACTTTCTCAGCTTCAACAAGATTTACTCTTGGAGCATCTCCTTGCCTTTTGTCATGTGTATAAGTATGTTGGCATTGAAAAGCTTGATGCCCTTCTTCACCACATTTGTAACAAAAAAATGGTCTACATGGAGCCTCCCATCCTCTATCGCCAACATATCCTCTACCCCTAGGAAATCCTCTGCCTCTTTGTTGATTCTGGAAACCTTGTCTCGTATCCTCTTGCTTTTCCAATCCACGAGATGATTCTCCCCTACCTTGGCTGAAACCAGCTCATCCCCAAAAGGAAGTTGAGGCCCCCCTATTCATTCTAGGTGATCTCCTAAAACTTTGACGATTTTGTTTTTCCTCAGCCTTTAAGGCTAATTGATAGGCATCCTCCATGCTTTTAATCCTATGCATACTTATCTCATCTTGAATAGAAAATTTTAATCCATTAACATACCTTGCAGCCATTTGTTCCTCAGTTTCTTCATGCTCTACATGAATGGACAACTTATAGAACTCATCTGTGTATTCTTGCACTGTTTGTAAGTTTTGTCTGAGATTCTGAAACCTCCTGTAAAGGGTTTGTGCATAATCCAGAGGGAGAAATTTATCTTTCAGATTCTTCTCCATCTTACTCCATGTCCTAATTATTTCTTTCCCCTTTCTTGATCGCTCTTTCTATAGGTGATCCCACCATAACATAGCATGACCTTTCAGTTTCGTGCATGCAAAATTTACCTTCTCTTCTTCTGACATAGCCTTCCATTCAAAAAAATTTCCCATGCTAGTCAACCAGTCTATCAGCTCCTCTGGTTTTAGACTACCACCATACTCTGAAACATCAAATCTTATCCCATCATTCTTTCCTTCTAATGCTCGAAGCATCCTTTCTTCAAAAGCTAATGGTGGTGCTTGCGTTTCCTCCTCTTCACAAACTTCTTCATCTGTGTCATCTCCACCTTAATTTCCTCTCTGGGTTATCATTGCAGCAAGCACATCAACTTGTGTCTGCAAATCTTGCATATTTCTATTCATCTAGGCAATAACGCCTCCTCTTCCTCTTCCTCTTCCTCTTCCTACCATTTTTTTAAAATACTTCGAACCAGCTCTGATACCAGATAATGTAGCCAAAATAAGAACAAACCAGATATACTACAAATAATATGAACTCCAAAAGAAAATAGATCTCCTTATTTTTTATCAAATAATGAATTACAATGTTTCCTAAATAGGAAAACAACTCCCAACTTGAGTTGCCAAGTAAGCTCTAGCTAACTCTGACTAAATCTACTCTAGGTGGTGGAAATTACTATTTTTAGCAGTTTACTAGAACCTGCTATTCTTAGTACGTTCGCATGCTTATTCCTATGGGCACAGAAATTTCCATGCATCTTCTACATCCCTAAATTAGAGTAATTTCCAACTTTCTAACTCATAATGCAATTAATAGACTAAAATTAACTAATGCTCAAAAATAGGAAAAAACTGAACTATAACTTAAATCCTAATTTTCGGCCTCAAGATGGCAGATTTAGGGCCCAAAAACGTGTCAAAAACTTGCCCCAACTGGTAGGGAGGGTTCCCGCTGCTTTTGTCTCATCAAAACACATGGTTTCAAAAAACAAACGGACTCAAACGGACACCCAGAGCTCAAGTTATGACCTTGTCAACTTCCTGCTAATTCTAGCGCATCAAATAGCGAAACCCGAATCCAAAAATTGGGATTTAGAAATTGGATTCCAATAGTGGAGAAATTGGAATCCAATAATAATGTTATTGGAATCTAGTAATAGAGAAATTGGATTCCAATAAAAGGGAAATTGGAATCCAATAATAGAAAAATCAGAATCCAATAATAGCGAAATTGGAATCTAATAATAACAAAATTGGAACTCGAATAATTCCAATAATGAAAATATTGGAATCCAATATTGCTATTAATGGAATCCAATAATAGTAATAATGTAATCCACTATATCCAAAAATGGAATCCAATATACGTAAAAAATAGAGATAGATTTACTCCAATACTTATAGTACTGGAGTCTAGATTCACAGGAATATGTCCAGATTTTGTGAAATAAGCATTTGGTACTCTTTGTATCATTTTATCCATATAGAATATGATATAATAACCTAAAATATAATGACCATACTCTATGTAGTGTTAATATAAACAAACAAACTCCGAAACCTTTGTATAATCTCTCTAGACATCATATATATGTATTCCCAAGATATTATATCACAATTTCCTTACACTTCCACCTCCCATTGAAAACAAACAAGAAATAAATTCCCTTAGCTCACTTACCTCAATCTACAAGTAAGGTAATGGTCTTCTACAGACTCTTATCAAGATATTTAGTACATAAACTTTCATCACATTTATTAAAGTCTGATTAAGAAAAATCAACCTTGTCATGTTATAATTGTTAGTGTCAATATATCATTACTTTATTTTACTAAAACACCCACAACTTGTATTTTTAGTTTGTAAGTGTTGCATGTATCTTTTTAGAACTCTCTACTCCTTGATAAAATCTTCAAAACCATGTTTAGTCAAGTAATAACCTTCACAGACTGAACCCTTTGTAATTTCTTCATGGTCATCACATATATTTTTTCTTACAACTTTATTTGCCACAATTTCTTTATGCATAAATTTATTACTATAAATAAGGAAAAAATTACTTGTTTTAGTTCTACATGTATGTTAATGGTATTCTTCAGGCTCTTAATATAAATTTACTAAGGAAACTTTCCATACAACCTCCTTAAGAAAAATAAGACCTTGTCATCCTCTCATAATTACTATCAAAATTTCATTCCTTTATTTTACTAAAACACCTACAATATGAAGGATCTATATAGTATGAGTTTCTATGATCCCTCCTATAGATATTTTGAGCCACACTTGGGAACTCCTAAAGGAAGGAATGTGATACATATCATCTACATTAGTATTGTCCCCTCAAAAGTATCCCCTTTGTTTCCTAATGAAAGCATTCTGTCAAAATATGAGGATATGTAATTTGATAAGATTATCATAACACATGTACAATATATAATTAATTTAGTCTTCACTGAGGTATTGAAAAACCTTACCTCGATCTACTAATTATGGGATAACAAACCTCTCAAATTTCATCAAATAAGACTGGAATACTTACAAAATTACTCTTCTTATCTCTATATTATTCCCAACTTTAGAATCAACTACTAACACTTTGATAATGTCAGTTATTCCTTATTTTAGTGATAACCCCTAAAATTTCACAATAATGCATCTGCGCTCTAATTAATTTCCCTAATAATGTAATTTTGATCTCAAAAAATTCTTGAATAACAACCTTTGAAATTAAAAACTTATTTCAACAATAAATTTCAAACGAAATATCCAGTAAAACCCACTGATATTGGTCTTAAAGTCCACTTTAGTTTAATTATTTACAAAATCCCTAAATGAATAAAATCCCTGACTAAACCAAAGCCTTTTCAACAACACCCATTTTTTACACTTCTATCAATCATTGTCATCCATGAAACTGCATTTTTTCATGTATTTTAGGAAATAGATCTCGGTCCTCTAGAGAAATAATTGACCACAATTCTTCGATGGAAATCTCGACAATTCTTAACACTTATTTCACAAATCATTGAGGGAAAAGTAGATCGAATCAGTATACATCATTTTCTCAAAATGATGCCAAACTCTTTTAATTGAGAATTATTTCCTAAAACTCCTGAAAGAATATGGTATCATGCACAACATTGATTACTGGAAGCACACAAAATGGATTTTGATTAAAAGGATATGGAAAATTATAAATTTACATATTTTCATAATTTTATAACGGATGAAGGTGAGAACACATACTGAATTTTGACAGTGAGATGAAATCAAATGGTCTCCAAAAACCATGCTCATAATTTTCAACACATGCCCTACTCATATTTTTCAATGGATGAAGCCAATAACATGCTTCTGTAAAGATGAAGAGAATAGAAAGGTGAAATTTGTTCCAAAAATCTCCAAAACATTTAGTGTCAAAAAGATATACTAAAAAAATATCAATCCATGGTGATATAAACTTTATTTGGTGAACATATTATGTTACATTGATTTAGATAATGTTTGATTTTCTTAGCTAATTAATGTGGAGGAAACTGCTATAAAAAAACTAATATTTATTTTTAAATATTAGACAACGTATTAAAAAATAAATCTATTTACCAATAATAACTTCATGAAAAATAGAAAAAATTAAATTCTTCAAATGGAGCCCATACTTCAATTGTCATGCATATTACATTATTAAATTTAAATTGCTAACTAATATGGAGGCGGCCGCCATATTAATTAGCATTTCATAAAAAATGCATTGGTAAAGAATTTTTGTTTGACATTTTGACTCGACTCTACTGACACTATTATATAGAAATCTAAATTTGGACATTGTTTGAAACTTAAATTTGACATACATAAATTTAATTAAAATTTACTCTTTAACATTGATAGAATATGATATACACAAGATGAAACTTTATTGCATGAGCTTCTTCTACGCAATATTGTATAAATTTATTAATATTGACTAATAAGCTTAATATAGAAGTAATATTGTTGAAAGGTTGTCTATGACATAATTACTTAAGAAACAATTAACACTCATAATTGAATCACTCAGAATTTAAAGTGCAAGTTCTTTCACTTCAGATTGTGAGTGCTAGCACTTTGAATTGTTAGCACTCACACTTCAAAATGCAAGTTCTCACATTTTTACCTACCAATCTAGTCAATATTTGCATGAGTATGAATAAGAGAAAATTTAAAATCATAAGTAGGAATGAAAGAATTTTGAAATCCATACATGACACGGTGAAGTGGAGGATGAAGGTTTGAATGTTACCGATATGAGATGTATTTAGATATATATTTATTATAAAGGAATAATCTTGAATTTTATTGTATGATGACACATGGCACAATCTATTGCTAATAGGATCTTTGTAAAATAAAGCCATGTTAGAGAACATGAAGTACTTCTAAAAGGAGGTAATAGATTCCAGGTGTTGTTGTCAAGGATGTTAGGTTCTAAAATAGATGACATCAACCTTAAATCATAATTTGGATATGAATTTCAATTTCAATGTTTTATGATTTGAATAAGGTAGGCATAAATATATGTATATGTATGATTATGATAAAATTGATATGTGGCATAAATTATGATAATCAATTATTTAATGTCTTGCATGCTAGCCAAATTCTCCATAGGTTCAAGATTTACATTAAAGGTGGTTTCAGAGATGTTTATATAAGATGTTTATTTTTATTTTTCATTGTCATTTCAAGGATTTGTTTTTATGTTAGAATTTTTATTGATATTTATCATTTCCAAATTCTCCACAGGTTCAAGATTTAAGTTTCCACGCCACTAATTTTATCTTTTTTGTGGATACACTTGAAAATAAAATATTTTTTAAATAAGGAGAGTATATGGATTTACTCTCCAAAGGTATGAAAGTTGCGGAGGGACTAGTGTATCCATCCTGAACTACACTCCATTACAAAGACACGGGTTCTATATTATTCATTATCACAATAAGCATTATATTCAATGGAAGAGTGATACTATCATACATGATTGATGATTGGAAAAACTTCAATGAAATTGAAAAAAAGGGATAATTTATCCCATGGGAAAGGAACCAAATGATTAAGCATGTGGTTTTAGAAGTTTTGCATGTGGTGGTTGATGACATAATAATCATCATTAACATTAACTCGAAGAAAACATTTGATGAGGATGACAGTTTGAATTCTGACAATGAAATAAATTGTTTCACAACTCCTAAAAATATGTATGAATTTTATACAACCTACGTGGTGCTAAAACATAAGTTTCTCCAAAATAATGTGACATAGCCGAAGGATTTATATCCATGGTACAAGAAGAACATGTGATTCCGGGAGTACTGTTGGTACCCGCACATTTTGGTGTTTTTGTAGAAATTATTATAACTACATTTAATGATTTCTATCTAGGGCTACAACCCAATAGTGAAGTTTCATAGCCAATAAAAATCCTAGTGTATCTCAAAATCGGAACTACACTTCACCTTAATAGAAATTTTGATTTTCAAGAATCAATCCCCATAAAAAACACTGACTACAAGTTGAATATCAAGATGGCTTCTACGAAGTTGATACATTTTTTTTCAAAAGAAAAAAAATTGTTGCAAAAGTGACAATTACAAATGTTTGTGAAGGAGACATGGTGCACTTTCAAAAAAATTAGGGAAATACATTTGGGGTCCATATTGATAAAATAATCATGCCTTTTTGCAAGTGTTTCTCTTTATAGGAAGGATCTCTCATCTGATGGCCTCCTAGCTAGTTGGCCCATCTAGATGGGTCTGTTATGGAAGTAAGTCTAAAATAAATTCTATAAGAGGTGTTAGTAAAAATTTGGAGTGCATTCAAAGAGTCATTTCGTCAACTAGTATATCTAATTTCATTTGATTCTTCCAATTGTAGTATTAATGAAAAGTTCATAAAAAACCCTTGCAACTCCCAAAAACGCCAAAAGGTAAATACCTCTTCATCTAGTTCACAAAAGGAAAGGGAAAATGGGAAGAAAACAAGAGATCAATTCTTAACTGAAGTTGATAATAAACCTTGTTGTAAGGAAGGATGTCTCTCTAATATATCTCTCCTTGATTTTGATCACAATTGGAATATAACTCTAGGGATGAATGAAACTTCCATAAAAAGAAATTTACTTAATTAATTCATCGCAAATGCTAGCAATTGTGATGTAGGTAAAACTTCTAAGAAAACTATACATAAATTGAAGTTATGTGGAAGAGATTTATGTCATAATGCATGGTACAGATGTCATGGGATCTCAAATGACACCTGTTATAGTTACATACAATCTTGGATGAATGGTGAGAGGAGGGCAGTAAATAGAAATATAGGAAACAAATAAACAAATGCCAATCAATGTCATAACTATTGCTTTGATATCCAAAATGGTGGAGATATATTCTGATATACCACCACACATGTCTTGTTCACTGGGACAAGATGGTAATAAATTATTAATTAGACTATTTCCTACATGTTATAGTTATGCTTACATCCTAAAAAGTGAAATGAGGGCCTTTCACTATTGAACCTTCCTCTAACATCAGAGTCAAACCTCAAAAAATATGACAAGAACATTTCTCCCATGTTTCAATCACCAAGAACAATTTCTTCTCCAAATTTTATGAGTGCACAGAGCTTAAGAAAAAACATACACCCAACTCGTGTCTGGAAACACTAGAACAAATATTTCAACGTGAGAAATGGCACAATGATTACATTCAAATTTATCATGAAAATTACTATGCTTATAGAATGTGATTAGAGGGAAATCTTAATAGCTACTTGTGCATTAAGAATGAGAAAATGGACAAGATGAAAATTTACGTACCAAGGACAAGAAAAAAATCAAATTCAATAAGAAATGATATGAACCTCCCCATCACCTTAACTCATATGTTGGAACATGGACATAAAAGCGGGGGTTTTAGACATTATGGTTTGATTTTTGGGGTAAGTGCACCAAGTTGGGGGACAATTAAGTGGACATCAAATCCTGAATTTTACATTAAAAACAGCAAAACATCAAATTTAGTCTTCTGCGGACTTGAACCATGCCGAAAAGTAAAAACTATGTCATAAAAATGGTACCGTTGCGTAGGGGAGACTATTAGCTTTGTAGAAATACTAATTTTTAAAGTGAATAGAAGAGGATAAATATCATTTTATAACGAAAAGTGCTCTGTTTTCTTTATGTTTTCATACCACTTTCACGGAAAAAATCATAAAAAATAAAATATTACTCAAAAAAATACAAAATAAAATCCATCCCAAGATAGATAGTGGTATATAACTTCTCACCAAAGGAAAAATATATATATCAATTTTTGGTCATCCAAATTTTGGGCAAACGGACTATAATCTTATCAGCGTTTTTAAAAATAAATACCGAGTCATTGAATTTTGAGCTTTTAATATAGCTAATCTTGTCCATTTTTTACAAAAATTAGTATTTTAGAAACTAGATTCTAGATGCTATGATTCATATTAATATAATTTTGTCTAATTTTGAGTATATGTATTGTTAATAATCCCTACAAGTTGATATTTAGTTGTTATTTGCAATATGATGTCCACGGATGACCCTATATTTGTCCATCAACTTCCTGCACTTACCCTTTTATTGAATGAGGATAAAAATTCACACTAACATCATTGAATCTATGTATCATGAAGCTAGAAAAACCACTTACAAATCAGTATGGTGATTTTTTATATAGTAATGGGACATCAAAACACCCATTACATGATGCAATGTTGAAAAATGATGTGTATGAAAAATGCAAGGAATACAAGTAGAAAAATGAGAAGGCTCATAAAAATAATATTGTAAGTAGATGTACACATTCATTTAGAAAACAACCACAAGTTCTGTACTTGGAACTAGATAATGCTTTAAGTGACAACAAAATTGAACATTGTTTTCATTTACATCAATGATGATAACCAAAAATGTTTTTAATGTAGTGTATGTGAGCTTCCTTCCAATGGGTCACATGCATGAGGATATAGATGATACATTCAGGTGATTATCAACATCATTATGCAAATTAGAAACATTCTCTTTGTTATAAATAATGGACACTTATAGAACATGCCAATACGATTCTAGCACATTCACTCCATACCTTATTTAGGAAGTCTATGAATTTAAGGCCTTTATAGAACCACACCTGCTAGATGGAAACCAAAAGATTGTGGCTATCAGAAAACCAAATATGTTTAAGTTCCATGTCATAAAAAACATTCCCATCATGGAGTACAAAAAATCAATCATGGATTCCTTATGGTCTCAACCAATTGAAATATGGAAAACATTGGGTAGGAAACCTTACTTTCCTGAAGGGAATCCTCCATTATAACCATTCCAAGAATTAAAAGAGATGGTGGAACTGTAGAGAGGAATTTAGGTATATATCACACACTAGGGAAAGAGTTCAACAAATGGTAGAGAAGAATTTTGTCTTCTAAAGATTACATCTTGAATAAATTTTTTGCATGCCCTATAAAATCTCTTTATCAATTACAACATGATGATGAGAGATTATTTTTTGCTAAAAACAATTTAGGATAATGCAATGTACGATTGGATATTGGGATCCCCAAGTCTTAACATGGATAATTGTTGTAGTCAATGATTAACTAAAATAGAATTTATTCTAGTGTAATCTAATGCTATAGGAATAGTTAAATAACTGAAATAAATGAAGTAATAAAATACTGAAATAATACCCAAACAATCTAAGAAATAATGTATATAACCCTTACATCCAAAGAGGGTTGAGAAAGTCTTAGCTGATTCACATATTTCACAGAACTGTGTTGCACTTTATGTTTCACTGAATAGGGTGTGTACTTAAGATCAAAACAAATAAGGTAAGGGTGAAGAGGAATACCTGTGAGTGAAGTTAGAAGGTAGAGTGCATGCATTCTAATTTCTCGATCCAATGCTAATTGTGAGAACTTTATTTTTGATATGAGGAAATACTTTTGAATAAAGAAAAGACCACACAAGAAATATTAAACAATATATGTCAGTGGAATGTCTAGCATATGCTAGATCTGGGAAGTGTGATACATCCTAGATGGTTGTCAATCCATTGTTTAAAATAACTTAATGAAATAAATAATATGAATCAATAATGTCCTATTGTAGTTGATATGATTTAGGTATCTCATTCAAGTAAAATAAACAAATATAATCTAACAGGATAGGTTATGATAAGATCTGGAAGTCAGATAGGTAAATAAAGTTATGGGGAAAGGTCAAGGTCAAACTTTAGGTGATTTGGGTTCTTTGGGTGAAAGGTATGAGATCATTGTTATAGGCAGTTTTCCAGACACAGAGACTAATGTTGGTATAGTATGACCAATTTTGGTTGAGGGGAAACTGACGATGGTTCAGGTTAACTTGCGTCAGTAGGGTCAGGCTGATGGAAACTTAGTGAATCTGGGTTTTGGTGATTCTCTAAGATTTCCCAGAGAATGAATAGGTAATGGGGAGGTAGATGGAAGTGTTAGGGATAGTCAGAGGTGTCTGGAGTTAGGTATGGGGGGTTAAAAGGTTGTAGGAGATTGGGTGGATGGATTTGTAGAAGGGTGAGAGATGATGGGATGTAAGGGAGACTAAAAGCATAAAATAAACATGAAGAAACTAATCTAAACAAATATAAGAAGGTGTATATCTAAAGGTACTTACTAGTGTTTACAAACCTAGTTGTTGGATGGAGGTGATGGTTGATCCATGTGACCAGTGGTCGATTCCATAGATGTATTTCCTAGAATTTTTCTGTGAATACTTTCCTTTCATATCAATGCTTAGTTGTTGGTTTAGGGTGTCTAGATGTGCAGGAGTGCTCTAGTGCATGCTTGCATACAGACCTCTCTTCTCCAAGACTTGAATAATTTTTCCAACCCCTCAAACAAGGTTACCAAAATGAATATATGGAAACTGACAATAGTTTACGGTTGACTAGCATTGGTTAAGGTGGGAAATCCTAGGTTTACTAAAAATGACATATCTTGGCAATATTTTTGGTCAGCTTTGTCTATTCTCCCCAGATCAAAACAAAATGTTGTGCTTAGGTAAGTGGGAATTTGGTTAGAGGAATACTAGGCATGTGATTTTAGGGTTGAACTAAGTCTTAGTTAGTTATGTTGAGTGGATATTGAGTCCTAGTAAAAGGGAAACATGCTAAGAATAGGTTCATGATGAGGTGTCTAGGTGAGGTGGAAATTATTTTAATTAAGGTAATTAAATAATGAATATTGTGAGCATGGGCATTAATTAAATTGTGGGTAATTAAATTAATATATATGTGGGGTGAAGGGGAAGTGTTACCCAAATTTTATGTCTACATTTTTCCCCTTTTTTTTGCATAGCTTGTATTGGTAAGCGATGTTGAAAAAAATAGGAAGTGGTTGTCCCATGTGTGGGTGAGGGTGATCCCCCTCAAACCAGGCACTGATGAGGTGTAATACAGGATCCGTGAGTGGGTTGATAAATGTGTAGTTGGTGGAAGTGAAGGTAGGTGGGGATGGGTATTGGTCAACTCAAGTAATAGGTAATAGGCCAGAGTCCTGAAATTGGGTAATGGGTAATGAAAATCAAATGCACGCGCATGTATAGAATACAACATAGTACTAGGTTAAAGAGCTTGCAAACTCTACATTTTCTAAGGTCGATAGGTTTATCTAAAAAAGGGTGAATTTATTTAGGTATCTAAGGTATTAGATATGGTCTAGAAACACAATATAGGTCAGGTGTAGGAACGTTTAGGTATGTTTCGGTACAGCTAAGGTTTGGGTTGGGATAAAAGGCATAGAAATAGGCAAGGTATGGTTGTTAGGCTAAAATAATGTAGGTAACAACATTGCAAGGTATAGTAAGTACATAAGGTCAATGGTCACACCAAGTAGGTCAGGTTCAGGAAAATAGGTAATGGAATGGGTAAGACCAAGGTATAGAGAAAATAACAAATCCTAAGATGCAACTAAGGAAATGTAGGGGTAGTTTGGGCATGTATGTATGGTTTAATAGGTGTTCATAATGATAAAAGGTGTGTGAGTTCTGATGGTTGTAGGTAAAAGGAATCTTAGCAAGGGAAAATAGCTATAAGGGGTAACCGATATCATTTATATGGTGACCAACATCAGATGTCTAGTGCACAAATATGACCGACGTCGGTCAGGTCAAGTTGGGTTTATCAAATAAAAATTCCATATTTTATGGAATCATTGTTGTGTTGTGAAATTTGAGAAAATGAAAAATTTGTTTGACATTTTTTCACCTTTCTGAGAGAGAAGGATGAGGTATTATACTAGGCTGAGGTGGATATTACGAGTTGGTGACAGGAGCTGGTAGATGGGTCCATGAGAGTGGTGTGATCGATTTGATTGATTGGAGGTGAGGAGTGGATGTTGGCATGGCACAGGTGGGAGAGGGTTTGGGTGGGCCACCGGTGCAGTAGCCAGACATATCACCACATTGACAAAACCAAGATGAGGTAAGATTCGATCCAATTCTACGCTTTGTTAGTTGAAATAATTTGTAGACATTAGGTTGGGTAGAAATGGTTTTGGGTAGGAATTAAATTCAAATTTGAAAGTAAAATTGATGAAATAGGAAGGGTGGGAAGTCCAATGTGGGTTAAATAGGGGTAGGGATAAAGGTAGGGGATATTTGGGTAGGATAGGGTGGGAATTTAGGTCAGTATAGTCAAATTTTGAGAAATGGAGGGAGGGTTTTGCGGGTTTGGTTGGTGTGATAGTGACCAATGTCGGTCAAGGGTGGGTGATGTCAGTCATCCATAGTCAGAATCGGTCAAAGAGAAGGTGACCAATGTCGGTCATGATAGATGGATGTCGGTCACCAGTGACCAATGTTAGTTAGCTTTTGAGGAAAAATACATTGAGAAAGGGTTATGGTTGAGAGAAAGAGAAAGAGAGGCAGTGAGGTATAAATGTAAGTGTGTTTATAATAGGTAGGGTAAAAGGTATATATGATACGAGTTGAGGGGTGTGAAAATGGGATGGGAGAAATGGGCAGGTCGTTAGGGTTATGGGGAAATAAATAATAAGAATTTCGGTAATACGTTAGTTGGGTAAGTGATATGTTAGGTATGGCCAAGATTTAATAATGGTGTGGTTTTTTGGATGCAGGATAGGGACTAGTTGCAAATGATAGACAGAGTACTACTTCTGTTATTAGTGGAAATATGGAGCATGAAGGAAGAGGAGTGGCATCATGTTACATATGTTGTCCTTATTGGGGTCAGACACTATAGGCACATAGTTCGGGAGCCAAGCTTGATGATTGCACTCATCAACAGATGGGATTCAGTGACCAACACATTTCATCTGCCAATAGGTGAGATCACAATCACCTTAGAGAACATGTATAGGATCTTGTAGTTATCGATAGTTTGGATGAAGTTTTATTCTATTTATTCATAGGCATCATAGGAGCTGATGTTCACAGTGTTTAGAGAGGGGAAGGTAGAGATGAGGTTTTATAGCACAAGCCTGAGCTATGGAGATATGTACATGACCCATCCTAAGGAGATGAGGTTAGTGGTCCTAATCATAGAGGCAGTGTGTTGTTTTGTGCTGCCAGATGTAGAGGGTGGGATATTTCCATGAACACTGATGGGGGTTCTCCATGACATGATGAAGGATATGACTTGTTTTGCTTGGGCATCATCATTCTTGGTGTAGTTATATAGGGAGTTGTGGGCCTACGAGAGGTTACAGAGGTTTAGTTTGTGTTACACCTTTCTTCTCCACTACTGGGCATATGAGCATATCGTATGTTTGCATCTAGTTAGTATGCATCAGTTGGATGCATTTAATGTGATCTTAGTTCGAGTTGGATACAGGTGTTGGGTGTCTATTTTTGAGAGTGCATGGTTGTCAGGGCTAATCATGATGTGACATATTATAGGCAAGTGTTGGAGGGATTATCTAGAGTGGACATCATTTAGAGGCAGTATGTTGGCTTCCCTTCATACAGGAAGATGGAAGTGGAGCTGGACGAGTTACAGATACTAAGGCAGTGTTCTCCCCTCAAAATTTTCCTTCTTTTTCCAAGTCTAGACTTAGAAATTTTTGAGTTGTTACCATTTGAAAATGGTCAAGTCTGAGTTTTTTGAAATCTGGCACTTCCTAAGGGATCAAGGATTCTTTGAAACACCTTCATCAAATAGAGGATTCTTTCCCCTTTCCAGAAAGGTATGGTAGTCCTCCTAACTCCTTGTATTTTTTGAGTTATGGCTTGGCGGATTTTGGAGGGGAAAATTTCCCTAGGCAGGCCCACAGCCAATTAGAGAGTGCCATGTGTTAAGGTGGAGTGGAGGCACAGGGAGAAATTCAGAAACTTAGCCCTTTTGGCTAAAAGGCGCAAAAGTTACAAAGCAGGCCTGTGGAGGGGAAGGGAGAACATTGGTGGAGGCGCAGAGGAAAGTTTGCCACTTAGCCTTTTTGGGTTAAAAAAATCAATGTCAAAAATCGGCTTGAAACCCTGTGGGGGGGAAGTTGGCGGAGCGGCATGGCACGGAGGTAAGTTGGGAATTTTTCCCAATGTGAAATTTAAAAGGAAATAAAAGGTTTTCAACCATGGATCAACCATCAGGTGCCACATGTCATCCGAGTGGCGGACCCACAATTTTTTTTGGGAAATATTTCCAAAAGGGAAAATATTGAAGTTTGACCCTGCTAACCCTAATTTTGCCTTTATATGTTGCCAATTTTTCCCTAAAACTTTAGAGGGCCATATCTTTCGAACCAGAGATTATTTTTTAACATTTTTGATATCAATGGAAAGCTGTTGAAATTCTCTATGCGATGAACACTTTAATTTTACATTTTTATGGATTTTTGTGGGAGAAAATCAAGAAAATGTCTCTAGCATGTAAAAAACAAAAAAAAATCCTCTCAATTTCTCTCTAATGTTCTCCTGCCACATGGATGGCCCGATTTTAAAGCAATTACGGCAAAGGATTGAACGGTTTATATGAAAACTGGAAAATTGAAATATGAAAGGCATTTTTACACACAGAAGCTCATTCTTGGCTTGTTAGAAGTGTTTTCTTGGCTACAGAGGAATATAGAAGAGGGGAAGTGATCAAATTTGTTTGCAACGGCCCAAGATCCAACACATGGAGCAAATCTAATGTCTTATATTCAAACTGGTAAATCAGGCGTAACATTTTTTTGTAGGATCTGGTTTTTGACACGACATGGGTGTTTTTCTTCACATGGATGGAATTTGAAGAGGCATGGATAATTTGTAGGTTTGTAACCATTTGAATTTGGGGGAATATAATGACCTTTCAATGTAATTTTCACTGCTGGTAATCGAATTTGAAAACTAGAAGCATGTTTTGCGAATAGAAAACAAAAAATGAAAGTCAATCTTCTTTTATTCTTCTCCTCTACATTTTTCTTCTATTCCCACTTGTGTACAAGTTTCAACTCTGAGATCCATAAAAAGGAAGGAATTTCATGTCCCCCTGATGGATAAATAGATTGGTGCTTTATGACCAGTGTGTTTAATTTTATCTTGTGCTCAGAAACTGCAAATTTGTCTTTCTTCTATTAATTAATGCATGTTATGAACTTTCTGATCACTGTATATAGGCATCTTATATTCTACCTGTATCATTGACCTTCTTTCCTTCTTTCCCAATCCCTTTCCCATACTTAGATTCATTTTTTCCCTAGCAAGAAATTACAGGCTTTGCCATAGGGTCAGTGGAGTGCCCCTATGGATCTCTGGTTGAAAAAACACCATTAAAATCCTTCATTTTTACATGCTAAACAATGGTATCTGCACCATTAAAATGTAGAGGGACTTAGATTCCCATAGCGTTGGCCAGAAATCCAAAAAAAAATCCACAAGACAAATATTCTAGCCAACATTTTTGTGCACCCACCGTGGGGCAGAGTTTGCAGCATATACACCCTAAAATGACCACAAGGTTTTAAAGTATTTGTTTAAGTTTTTGAATTTTGAAGTTCCTTGTGATCCACATGAATACGAGTATGACTATTCTTGCAAATCCTCCTAGAGACCTTCTTCATTATTTCATATCAAAGAAGATACCATTTCAGACCTGAAGGAAGCTATTTGGCTTAGTAGGTAGAGTGTAAAACATTACTCTGTTACTACAAAGATTTTGGACTAAGAAGAAAAACCTACTTTTGATTTTGAAGAGGAAAAATAGATTCTAGCACCTCAAAGAAGACAATAAGCCTTCAAGTTGGATGATAGAAGGTATACTCGCCAACTTAGGCAAGGAGGAGTGATTGACCCTACTTTTTAGGAGTTGGAGAGAGAAGAAGCAAAGGTTATATCTTGGTTTGACATAGAGGAAGAGATTAGATCTCAACTTGAATAAATTGCAAGACTCTAAGCTGCAACAGAGGAAAGAGAAGCAGCTGTAGCTGTTGAAGAAGCCTGAAATAGAAAAAGAATGGCTGATAATGAATGTGAAGCACGTACACCCAATGTATCATGGGGGAGAAATACTAGTCCACTTGCTCTCCCATGAATACTCCATGATCTTCCAAGGGGTTTGAGAAAGAATTTTCCCAAATTAAAGGGAGATGGCTCCCAACTACCTGAAGAACATGTAGTAGCCTTCATCATTACCTGTGGTGTGTTAGGTGTTGAAGATGAAGATGTGCCAGTTAGACTATTTGTGGAGTCACTCCAAGAGAAAGTTGTTGAATGGTTTTACATGCTTCCTGTAAGATCTATTACTGGTTGGGAAGATATTATAAAATCATTTGAAAATAGATTCAGGAGCACTGAAGATGGTCAAGAGATGCTGGTGCAATGAGTCCAAATAAAGAAAGAAAGCTATGAATCCATGAAGGAATTTGTAGCAAGGTTTGATAGACTGACAAGAAGAGTCCCTGAAGATGTTCTACCTCCTAATAACCACCTGAGAAGATTCTTCATCAGTGCCTTGCCATCAGAAGTCGGTTTCTTCCTCATAAGAGCCCAACCAAACACACTGAGGGAAGCTCAAAATTTTTCCATTGAAACTGATGATGACTTAATCCTCTTTGGAAATGTGAAAGGACCAAATGGGAAGCATAAGGGTCATAGTTCGGCTTCAATAACTACATATCCTATGTTCCAAAAAATGGAAAATGATCTGGTTGCCTTGAAGAAAAAGTTGTCCCAAATGACAATGAGAAATGCTTTAAGGAGGCCAAACCTCCCTGATAGACAAATAATTTAACCACCTCCTCGCCAACTTTCACTTGAAGCACCTCTTGTCAATGCTATCTGTGACACCAGAGAATCAAGAGAGAATGTTAAAATTGATGAATTTGAAGGAGAAATAACAGAGGATTACGAAGTCTACCTCGAAATTGAAGAAGTTTATATACACAATTGCTTGTTCAAGTTTGTGGATGATGGGGAAGAAGAAGAGGAATACCCAAGCTTCTCATATGTTTTCTTCACTTGAGCTCAATCCAAGAAAGATGCTCTACCCCCCGTGGCTCAAGAGGAAAATAAAATTAAAGAAGATCCCGCTCCAACAACCACACAAAAGAAGATCATCAATAGAGGCTCACCATTACCACCCTCAATGGATTCAGCCAAAATGAAACTAGGCCAAATGGCTACTAGAGATCATTTTGTTATATCTAGTAAGTCACATTTTCCTTCTTCTAGCTCACAATTTATTAAAAACACTCATCCCTTTAATGAATTCTATCCTAAGTCAGCCAAAGTTCCCCAAAGATCCTTATCATGTAAACCTTCCCTCACTCTAGGAACTTCCCCTTCATCCAACATTGTCCCATTTGATTTTGTGGAACATGCAAGTAAAACCAAAGTGTAGCTCTCAGAGATTGAATACTTATAAACATACCCTACTCAGTTTGATAGACAAATCAATGTTGTTCGGAGTCAAAGTTCTATACCTTCAAGTTCGAATTATAAAGGTCTTCCCCCGACACCATCTACACCACCTTCTTAGAACATGTTAGCCCTAAGTTCTTCCAAAGTAGATAAGGTGGAACCCTTCTACTTGTCTCTTCTCATGAATGGTTTTGAGCTCAAAAATTGCATCATTGACTCCAGAGCTTCAGATAACGTAATGCCACTCAAAGTTACCAATGCTCTTGGCCTGACACTAACTAGAGTTGATGGAGATTATTACTCAATGGAATCCAAGCAAGTACCACTAGTAGGAAGGATAAAAGATACACATGTGGATTTAGCTGAATACCCTAATAAGAAAGTAATTCTAACCATCTTAGTGGCAGACATTCCAACATCTTTTGGCATGCTCTTGAGTATAATTTTTTATAGAGACCTTGGAGGAGAGATAAAGATGGATTGGACCTCTACAACTATTCTAGTAAAGGGTGAGATGAAGAGGTTGCTTCCGGTAAGAAAAATGAAGTTTACAGTAAGAAGTTCCAATGACCCAAGAGCTATAATCCTCTTTCAAGATTGTGGATTAGGAAACTATTTCCTTACTTCAAAATGATAAGAATACTTGCCACTTTCCTCAAAATTAGAGAAAGATCAGGTTTCGACTATGGAGTTTGATGGAAGCCATTCCAAAGTAGGCTTAGGGGTTGGTGTTGTGTTATACTCTCCTTCCAATGTGATGCATCCTTTTGCATACAAACTGCAGTTTGACAACACCAACAATACAGGAGAATATGAAGCTCTTCTCTTGGGCATAAGTGAAGTGAAAGACACGGGAATCAAAAAGATGAGATGCCTTGGTGATGTAGAAGTGATAGTGAAGAAAATATTCCGGCAATACCATGTGAAGAACCCAAGGCTTAGGAATTATAGGAATAGAGTGTGGGATTGCATTGAATTCTTTGATGCATTCTCTATTGAAGCCATCCCAAGACATAAAAATGAAAGAGATGATTCTCCTACAGTATCAGAATCTCTATTTACTCCTCATCCTTCTTTTGGTAAGGAAAAACTAACCATTGAGATTTTTTTCAGACCAAGTGTTCCTGATAACGCAGATCACTAGAAAGTTTTCAATGACAACAATCATATTTTAGCCTTCTTGGAGCAAAGAGACAACTTCAATAATATCTTCTTTGAGGGAAGTTTTAATCCACATAGGGAAGCTATAGTTGAAGATGCATCAGATGAAATTGAAAGAGTGGATGATGAAGGCATGATCAGATTGGAAGGTAACAAGATCCCTAAAGGTCTAGTCTCTCTAGAGGACCTATTTGACAAAAATGATAGATTTATTCATGAAAAAGAAAAGCTATAATCTCATTGTCCATCTAATTTTTACAAGGAAAACATTGGGAATTCTAAAGATCCAAAGATGGTGAACATTGGAAAATGCTTCTCACTAGAAGAGAAAAGGAATTTCATTGCTTTTCTTAAATAGTAATCTGATGTGCTAGCCTACTCTTATGACGAGCTCAAATATTTTCAACCAAAAGACATGCGTCATTCCATTCCTCTGAAGTAGGATGCTAATCCCTTTAGGAAGAAGCAAAGAGCCTATAATCCAAATATTTCTGATGTTATCAAGGAAGAAGTGAAAAAAAATTTGAATTCTAGAATCATTTTCCCCATTCACCACTCAACATGGGTGGCAAACATTTTACCAGTCAGAAAGAAAAATGGGGAGATCAGAATATGTGTAGATTTCAAAAATATGAATCAGGTATCTCTCAAGGAAAATTACCCTCTTCCGATCATGGATCATATCTTACAAGCAATTACTAGATCTGAGATGCTCTCTTTGCTTGATGGCTTCTCAGGGTATAATCAAATTAAAGTGGCCAAAAAAGATTATAGCAAGACAACATTCACAACTCCTTGGGGCACTTTTGCTTACAACAGGATGCCTTTTGGCTTGATCAATACGGGAACCACCTTCCAAAGAGCCATGGACCTGGCTTTCAAAGATCTAAAACATTACATTATCATATACCTTGATGACTTAACCATGTTTTTAAAGAAGAGAAGTGAGCATATCTTTCACTTGGAGCAGATCCTTGCAAGATGTAGAAAACATGGAATTTCTCTAAATCCCAAGAAGTGTATCTTTAGAGTCATAAAAGGCAAGATGTTGGGACACATCATGAATAAGCATGGAGCACATATTGACCTTGAGAGGGTAAGTTATATTCAAGCACTATCTCTTCCCACCAGTAAGAAAGGAGTGCACTCATTCTTTGGGAAGGTAAATTTTCTTTACCGCTTTGTCCCAAAATTTGCTGAACTAACAAAGAATATCACCTCTATGATGAATTCTCAAACAAGTTTCAAATGGAGTAGTGAAGGAAAATAAGCATTTGAAGAAATCAAGAAGGCCATTTCCAAAGGTCCAACACTAGTATCTCCAGATTTCAGCAAGGAATTCATCATGTACTACTATGCCTCAGAGCACACACTTTCTGCTGTCCTTGTTCAGAAGAATGATGAAGGATTGGAAGCACCTATTGCTTTCATGAGCTTCCATTTGAAGAAGCATGAAATAAATTACCGTCAATTGGAGAAGCATGCATACGCAGTGGTCAAGGCCATGGAGAATTTCAAATTTTACATACTCAACTCTCACACCATGGTGATGGTCCCTGGAAGTGCAATCAAGTCCATTTTGGGACAACAAGATCCTAGAGCCAAAAGAGGAAATTGGATTGCAAAGATCCAAGAGTATGACCTAGAGATTAAGCCCTCTAATATGGTTAGAGGATATGGTTTGTGCAAGTTGATTGCTGAGGATGAATCTCTCCAAGTTTAGCTTGGAGAAAGAGATGTCACTTTCCCAACCTGCTCGGAAGATTGCCCACAAGTTCTCTTTGTGAACACTACAGAGGAATGGCATGCAGAAATCAATTTCTTTCTTACCTATGGGGATTGCCCTCCTCATTTAGATTACAAGCAATTAATAACTCTCATGGTGAAAGCAACCAAATATGTGATTTGGAATCATGCACTCTATAAGAAAGGGATAGATGGTTGTTTTCTCAAGTGTGTTGACAAGGAACAACAAGAAAAACTCCTCAAATCCTATCATGATCAAGCTTGTGGTGGACACTTTTTAGCCATGGTGACTTCCCACAAAATTATTAGAGGTAGATACTATTGGCCTTCTCTTTTTGCTAATACTCAGAGTTGGGTTTCTAAATGCAAAGCATGCCAACAATTTGTTGGAAAACCATAATTAGCTGCATTGCCTATCAGGCATGTGATTATTAAAGAATCATTTCAATAATGGGGGTTATACTTCATTGGCATGTTGAATCCCCATTCAAGTGTTAGGAATACTTATGTGCTCACTGCCACGGACTATTTCACCAAATGGGTGGAAGCCATTCCAACCAAATAGGTCAGCTCTGAAGTTGTCTGTAATTTCATAAAAGAGAATATCATTTTTTGTTTTGGAGTCCCTCAGAAGATTGTAGTAGATAATGCTACTTATTTATTTTCGAAGGAATTGACAGAATTTTGTTATGGCTTCAGGATTTCTCTTGCTCATTCTTCTGACTACTATCCTCAAGGGAATGGTCAAGCTGAGTCAAGTAACAAAAATATTGTGACCATTATCCACAAGCTTGTTGATGAGAATTAGAAGAATTGGCACAAAAAATTATATGATGCATTGTGGGATGATAGGATCACTCCTAAGAAGGCAATTGGAATGTCACCTTTTCAGCTGATATATGGATTTGAAGCAGAGATTCCTAATACAATTGAAATGCCAACTCTTAAGCTACTTCAAATAGTGGAAGACAACCAATACAAAGATTCAATTGACAAGAGGATCCTTTTCCTTGAGAAGCTAGAAGAGAGAAGATCCTAGGTAGTGGATGGAATCAAAGAACATCAGGTGAAAGTGAAGAAACTCTTTGACAAAAGGGCCAAGGCAAAAGAGTTCAAATTTGGAGATTTTGTCCTACTTTGGGACAAGAGAAGAGAACCAAAGGGTAGCCATGGAAATTTTGACTCTTTGTGGTTGGGACCTTTTCAAATTCATGGAGCTTGTGGTGAGAATTCCTTTCTCTTATCATACTTGGATGGAACTCCATTAGGATTGCTTAGGAGTGGGAAATATTTGAAACTTTATCATCAGTGAAAGTGAGTTGTCCCTCACCCTGTACCATATTTTTTGTGTTTCCCCTTTTCTGTTGTGTGTGTTCTAGTTTGTTTTCTATCTTGGTGTGGTTTGGTTGGCGTGTTTCCTTCCTTCCTCCTTTCTTTCCTCAGAATTGTGCAATGACTTTACAAGGACCAATGGATAAGGCACTGGTCAATGTTATGTGTTTTAAAACTTGATATTTTAGATCCTCATGCCATTTTTTCTCCCTGTTAAATCCATGCCATGTCCCCAAACTAGAGCCACTATTATCCCCTCAAAAATTTCCTTCTTTTTCCAAGTCTTGACTTAGAAATTTGTGAGTTATTACCCTTTGAAAATGGTCCATTCTGAGTTTTTTGAAATATGGCACTTCCCAAGGGATCAAGGATTCTTAAAAACACATTCATTAGATATAAAAAAATTTCCCCTTTCCATAAAGGTATGGTAGTCCTCCTAACTCCTTGTAGTTTTTTATTTATGGCCCGATGAAGTTTGGAGGGGAAATTTTCCCTATGTAGGCCCACAGCCAATTAGAAAGTGCCACGTGTTAAGGCAGAGCAGAGGCAAGGGGAGGAATTCGGTACTTAGCGCTTTTGGCTAAAAGGTGCAAAAGTTACAAAGCAGCCCATAGGACCATAGAGGGGAAGAGAGAACATTGGTGGAGGCGTGGAGGAAATTTTTCCACTTAGCCTTTTTGGGTTTAAAAAATCAAAGTCAAAAATTGGCCCGAAAGCCCGCAGGGGGGAAGTTGGTGGAGTGGTGGGACACCAAGGTATGTTGGGAATTTTTCCCAATGTCAAATTTAAAAGGAAATAAAAGGTCTTCAGCCACGGATCAATCAACAGATGCCATGTGTTATCGAAGTGGTAGACCCACAGAGTTTTTTGGGAAATATTTCCAAAAGGGAAAAATTTGAAGTTTGACCCCGCCAACCCTAATTTTGACTCTATATGTTGCCAGTTTTTCCCTAAATCTTCAAAGGGTCATATCTTTCAAACCAAAGCTTGGTTTTTCATATTTTTGATATCAATGGAAAGATATTGAAATTATCTACACGATGGACACTTCAATTTTACATTTTGATGGAGTTTTGTGGGAGAAAATCGAGAAAACATATCTAACATGTAAAAAACAAAAAAAATCCTCCCAAATTCACTCCAATGTTCTCCTGCCACGTGGATGGCCTAATCTCAAAGCAATTAGGGAAAAGGATTGAACGGTTCATATGAAAACTAGAAAATTGAAATATGAATCACATTTTTACACGCAGAAGCTCATTCTTGGCTTGTTAGAAGTGTTTTCTTGGCTATAGAGGAATATGGAAGAGGGGAAATGATAAAATTTGTTTACAACAGCCCAAGATCCAAACACATGGAGTAAATCTAATGTCTTATATTCAAACTAGAAAATCAGGTGTAACGTTTGCTCACAGGATCTGGTTTTTGACATGACATGGGCATTTTTCTTCACAGGGATGGAATTCGAAGAGGCATGGATAATTTGTAGGTTTGTAACCATTTGAATCTTGGGGAATATAATGACCCTTTAATGTCATTCACACTACTGGCAATTGAATTTGAAAACTAGAAGCACATTTTGCAAACAGAGGACAAAAAAATGGTAGCTATTCTTCTTTTATTCTCCTCTACATTTTTCTTCTATTCACACTTGTGTACAAGTTTCAACTCTGATATCAATAAAAAGGAAGGAATTTTATGTCCCCCTTTGATGGAGAAATCGATTGGTGCTTTGGGACCAGTGTGTTTTATTCTTTCTTGTGCTCAGAAATTGCAAATTTGTCTTTCTTCTATTAGTTAATGCATGTTATGAACTTTCTGATCAATGCATATAGGCATATGATATTCTACCTGTATCATTGACCTTCTTGTCTTCTTTCCCACTCCCTTTCCCATAATTAGATTAATTTATGCCCTAGCAAGAAATCGTAGGCTTTGTCATAGGGTCAGTGGAGTGCTCCTATGAATCTCTGGTTGAAAAAATACCATTAAAATCCTTTGGTTTTACATGCTAAACAATGGGAGCTACACCATTAAAATGTAGAGGGACTTAGATCCCCATAGCATTGGCTTGAAATCCACAAATTTGTCCATAAGACAAATTTTCTAGCCAACAGGTAGATAGAGGGGCGTTGTGCTGATGAGAATGAGATGATACCTATTAATAGGTTTAGGTGGCAGTTTGGGATACCCCAGGACATTTTACCACCATTCCCTTAGTACAAGAGATACGTCGTGGAGAGGTATATGAGTCTACAACAACTGACATGCCGACTGGGAAGGAGGAGCAGGAAGTGGACCAGTAGATTGATGACATAGCAGTTAGAGATAGATATAGGAGGCGGTAGGCATTCCAACTACAAGCAGCACTACCTATGCTAGGGCAGTCATACTTGGATACCCTTATATTTTAGAGGGATACTTTACAGGGGTAGCTTGCCACTTTTACAGGCCCAGATCACAGTATTACAAGGGCAGTTAATGAGGTCTGAGGCACAGATTACCACATTACAGGCACATGTGGTGGCTTTACAGGCCCAAATGACATAGGGAAAGGTACCCACATGTGGTGGAGATGGAGACGAGGAATAGGTATCCTCCCTACAGGCACAGGTAGCATGGTTGCAGGGACAATTATCCACTACATAGGCTCATATTTTGGCCTTATAGGCCCAGATCACAACACAGGTAGCACCTCAGGTGTAGGGACAAAGTCCCATGGTACAGGCATCAGCGGGACAAGGTCCCATGGGAAAGAGACAAGGGTAGGGTTTATAGGTATAGGGGTCAAGGCCATCAATAGCAGGGTAAAGCTCACAGGTTGTTGTGAGATGTATGGCACCCCCTTAGACACTACCGATGGCTAGATTTAGGGATTCCTTGAATGAGGTTATATACTACTGTTGATGATGAATCACAGCACCCCTGGATGTCTGCAACACGATGGGTTGAGACTCTCATTACGATTGCATAACATGGAGCTTTTCCCAAGTGTGGCACATTGCAAAAACGGAAAAGCTCTCCGGATGAAGGCCGGTTCCTATTCCTCTGTTCAGATGCACACGTAGAAAATGCAGAGGGTTTACTAAAAACCTAATCTAACCTACCAAGGAGACAGGGTAAGAAAATTCATAAAATAAAACCTAAACTACAAAGGTGATGCACCGAGGAATGAAGAACCCCTGTCTTGCCAATAAACACAAACCATAAAAAACGCAATGCAAGATCATGCACAAATAACCAGATTCACAGTGAAAGATCAGGAGGATGCAAATGAACATAGAGAGGGTTGAGAAAACATCCACATACATGCATTAATTTTCTCCAAAGATTGATACAACACACTGCAAAATGCCAAGAGGCAAGGTTACATTACAGTTTCAAATGGAAGGTTTTAACTCCACAAGTTCACCTGCCAAAGAGAATAAGGGAGGGGCAAAATAAAAAATGTCCAACCTTTAGAAAGAAGCCCCTCCTTACAATTTATAGGAAGAATGAGATAGAAACGAGAGAGGAATTCCAAAACTACCCCAACCACCTCTAGATTGCACTTAACTATCTCATTATGGTGGTAGGTGAGAACCCCAACGAACCCAAAAGTGGCGAACTGTATTTTGCATTTTTAAGAATTTGTTCTCACCCAATTAAATATATCCAGTTGTAGTTGGATAGAGGACCTCTTAAGCTTTCCAAAAATTCCAACCTTGCATGAATCGGAGCTCCCAGTCAAAAGTTATGGCCATCTATATATATGCGCCAGGGTCTGCTTCCTGTCAGCGCTCAAAATGTTGTGCCTCCTAAAGGTGAGCCAAGGGTGGATCCATGTGTGTTTCGACATCCTCTTTCATGCGCCAAGGGCACATCCTTTACCCTGTTGACATTCATTGTCGTGTGCCACTTCTGTGTGCCTTGGGCGCACCATTTGCCCTGTCGACATTCATTGTCGTGTGCCACTTCTGTGCACCTTGGGCGCACCATTTGCCCTGTCGACATTCATTTTCGTGCACCACTTTTTTGCGCCTTGGGTGCACTATTTTCCCTGTCAACATTTCGTGCCATGTGCCACTTCTGTGCGCCTTGGGCGCACCATTTGCCCTGTCGGCATTCATTGTCGTGTGCCACTTCTGTGTGCCTTGGGTGCACCATTTTCCCTGTCGACATTCCGTGTTGTGCACCACTTCTGTGTGCCTTGGGTGCACCATTTTCTTTGTCAACATTCCGTGTTATGCGCCACTTCTATGTGCTTTGGGCACACCATTTTCCCTGTCGACATTCCGTGCTATGCGCCACTTCTGTGCGCCTAGGGAATGTTAGGGATTTGAGCTTCTTTGATTTCTATAATCTTCTGCTTGTCTATATCTACCTGGGGGAAGATATATATACAACAACTACTAGGATCATTTGATTGTTGTTGGGATATATGTTCCTTCTTATATAGAGTACAAGGTACAACATGCCTGAAGTGAGAGGACGGGATCTCACACACATAGTGCAGAGAGTATAGGGGGCCAGTGAGCCAAGAGACAGGGTCAAGGGGGAGGCCACTAGTTCATGGAGGTTAGACCCATCTGTAAGTCAAGTAGAGGTGAGAGCTAGAAATGTAGAGGGCAGAGAGATGATGGCTCGACACTGAGTTAGAGGAGAGAAGGAGGAGATAGATGAGACTGGCCTGGATATGAGATGGGAAAACGATTGATGTTTTCATTTTTTTAATTATTTTTTGATATATACTAGCCTGTGTGCCAATGATAGTGAGGTTATAAATGATATTTTTTGAGATTTTTGATCATATGCTAGCCTGCGTGCCGAAGATGGTGAGGTTGTATGTGAGATTCTTGACATTGTTTATGTATTTGTATCAGTGTACATTTATATTGATGTTTATAATTTCATTGGTATAGATGACGAGATTTATGGTATGGATGATGTAGGTGCTTTAATTTCCACTGTTATATGTATATGAGTGGTAACTAGGTGGATTAGGCATGATGGAGTCAGGTCGGTCTAGGCATGGACTCAGGTCATTTTAGGCATGATGGAGTCAGGTTGGTGTAGGCATGATGTAGTCATGATGGTTTAGGCATGATGGAGGTAGGTTGGTTTAGGCATGATGGAGTCGTGTTGGTCTAGGGATGATGGAGTCATGTTAGTTTAGGCATGATGGAGTTGTGTTGGTTTAGGTAGAATTTTATCATGTTTTTGCTTTTGGATTTAATTTCCAAGTTATTAGTAACATGGGAAATAAATGATGACTTATATGTATGTTATGGTGTAGATTTCTAAAAATTGTGATATTATAGAAATGTGGAATGATTGATTGGATGTTTTTATGATGTGGTAACATGGTGGATATGGATGTTTGTATTAATTTCTCATTGTTGTAGAAAATGGAAAGTAAGATAGAATATGCATAGAAAAATGGGGGAAAATAGTTTAGGGTAAAGAGTGGTCGAGCTAACCTTCAAGGGCCCCATGCCCTTGAAGTGTTTCCTATATAGCCCTAGTGAAAAAGGGGCCTCAGGCTGATGTAGTTCTCCCATAAGCTAGGGAAGAATATGATTAATTAGAGGAAAGGATTGGTAGGTTTTAGGCATGATTGATTATAAGTCATATGCATGGTCGAGTATTAGGTGATAGGCATGGTTGATTCTTTAGGTGGTAGGCATGGTTGAGTCTTAGGTAATAGTGATTTTTAAAAAAAATGTAGGTTTCGATGATCTAGTCCTGTATAGGATAATCAATAATTAATCAGGAAGGTAAAGGGTAAGAGGTGGTAAAAGATCTGCCTAATTGATAAGAACCTTAATGAGTCTATCATACCAAATATTGGTTTATGAATGTGAGACCCTAAAAGGCATTGCATAATGGACTATTCTAAGGGTGAAGAAAGTCACATGATCAAAAAATGTTGCAATTACGGCCAATCCCTTGAGAAGATAGGAAATTATAGTGGGAGGGAAATGAGTTGAAAATGGGTGTTTTTTAGCGTAACTTACTGTACGACAACATGTTTACCTAGCAAGAAACCCATGATTAAAAAATAGGCAAGTCCATGATGAAAAAGTTCTAATTTTTGCTTTTTGTTTTTGTTTTTGATAGACTAATCAATGCAGGAAGCCTATGTGGGATGAGTATATTATCTCCTTGACGTCTTCTTGAAGCTGAGAAATGCGGGAAGCTTTTGATTATTTTATCTTATTTTTGTAAGGATAGTCCCTTTTTATGATAGACTATGTGAAATATGTTAAGCTTTGTATAGCTATCCTTCGAGGGAGCAGTCTATTTATAATGGCAAGATAAAGAGAAGAGATGTCCCTTTTGAGGGAATCATATTTTTGCTGGAAGTTTGACTCAAGGATTTGAATACCATTTCACTTTTGTACGTTTAAGTCATGGACAAGATTATAGAGGAAGATTAGGTTCGTGCTTAGAATACAAAACTATACCACATAGAGGTTAACTATGAAAGAGATGGTTTCAAGTGATGAATGACCATGGGATTCCATCTTTGAAAAAGACAAAAAGTATCCATGATAATCATTCCATGAGTAGAGACATGGTAATCATATTGAAAATAAGGCTAAAAGGTGATGGGTAATCAAATGCTTCTTGTTTAGTCGTTGATCCTCAAAATGGGTAACATGGAAGGTGAGTAGCACTCAAGCGATGAGTGGTTAATAGATATAAGGTGATATAGGACTTGATTTCAACAATAAAATGGTCTAAGATGCAAGGCATTAAGGGGATCAGGTTTGGGTTTACCTTCAATTGAAGACAAATGATAAGCACCTGATCCATAGGCATGAGTAACGATATAGGGTCTAAGCTAGTTAGGAGAAAATTTTCCCCACTTACTTTTCTCTTCTTTGGTTACTTGTTGATTTTCCTTCAGGATGAGGTCGGTGACCTAGAATTTTTTCTCGTAGATGAGCTTATTATAGCCACATTTTATATGTTTTTGGTAGATTCAGAGATGGTCAAGAGCATTGAGACGTCATTCATCTAAAAAATCAAGTTGTGTTGAATGGTCTTGGCAAAATTCATTGTCATTGAGAATGTCTTGTAGTGAGATGTGGAGGGATGAAATCTAGACTTCGAGAGGAAAGACATCCTCGGTACCGTAGACCAGATAAAAAGGTGTGGTAGCGGTCGAAGTGTGAATACTAGTGCGATAAGCCAACAAGGCGAAAGGAATGTGCATATGCAAATCCTTCCCACTATCATCAACTAATTTCAAAAGATTTTTTTTCAAGGTGTTATTGTTTGATTTTATTTGGCCATTTGTTTTTGGGTAGTAAGGTGACAAGAAACTGAGTTGAATGTGAAAAGTGTCACAAAGCTTTTGTAGGGTTTGGTATTTGAATTTCTTTGCATTATCAGTGATGAGGCAGTGAGGGACACCAAAGTGACAAATGATGTGATGGTTGATAAATTCGCATATTTTCTTTTTTTTTTAGAAATGAGGGGAATGGCTTCTACCCATTTAGTGTAGTATTCAGAAGTGGTTATAGTCCATTAATGGCATTTTAAAGAATGAGGATTGATCTCTCCAACAAGATCCAAACCCCATTGAGATAAAGGCCAAAGGTATCGTGTGACCTGTAATGGATGAGTAGGTGTGTGATAAAGATTGGCATGTTGCTGGAATTTCACACAACATTTGACATAGTCACAATAGTCATAGTTTAGGGCTGGCCAATAATAGTGAAGGCAAAGAATATGTTTAACAATAACTAAACCACTAAAGTGACCTCAACAAATTCCATCATGATTTTCCTTGATGGTGTAATGAATTTCAGAACTTGTAAGGCATCGTAAGATAATACAATTAAAGTTGTGTTTATATAGGAGACCACCCATGATGACATAACGAGAGACACTTTTAAGAAAGGCACATTGTCTATTATGAGTAAGATCGGGAGGTAGAATGGAAAGGGAAAGGTAGTCAGTGAACTGCTTATACCAAAGGTCACGTGGGTTAGGTGCAATGGTTATGACATAATGGAACTCACGAGGTAAATAATGGGGAAATTATAACCTTTTTATTATGAAAAATATTTTGGAGTCCATAGGCGAAGCAGGTATCTAAGAAGCTAGACAGGCCATGGTATCTACAAATTTATTGGTAGAATGTGGGGTGGTTTGAAAGTCGTAATGATCAAATGTAGTCAAAATCATGTCGACATGACATTTTTATTTCTGTAGTATTTCATTATGACACTGGCATATACCATTACTTGGTTTACAACCAGTTGGGAATCACCAAAGATATTAATTGATTTAACATCTAGGGAGATAGTGGTTTGAAGGCTTAATACAAGTGCTTCATATTCGGCGATGTTGTTAGTGCAATAAAAATCTATTTTTAAATATAAAGGAATAGGTTTACCATCAAGAGGAATGAGGATAACACATGCACCACCTCCACGCTGACATTTGGAACCATCAAAGAATAAGTTCATCTGGTAAGTGGTATCATCAAAATAGAGGGTAGCAATGGATTTGTTGGGAAAATCAAAGTTATAGGGTTGATTTCTGAAAAGAGGTGTGTCTGCTAGTTAGTGAGTGATGGCTTTGCCTTTGACATAATTTTGATGGATGAATTAGAGGTCTAGGTCTGTAATAAAAATGAGCAAGCATGTAACACATTAATGTCAGTAGGGTTTGGCATACATATAATGTAGAGGGTCAGTGTTAGTGATGAAAAAGGTTTTGTGGTTGAGTAGGTAATGAAGTAGTTTAGTGGCAACAAAAACTAAGGCTAAGAAAAAAATTTCAGCATGGGTGTACCTAGTCTCATAGTCCATAAGTGTATGACTTATGTAATAAACCACTTGCTCCCTACGCTGCTCATCACAACGAGTGAGCATGGCACCTAAGGAATGGTCAGTAGAAAAAATGTATAGGTAAAATAGTTGCTCATCCTTAGGAGGAATTAACACTAGTGGTTGAATAAGGTATTATTTTAAGGTGTCAAAGGATTTGTGGCATTCATCATACCATTTGAATGAGACGTCCTTTTTTACGAGATGATGAAATGGTTGACAATGGTCAGAAAGTTGTGAAATGAACTAACAGATAGATTACAACTTACCTTACTAACTTCTAAGTTGATGGAGATTACTAGGCGAAGGAATTTTGAGAATAGCCTTTACTTTAGAAGGATTGACTTCTATGCCATGCAAAGAAATGATGAAACCAAGGAGTTTTCCTGAAAGTATCACAAAGACACACTTCTTAGGTTGAAGGAAAACATAATACTTGATGAGGAGGTCAAAGATGACCTTAAGAACTATTAGGTGTTTGGCCCAATGTTTGGATTTGGCAAGAAGGTCATCAATATAATCTTCCAATATGCGATGCATGATGTCATGGAAGATATAATTCATGATTCGCTGATAAATAGCACTAGAATTTTTAAGGCCAAAAGGCATGACTCGATAGCAGAAGGTCCCCCAGGGAGTGATTAAGCTAGTTTTGTGTTGGTCTTCAGGAGTGAGTAGTATTTGATTATAACCTGAGAAACCGTCCATGAGTGATAGCATCTCATGGCCGGTGGTGAGATCAACTAGTTCGTCAATACCTGGTAGAGGAAAATTTTCTTTGGGGCAAGTGAATTTGAGGTCATATAAATCCATGTAAATTTTGAGTCCCCTATCATTTTTTTAACCAGGAACAATGTTAGAAATCCATTAGGCATAATCAATGGGCAGGATGAAGGAAACTGGGAGAAGGTTCTAAATTTCTTCTTTGACAAGAAGGGCAATGCGAGGATGCATTTTCCGCAGCTTATTTTTTATGGGTTTGGCATCAGGAATGGTAATGATATTGCGGACCACAATGTTTGGGTCAATACTGGGCATATCAGCATAGGACCAAGAAAAAGCGTTGCTATGGTCCTGAAGGAAAGAAGTAAAAGCTTCATGTTTAGTAGAATCTAAATATTCACCTATCTTTAGAATGTGTGGGTCATCCTAAGTGTTAATGTTAATTTTGATAGTTTATTTATTTAACATGGTTTACATCTCAAAAGGAAATGACTGGTGAATAAAATAATCTTCCACACCAAGGTAGGTGAGAATAGACTCATCGTTCTGACATTGAACGATGTCGATAGAAGGTGTATCATCATTAATCATGTCAGGATACATGAATGGAATAGAATAGGGAACCTCTCCATCACGTTGATATGTTAAAGGTCCCAAGGAAATTGTGTTTACGAAAAAAAAAAGTTAGGAGAAATAGATTCGGGATCTATGGATTTCGTGGGTGAAGGTGGCAACGTTTGTGAATGAGGTAAAGAAGGTTTGTCTTCCTCGATTAGGTCGATGCGGGCCTTTGGGAAATGGTGCAGAGAATCCAATACCAATGTGATCATTATGTTTATGGGTGGTACATGAAATGACAATATGATAGCCTTGTTCATAAAAACCAAAGCCAAAGCCTTTCCATGTGCAGTGATGAAGGAAAGTGTGGGAGAAGCGACGGTTAGTAAGATATTGGAGGTCAGATCAAAATAGTCATGTTTGGGATGGAGGTTCAGTTGAATAAGTGGCAATATCAAGTCCCCCATACATTAGGTTAGTATAAAGGTAGGGAGGACCATAAGGAAAAACCTTGCCTACGTGGTAGTCATAACTAGGGTGCTAGCGTAAGTTTCCATACTCTTGTAGAGTGAGGAATGTGTTGATATTTTATAGGCAGTACTTCCCCAGAGTGAGGCATTGAAAAACACCTTCTAAGGGATCAGTAGTTGATATGTGAGTGGTGGGGATAGATGACTCACTAGATGATTGGGTCAGAGGGGTATTGGTTGGTTTTTGTAGTAGATGGGTCAGTTGTAAAGGCTATGGCCATAGTAGGAATAAAAGAGTTGGATGTGGGAGAGGTGGCAACAACATTTTTGGATGGGGTCTAGGGTGAAGGATAAGTGGGGCTAATGTTAGATGCCTTGACTGGTACAAGTAAATCGTTGGGTCGATACAACATGTTACAAGTTTTGAATAGTGATAGATCGGTGGGGATGTTATAGTTATGGCCTTCATGTTTGAATTTTACATAGCAGTGTAAAGTTGAAGGGACACAACCCATAACATGAATCCATGGTCTTCCATGCATTAGGTTATACTGCAACTCTCCCTCTAAGACATAGAATAGTTCCAGGACAGTGTGAGGACCTACCCAAATGTGGAGAATAATGGTGCCAAGGGTAGACGTGATGGTGTCATTGAAGGAATGCAACATAATTGGGTTATTATGTATACAATTGGAAGGAATGCTCATTTGATTTTATGCATGGGAGGAGATGATGTTAATGCTAGCACCACCATTGATCATGTCAAGTCTTATGCATATGTTATCAATATAGACTGAAATGAAAAGTACAAGATCAAGATCATCTGACTAGAGAGGTATAATCTCCTCATCAAAGAAAATGAGGGTGGTGACTTGATTAACAAGTATGGGGGTAGAAGAAGGGGATGATTTGGTAAGAAAGGCTATGTGGTGAGGGGTGAGGGGTGATAATGGAGGCTACTAGTGTGCAGTCATTGTGTAAAACTTCAATGGATTACGAAACCTCTATAAGGGATTGTCTATGAGATTCAAAAGTTTTAACGAAATCATATAAAGAAATATTTAGAGGGTACTGATTAAATATTTTATCATTACACGATGGGTGATCCTGTCAAAGATAGGGTATGTAGGTCCTCGAATGGTGATTTTTGGTGTGGGTGTAGATGGTATATTGGACACAGGGTTGGTTTATAGGCTAGTTGCTTTTTCTTTTCCTATTTCTTTCTGAGCACGTGTGGAACCTTGAACCATCTTCATATGAGGGGAGGTGGTAAATGGAGAAGGTGTAGGATGAGTGGTGTAATGACGTGATGGGAAAAAACCTAACGATGGGGAAAAGCCTTGTGAAGTGATCTAGGCACACCAGCATTTGGGTGTTGACTTGACCAATTCTTTGATACAGACCATGTTGATGTTGAATTTTGGAGGTGGAAAAAAGGATTGTGGGGATAGAGATGTTGGTCCTGAAGTAGAAAGGGATGATGATGTGTGATGACAAGTGAAGGTGGAACATGGTCCTCATCCAGAAGGTCATCATCATCGAAGTTTTGTTTAAGAGGAAAAATTTAGAGAAGAACGGTCTATAGATCCTTACAATTTTCTACATCATGTCCTAGCACACGATGACATGCACAAATGTTGGTTTCATCAAACCCTTTTGGTTTGGGTTTGAGAGGATTGTAAGGTCAAAGCGGTGGTAATGTGATGACGGAAGTCTCTAAGAGATTGGTTAAAATGTTGGTGTAGGACCCTGCTAACGAATCACAATGGGATTTTAGCATGGGTTTAGGTAAGGGTGTAAATGATTTTGAGGGAAGATTTTTTATAGGAGGAGGAACAGATTAGCCCACTGGTTTGGTAAGTGGTATTGTCTTAGGTTTTGATGGCATTTGTTTGGGTAAAGAGGTGGTAGAAGAACTAGCACTGGAAGGATTTGTTGGTTTGACTACCTTATTGGAGAGTAGTGGGTTCTTATTTTTGGGTTGCACCTTCTTGGGTAAATGTGACACAAGAGTACGGGATGCAAAAGGGAAATTAGATGGTGGAAGAGGATGGGTTACCCATGGGGACAATTGAGTTGTGGTGGAAGTGGGTGGTTAAAGTTGGGTGGGAAGAATGGGTTGAAGTCATAAAGGTAGAGTTGAGGGGATAATAACTGGTGTAGGTATAGGTGGTAAGAATTACATGGGTGAGGGTGAGGGTGAGGGTGCTATATTTTTGGGTGAATGAGGCATAACAAAGGCTCGTGATGCAGTAGTAGGTTTTTTAGCTTTTGACTAGCCTAAGATAGGAGACTTTTTTATCAGGGTTGATGAATGGAAAGGGGGAAGTCGACAAAGGTGTGGTGGGTGAGACCAATGTATGTGACCTAAAAGGTTGGGTCTTCTTTTTAGGCATAGGGATAATGTTGGTGGGGTTTTGTGAAGATACGACTAAGTCCAATTTGATAGGTGGGTGAGTAAGGATTGATGTTGGCATGACACCCAAGGTAGTGATGGGTCTAGATATGGGTGAGGAGATAGGTGTGGGTAGGTTTTTAGGTCTTGGAATGGTTTTAGTTGTGGGTCAAGTTTTGGATGTAGGTAGGGATGATGAAGAATAATCTGCTTCAATATGCATGTTCAATGTTGAACTAGTTGTTGGAAATACCTTTGGGTAGATCATGGAAGTATCCTCAGGAAACAGTTGCATTTGGGTCAAAAATGGGAGCCAAAGACGTCACCACAACATGGAATTATCAACATAATCTAAGAAATTGGTCAACTATGAAAACATGATTATTGTAGAAGAAGATGGAGTTGGTTTGGTTACAATCCTTGTAAAATATGTCTGTGAGATATGGAATTGGATATCCTCAAATGTTGTAGGTAAAAGAGTCGAGATCATGTCAATGGGGTCTTGGGATGCTGAGGGAGAACTGCCCCTAATAGGTAGTGACATGTCTAACGAGTCTCCCATGGGTAGTAGTGAAAATGGGTAGGGTGAGGTAGACTTCTCCCTTGGTGGAGGAGAAGACAATGATGATTCCCCTATGGATGGAAGAATGGAAAGCATTAATGGTTCAATATGTTGTGAGGTAGACAGTGAAATGGCATTTGTAGAAAATGTAGGTTCCTGCATGGGTAAAGGAAGAGACAAAGGGGATTCCTCTCTGGGTGAAGGAGTGGAAGATGTATGTTCCTCTGTGAGTAGAGGAACTCGTGCAAGAATTTCCTCAATAGAATAAATATGTGGGTTTTGAGGAACGGCTAGTATGATGTCAAAAATTGTGTGGACTTAACATACATTGTTATTGTTGGATTAAGGTTCACCATTATGATTAGACAATGGTTTATGGTTAGGGAATGAATTTTTAAAGATGTGCAGATTTTGATTCGCCAGTGCGTTCAGGTTATCCATGATGAGATCTCTATTATCTATCATCTCTTGGAGAATGTTCTTGAAACTTATACAGTTACCATCACTATGGCCTTTGACACTATCGTAATTATAGTAGTCATATTTGTTATACCATGCAGGCATAGGATGAATGGGATCAAAACTTGTATGACGTTTTATGGGGGAAGTGTAATGGCTCCAACTTTAAGAAGATTTTATAAGACTGAAGAATAGGGTTCTCTAATTGATGTGTACTTTTGCTACTCCCATCGGAGCTAAAAGGCTTGGATAGGGGAAATATTGGAAGAAGGTTGGGCTTGATTATAAGGATGAGGTGGACCCGCCTTGAGGACTACCATGTTGGTAGATCCATTGGCCTTTGAATAGTTATTTTGAGGTTTTGAAGATGAAGAAGAATCATTTGATTTGAATGGGACATTCTTGTTTCATAACTGGATTTTATTTTCTTCAATGGCACACATTTCCATTTTTTTGCCATAGTGAATGCTTTGTAAAAGGTTTAGAAGTTTTATACCTGCATATTTTGTGAGATGTGTCTGGCACAAGCTCTAGTGAACAACTCAATAAGCTCAATTTGAGGTAGCTGGAATTTTAATTGGTTGATAAAACTCCACCAACAGGAAATGAAATCTATGTTAGATTTGTCTTCATATTGTCATGTCGAATACAGGTCAGTCATGGTGACCTTATTGGCTACATTGATTGAGAACTGGTCTAGGAATGCCTGAGCCACTTAGTTGAAGGAGTTGATTGAATGTTTAGGTAAAATTTTGTACCAATCTCAGGTGGGTCCAGTTAGGGACATGGGAAATGTTTGTAAGATAAAATCATCATCATGGGAAATCAGGTAGCTCCCATGCTTGAATGACCACAAGTGTTGTTACAGGTCTTCTTTAATGTTATAATGGTTGTATTTAGGCATTTCCAAATGCATAGGATACATGTGAATAAGAATGGATGGATGACAAGGATCATTACAGATTTCGTCATAGGTCAAGGAGTTACGAGAGCCAGAAACCAATGCTTCTAATGTCTACATCTTTTCCATCATCATCCTAATGAGGTCATTTGTGGGTTTTGAGGAATGGGTGCCTCCTGTAGTAAAGCGAGGTTAATAATGGGTGTATGATGTAGATGGCATCCCCATACATGAGGGTGTGGAATATGAAAAACATAAAGGGGGTACAAATACTAGTGAAATGTACCCCAAATAGTTTACAGACAAAATTGGGGGCTATCGATGATGTGTGTAAATAAGTGGGGTGGTCACAATGTCTCTCATGGTAATGGGTGGTAGAGACCGAGGGATAGATAGAACCATATTTTGTAAAGTGGTGAGGGTTACCAACACTGGAGGTGGTTGTGATGTAACTAGTACATACGAGGAAATGGGGGCAGATGGGGCTATGATCAAAGTAGTTGGTGAAGGAACGGTTGATGCCACATGTGCAACATATATCATTGGGGTAGCGGTTATGGTAGAGGTGGAACCTAAATGAGAGACCACGAGGGGTAATGCAGATGAGGGCATCGTCGAACTAGTGGTAGCTAATGCAGAAGTGGTTGTGCTGGAAGAAGGGATAAACATGGGCATATCATATATTAACTATCCTGAGGAGTCTCGGGTAGATGAGTGGGCAAGATAGTATTGCAAGGCAATGGGATTCTGATCAAGGAGTCTTACGAACTCCTCGTCACTGGTAGCGATGGGGATAGGCTGAGTCAGATCCATAGATGATAGGATGGATGGTGGTGATGGACTAGGTGGGAGTGGTTGACGGCTGACATAAAACACAAGGGTGTTAGTTTGTATGCAAGCCAACACCATGTCAATTAGTGTTGGCCTAGTAAGATTGTATTTTGTAAATGACACATAAAACAACAGAAGAAGAGAAATACAAAGTCTAGGAGGAAATCTGGTCAATATTTCGATTAAAATTCAAACACACAATCCAAAAATGGTTAGTATGACCAATGACGGTTACAAGTGAACTGACGATGGCTATGATAACCGATACCAGTCACTGTGAAAAGTACCAGTTTCAGCAAATGAAACAAAATTGATGAATATGAACTGGGAAAATTGTATCTGTCAGAGATATCATAATGTTAGGTGATATGATTATGTCCTAAGGACTAAAAGTAGAAAATAATAGGTGTTGAAGGTTGTTTTAGGTAAAATAACAAAACCAGATTCGAGCCAACACCGGTTAGGTAAACCTACGATGGTGAGATTTAAAATGGCAACGGTCACTAGACCGATGCCGGTTATTGTGAAATGATAAGAAATGAGGAAAAATGGATGTTTGTGAATTAAAACTAGACAAAGGATCAACCCAAAAGTCTAAAAATGACCTAATAAAGTCATGACACACTCTGAAATAACCAGAATACTCCAACTATGATGGGGAGTATGAATGGTAGAAGAAAAATGAATAATCATAACTCACACCTCAAAACGCAAGTCAAGAACAAAGCTAAGAAAAACACGTAATCCTAAAAGTGATTGTATTTTTGTTTTAGCTTATGCTATTAAATTTAGAATAGATTTTTTGGCTGGAAAGGCATCCTACAAAGAAGGAGATCTAAAGGTGAGGTTTCAAGTTATGTTATGGTGGAGGAATTCTTTTCTCTAAGTTTTGACTGGATAGAAAGACCATTTGGGTGCCTACTTTCAATCCTCTAATCATGTGATCGTTGACAACTTCTTTCGGGTGTAATGTTGTTTAAGAAGATGTGTGTATTCAAATTTGTGTTGTTTGGAAAAGAGAGAAGAGAGAAATGTGCTTTCTATGGTTCAATTGTGTCAACCATCATCTGGGCATGACTTCCAACATATAGGTTTCCCTCATTTTTAAATGTGAGCTAATAATGCAACATACAAGGATGAAATGCAACAATATTTTAAACCCAAATCCACAAATTATATTTGATGAGAGAAATAATGAATAGGAAAGAGTATGTATTTCACTAATGCAATACAAAAAAATATATTTTTAATCCAAACTACGAGTGTCATTAAGACAGATAGGAGAAGAAGAATGTTTCCAGGGGAGAAGATTTAATGAGAAATATATTTCAAAAATAAATAAACACAAAATGATTCCCTAAGAATGAACAATGCAAAGAACCTAAACTTTTGTGTGCCAAAATGTTTCACTAAATAGTTTGCATAAATAAGAGCAAAACAAATAAGGTAAGGGTGATGAGGAATACTTATGAGTGAAGGAAGAATATAGAGTGCGTGCGTTCTGATTTCCCGATCCAATGTTGATTGCGAGAAATTCCTTTGTGCTAGGAAGAACTACCTATGAATACAAACAAGACCACATAAGAAATATTAAACAATATATGTCAGTGGAATTCCTAGCGTATGTTAGATATGGGAAGTGTGATACTTCCTAAATGGCTGTGAATCCACTGTTTAAAACAAATTAATGTAAGAAATAATATGAACCAATAATTTTCTACTATAGTTGATGTGATTTAGGTATCTCATTCAAGTACAATAAACAAATCTAATCTTACAGGCTAGGTTATGATCAAATCTGGAAGCTAGATAGGTAAATAAAGTGGTGGGGACAAGTCAAGGTCAAGCTTTAGGTGATTTGGGTTGTTTAGGTGAAAGGTATGAGGTTTCTCTTATAGGCAGGTTTTACAGACACAGAGACCAACGTCGGTATGGTATGACCAATGTCGGTTAAGAGGAAACTGACGATGGTTTGGGTTAACTGGAATCGATAGGGTCGGGCTAGTGGAAACTTATTAAAGATGGGTTTTGTTGATTCTCTGATATTTCCTAGAGAATGAACAAGTAATGGGGAGGTAGATGGAAATTCTAGTGATAATTAGAGGTGTCTGGATTTAGGTATGGGGTGTTAAAAGGTTGTAGGTGATTGGGTGGAAGGATTTTTAGGAGGGTGAGAGATGATGGGATGTAAGGGAGACTAAAACCAACAAACAAACATGAAGAAACTAATCTAAATAAATATGGGAAGGTGCAGATCTAAAGGTACTTACTAGTGTTTGCAAATCTGGTTGATGGATGGAGGTGATGGTTGATCCACATAACTAGTGGTCAGTGTTGTGGATTTATTTCCCAGAATGTTTCCATGAATACTTTCCTTTCATATCAGTGCTTGGTTTCTTTTTCAGGGTATCTGGATGTGCAGGAGTGCTCTAGTGCTTGTTTGCATGCAGATCTCTCTTCTCCAACACTTGAATAATTCTTCCAACCCCACAAACAAGGTTACCAAAATGAATATATGGTAAACAATAATGGTTTAGGGTGACCAGTGTTGGTTAAGGTGGAAAATCCCAGGTTTACTAAAAGTGATAGATCTTGGCAATATTTTTGCTGAGCTCTATCTATTATCCCCGGATCAAAATGGAATGTTGCACTTATATAAGCGTGAATGTGGTTAGAGGAAGACTAGGCATGTGATTTTAGGGTTTAACTATGTGTTAGTTAATTAAGGTAGGTATGACTAATTCTTAGTTAGTTATGGTGAGTGGATATTGATTCCTAGTAAAAGGGAAACATGCTAAGAATAGGTTCATGATGAGGTGTCTAAGTGAGGTGGTGGGGTGAGGTGTCTAGGGGAGGTGGAAATTAATTTAATTAAGGTAATTAAATAATGAATATTGTGAGCATGGGCATTAATTTAACATTGGGTGATTAAATTAATATACATGTGGGGTGAAGGGGAAGTGTTACCCAAATTTGGTGTCTACACTTTAGACTAGGTGATCAAGAGGAGGAAACTTTGACATAAGAGCCTAAGAAAGTGATGATTTGGACTGTCTAGATAGACTGGGATTGCTAGAGAGGGATAGGGGCACCCATGTGTGACCTGGTTGTAGATATGGGTTCCTTGGTCTGTGGAAATGACCAAGAAAACCTCATATGGAGTGTCATTGGATGTTCTTCTATGTTCACTTCCTATCGCGTGAATGTTGTTGTATGATCACCAAAGCATTGGTAAACATGAAATGAAATAAAAATCTACAAAATCTAGGACAAAGCATCAAAACCATAAAAATAAGGATGTATATGAATGTTTCAGATTGTCCTAGGCTTCAAAATTGATGTACTTATCACTAAGCATTGCATTACATCTCATACCCAATATAGTTCTAAGTGTTTGTGTGTAATTGTGCCCTAGGTTCTCTTACGTCAGTCACACTTTGTAAAGTAGTGAGCTACTAACTAGATGTATAATGTATTAAATGTGTGCATGTAAATAATAGACTTCTCTCCAATGAAGTTTGATGCAGATGAAATAGTCATGTATACTTTTTCATGGAGCTATATGGATGCAAACATAACTTTATATGCCTTTGATGGATGCAATCTTATGTGGTGATAACTAGTGCTTAGTGCATGGTGCCTCATTATGGTCACATAACTTTATATTTATATGGTTTTATTCCTTTAATTTCATAACTAACCCTAAAAAGGACAACCTCCAAAAATATAAGAAGCACAAAAGGTTATAAATTTTCCAAAATGTGAGAGGAAAGTACAAAGAGGATTAGGGCACCCAAAGGGGACTGTAGACACCAAATTTGGGTCTTATGACACCCTGTACCCCGTATCTCATCCCGTAACCTAACCTTAC
Organism: Taxus chinensis; assembly: GCA_019776745.2. NCBI lineage: Eukaryota > Viridiplantae > Streptophyta > Pinopsida > Cupressales > Taxaceae > Taxus > Taxus chinensis. Next base: position 451,821,380 of record CM034156.1, read on the forward strand.
CTCACCACCTAAACCTTACACACTTAATTATTTATTAATTACCTTATAATTAATAAATCCACATGTCTAACCCTGCCACCTCACCTCGCCACCTCACTATGACCTAGCCCTAACCCTAAACTAACCTAATTAAGACCTATGAATTGGTCCAGACCCACACCCATGACTCATCACCACTCACCTTCATCAAAACAAGCCTAATAATGACATGATCAAGCCCACAACTAACCCCTCGGGAGAAAAGGAGGGAAAGTTGGCTATTTTACAAAAAATAGCAAACTTTGACCTAACCGACATCGGTCCCTACGCGGCCAGCATCGGTTAGGTAACTGCCATCGGTTCCCTGTAAATGACCTCCCCCAACATAAATGAAAGGATCTAAATCCATTTTGCAAGGGATAGACAAGTGAGAAGGAGAGAAGAGTTTGCAAAGAGGAGCATCAAGCCCAAAACTGAAACTGAGCAACTAGAGCATTGTCACACTCATCCAAACCTTGGGAGAGTCAGAGGATAGCTTCATCAGATCACTTCTGATTGCTAGATCATCCCAACTAGGCCTTGCCTTTGCCAATGCATTCTTTGGACCTCCATCCACATCAGAAACTAGTAAGTAGTCTCTTTTATCACCTTGTATGCTTCTAGACACTACTTTGTGAACTTTTAATTCATAGGGATTATAAGCTCACTCCTAGATCTACTACCCAGAAATAACCTGCACCTAACCTTCGGTCATCCATCTCTATATTACCCCAAAGATAGCTCTCTCACTCTCTGAGTCTTCTCTATCACCCTACTACTCCCCTCAACCATCTACCAACCTTCCAAACCTCATAACCATCTTACACCAACCTCCATTTAAAAATCCCTAAATCACCGCCCCTACCAATATCGGTTATTTTCTATCGGTACCGGTTTTGTAACTGCGATCGGTTTTCCAATGACCGGCATCGGTCACTGTGACTTATACCAAAACCAACCTTTCACCTATTCACCTCAAAGCAATCTCATGTCCAGCCTGGTCTATCCCTATAACTTGATGTCAACATATCAATAACCAGTGACCAAACAAACAACATGAGATTTTATTATTGGTACTTTAGTCTCTATTGCTTTTAGTAATGAGGTACCTAAATCGTGATTTCACAATAGCTTCTTTATTATCATTTGCATTAATTTATATTAAAAGGGAACTGACCACCTTCGAAAGGAAGTCTAATATTTCCTGGGCCCAAGGCAATTCCCTCACTTATTGTTTAACATAAATTTGGTGGTCTTGCATTCTTATTTATAGGTAGTCCTTCCCAGACAAAAAGGAGCTCTTCACAATCAATCTGATCTCTCTATGGTATGCACACACCTTCCCAACACTCAACAAGTATTCCTCCTAGCCCTAACCCTTATCTGTTTCTCAAGAGAATGAAAAGATAGAAATAACTCTATTCTGGAACAAAATTTTGTGTGAAATATTTTGGCACGCCCGGTGGGACCCTTCTCGGGTTTCTTTTTTTCTTTCTTTTTTTCATATCGGGAGCACACTTGTTGTTTCTCTCTTCTAAATATTCATAAAATAATTTTATCCTTTTGGTAAAAGAACTTGTCTTACTTTCACATCTTTGCATTAGTGAAAGTTATCTTCTTGACCTCTTCTCTTTCTTTGTTTCATCAAATATCATTTTTGATTTGGGTTTAAAACATTTGCATCACATTCTTGCTTGCTATTTTTCATTCTAGTGAACGTAGATTAAGTAACAGGTCGTACATGTGGGGGTAATATCCACGGTATTGACGAGAAATTAATCTTACTCTCATTGCACAACACATACCAAATCACATCATAATCTACACAACATCTCAAACATCCCCCCTTTTCGTGGTATTCCTCCACACAATTGAGGTAGCCTTACAAGCCAAAACAAACTTGACATCTCCCTTAGGTCTTTTGTTTAGGATTGACATCATCTTGCATCTAAGGCATAAGCCAAAAAGTGATTAAAACTAATCCTAGGTTTAGTCTCTTGATTTTCTTGTGCATCTTGCTTGTTTTCTATTTTTCTTTCAGTTATGTTTCTCTGTTATAACCTATCTCAGTGATCACTTCAGACAGTTTGGTGGGTATAATAAGCCTTGTTATCCCCAAACCATTAGCCTCTTACATTCTCTTTTTACCTTCACAGTGACTGGCACCAGTCCTCTTCTACTGACATCAGTTACTCGACCGACACCGGCTACCGTTTGACCGACATCAGTTACCAGACTGATATCGGATACTATGTTTCACAGTTCCTGACAAACCAGCAACCTACCAATTCCAACGTTTTGTTGCTATTTCTATTCCTAATTGACTAATTCCCTACTGTATCCTCTTGTCCATGGTTGTTATCACCCGGAAACAAGCCGCAGCCATGGTTTCACATGCTTGTTTCGTGTCTTTTCCTGAGTCACCCCCTTCGCATCCTACGGGGAATCCTACAGACACCAATGTTTTTCCCAAGATCTCTGTCGGAGATCCAGATTTTGCTAAATTTTTGGATGCTAATCTTGGCACCATATAGTATTATTTGTCTCATACCCCTAAACGTACACCTGACAGTCAGCTCCTTTTGGGTATGCCTATTAGTATAACCGCTCACTTAGCTCCTTCCCCACCTAATAATTCCACCTCACTGTCTTCATCCTTAGCCCCGTCTCCCAGCTCAGCGGCTTCGGTGGTTCATACTACACCAATTGGCCTTCCTTTGGTTAATCTAGGGCCCCACATATCACTATTGTCCACTGCCCCTACCTCATCCCTCTCATAGATTGCCTCTTTCATAACTTGTTCTCTACCACGTATCCACATGAGCTTTCCCTCTCAGGATCCGCCCACCTTTTCATTTCCGCAAATGCATCCGGTGGCCTCAACATCTTATATATGACACCCTTATTCAGTGGCCCCAACACATTCATCATCGATACCTTATCAACATTTAGCCCCACCATTGTCTAGTAGCGGCTCTTAGCCCAATCCTCCTCCATTTACAACGACAACACCATCATCTAACCCAACCAATGATTTAATCAAACAAATGATGGACAAGATGCAAAATCTTGAGTCTTTTGTTTCAGGAAGCTATAATACCTTGACATACAAGCAAGTTTGTCGGGAGCCTATTCATTCTTCTATCCCCCTTCATACATATCCTCTTCAATGGGAATTACTAAAATTTACTCGCTTTAATAGTAAGGAGGACCCTCAACAACACTTGCGATCGTTTAGACATGCTTGCTATCTGATTGCTCATGACGATGCCTTACTACTTCGTACCTTCCCCATGTCCTTATCAGGACCTGCCTTGGAGTGGTATAGTGCTTTAGCCCAGCACTCAATCTTCTCCTTTAACCAGTTAGCCCAATATTTCTTAGATCATTTCTCCATCAATATTTCCAATAAAGTATCCCTTACCGATCTTTATGCCATCCGAAAATTTGAAGATGAATCTATGGCAGATTTCGTTGGACGATGGCGGGGCCTCATCAACCAACTTACTTATGTCTTACCTCAGGCTGAGCTCATCGAACTCTTTACGTGGGCCTGCGCTAAACACATTTCTCCCACCCTCCAAATTCAAACTTTCCGCACCTTTGATGAGGCCTTTACTATGGCTTGGAAACTAGAGATTAAGGCCTTAGAGGAGGAGAAATTGAAGTTGTGCAACAAAAACTCAAATTTCCAAACCCAGGACTCCACTAACAAACCCAACACCACCAACTCTCACGCATCAGCTACTTCGAAATCAAAAGGAGTTGTACATGTGGTAACGGTCAAATCTCAAGCACCATCTTATACCCAGCCAAAATCAACCTATAAGTATAAAGCCGAGCCCATCAAGTACACTCCCTTGGGAGAAACTTATGATGTGATCTTGGAAAAATTGCTTAAAGTAAGAGCTATCACCTTACCTCCTGTTAAACCTCACTCTAGGTTTGATTCCACCCGTGCTATACCTTCTTGGTATAAATAAAATGACTTCTGTAACTTCCATCGCGTGAAGGGACACAACCACGAAAACTGCAAGATGTTGAAAAACATAGTGCAGAAAATGGTTGATGTAGGGGATATAACCCTTGATAATCCTAATGTCCCTGCTAATCAAAATTTAAAAATCTTCAACAAACCATTTTCAAACCATTCCTCTACCAGTAACACAAACCAAGAAACCTTAGCCGAGAAGAAGAGTGTGCATGAGATCCATGTGGTTTTCAACTCCCAACCAAGGGATTCTATCAAGGAAATTTGGAATCGAGCCTCTTCACCGACGTAGGAGTCCTTGCCCCCTTCTCCTTCATCAGGACAAGAGGATAGCCCTGCTATTCCTTTACCCATAAAGGAATCAACTGCCCAGAGTTCTCTTCTCACAGAAGAGCCTTTTTACACCACATCCCTGCAAGACTGTGAGCGGCTATTATCCAACTTATCTATTTCCCAATCATCTTCTTCTACCACTCTTGCTGCAAAAGAAGAAGGATCATCACTTTTTTTGTCATCCTTAGAAGAGAAACCCCTTGAGCCTACATCACCAAATTCCTTAACCATGATGAATCCTCTAGAACATGCCCTCCTCCCTATCAGTTCTTCATCGCCTAAATCTTTCCAGCGACTGATTGACCTCTTAACACCCATTGATAAAGTGCCTCATTCGCCCCCTGTATCACACCCCCAGTGGACCGGAATCATAGCCCACTTTTCTTCCATACCAAAATTCCCATCCAGATGTGAAGATTGTCACCCCCCAGAAGATAAACGACTCTTATGGGAATTTTTGAATACACCATGCTCTACTCAAATGCAGATGACTAATCTAGACACCTCTACTATATACCTGAAGTTTTTACAAAAGCTCAAAATGCCTATGTCCTCATGTCCACCCCCCTCATCTCTGCCAAATACCTCATCCACCTCTATCAACCTAGCTAAACCTTCCCCTACGCTTGGGACTTCACCAATACCTAGCTTGACGCACCCACCTAAATGGTTAGACTTATCCGAAAATAAAGTCGTTAATCCACCTAGGAGATAGACCTAATCTCCTCGAGTCCAATCTATGCCTCCGCCACAAATAAAACCCTTGGTCCCAATCACACCACTACAGCAGGCACGGCTTCAACCCTCATCGTTACACCTACCTTTTATATTTGGGCCTCACCCCTCCACCTTGCCTCAATACACCATGCCTCCCACGTCTTCTTTAACATAACCAGCACCTTCTGCACCCATACAGAAATCCACAGGCATCTTAACACCATCCCCCCAAGTACCTTGCCTACCTACCAACCCTAAGAAAACTCGATCATCAAAGGACTTGTTTACTACCGCTCCTCTTTCCCCATGGTTGTTTCCTACCACCACGTCATCTGTGGCCTCATCATCTAACCAGCTAAACATAACTTCTACGCAAAAGAAGCCACACCTAGTTAAACCCAATCATCAAAATCCCTTAACTAAACCACCACCCGTACGAACCACTCGTACCCAACCATTACCAAAACAATCAATGATCTCACTCACTCAATCAATAGCCTCATCTGCATTTGACCCACTCAAAGGATCTTACGCTAAGATACTTGATATGCTAGTAGGGGATGCGACCATTTCCCTACCCCCACTCAGACCCTGTGATCCATCTAAACCTCGACCTATAGGTTATGATGAATCTAAAATCTATGCCTACCACTGCACACCAGGACACAATGTAGAAGGATGTAAAGCTTTGAAAGCCATCCTTTTCCAGTTGCCTATCTCGGATAGAAAATCTCATAAGGATAACTTACCTAAATCTCCTATACCACCTGTCCCCGCCTCACCAAAATATATCATCATTGCAACCCCACCTCTCAAGAATAATGACTTATCCCTGTCATCTTCCTCATCTCACATTCATGAGATCAACATGATTAGCATTGCTACTCGAGGCCAGAAAAACAATGGAAAAGCTAAAGAGAGCACACCTGCGGCCTCTCTTTCTCCTTCTGCCATCCCGATCGCACCACCACCTAAAGTGATTATTTGTGGACCTACCTATCCAGTCTCTGATGGAGTTGCCCATCACACTATGATCAAGAAAATTCACCAACTTCCTATAAAAATGACACTCTATGATCTCATTCAAACATCTGAATCACATCGACAAGCTCTAATTGAGATCCTTCAAGGGATAGAGGTTCCAGCTAATGAAACCTTGCCCATTGCCTCCATATTAACACCCAACCACGTCGCTTCTCTCACCAAACAACCTACCTCCATAACCACTTCTATCCCTATATGGCAAGCCACTGGTGTTAGTTTTTTTGAAGAATAAATTGTCATCTTTGGTGCAGAAGATCCTGATCCCACTCTTTTCATCTTGGCTTATGTCTGGGACATCTAGGTATGTCGTGTTATGATCGATGGGGATGCTAGCCTAAACATCATCTCTTCTAAAGCCTTCCAACAGATGAATATCCCTCCTAGCTGCATGTGTGCCAACCCCACCATGTTGTATTCATTCAATGATGCTATTACTTCTACCCTAGGCACCGTGATCCTTAACATTCATGTAGGGCCACGTAGCTTACCCAAACTCTTATATGTCCTTGAGGGAGAATTACAATACAACATGTTGTTAGGCCACCCTTGGATCTGGGCTATGGGATGTGTTCTCTCCACCTTACATAGATGCATCAAATTTGAGTATGAAGGGAAGTCATACACCATCACAGCTGACACTTCCCCCTTCAAAACCTACAATATGTTATACTGCCCTAATGATGTGCTTGTACCCGTTAAGACACCCATTGATCCAACCTAACCATCTACTTCAACCACGCCTCAACCATCCACCTTAGCTGCACCCACTCCTTTGACCAATGAAACCACTGATGCAAATACTTCTTCCTTTCCCGTGGATAACATCCCAACCTCGGATCCCTTGGTAGGAATTTTTAAACACCTTATGTTGGGGGAGTACCGCCTATACAACGTTAGCACCTTCCATACCCCACAAGAGTATGGACAATTACAGGAACATCCTACCTATGATCGTCATGTGGGGGAGGTGATATCCTACGGACCACATAATTTCCACACCAACCTAACGTATGGGGGTGTCGACGCATCCTCTATCACCCCCAAACCTCCCTTTGGTGTGATTCCCTTCCAATCAGATTTTAAATATCTAACCAACCGTCGTTTCGCCCTCACCAACCTGACATGCTATGCTTGGAAGGGTTTTGGTTTTGGTATTGTTAGTATGAAAATATGTCGGGTGGATAGATCTATGGACGGACAAGCCAACAGTGCGCAAGGCATAGCCGCTCTTTGAGTCAGCAAAGTGAAACTAGTTTATTGCTATTCTACCAGTAGGAATCTTATGCAAATCTCACAATATTCTACCTTCAGGGGTTGGGATCTCATCCCAGTAGAGGTGTTTCCAACTGTAAAAGAAGGGAAAGAAACGAGGTGGGGAGATAGGAAAGATTTGAAGGGAGAAAATAAATGAATTCCAAAGTAGAAAGGTCAAAAGGTCTATGATTTGGGTTAGTAGTAAACAGAGCCGAACCTACTTGCATAGACGAATAAAGCAATACTGATGAATAAATGACAACAAAGTAGAAGTAGATTCAACAGAACAATCATACAGATCTAACATAAGAAAGGTCTGATGTAAAACACATGTATTTAGCACAAAGTCTAAATATTATATTAATATTTGTTTCTGTTACAAAAAGCTCAAAGTCTTTTCTTCTTACTTCTATTTCTCATCTGAAAAGTATCCACCCTTGAATACAACAAGTATTCTTAGTATTTATAGAAGAAGAGAAGAAAAGATGGCAAAAACAAACCAACCACTTAATTACAAAATATCTTACAAAATATCCTAAAGTCATTTGTTGACTTTTGACAACTTTGGTGGATGACATCATCCCATGGTAGAACATGGATGATGACATCATTTGTGTCAACATACTTTAGATATTTACAAAGAGAAGGTCGAGAAGAATGAAACTATTCATCGTCGTCCTACGGCCGAAAGGGGGTATCCTGCTTTTACTGCTGCTCGGGAGACATGATGTGGAATTGGGCACGATATTCCATGAACTTGCTGATCATGGGCTGAAGTTGATCTTGTGAAGGATCCTTATGGCGATCACTGATAGCCTCACAAGTCTCCCACTTGTCTGTGACCTTTTTTGAGAGCTTGGAATACTCATTTTCTGTGTCTATTAGGTACCCTATGAAGTCACGATAGGGCAGCAGGTTGTTGATGGATTTGGCATCGAAAGTGACTTCTGGTCCCAGCCCTTGCGAAATGATCTCCTTAAAGATCCGAATAGTTTCATCAACCTTTCTTAAGGCGAAAGAAGGAGTGAGAAAGCCTGGAGACATTCTCAGGAAATTTTTCTCCATTTGATGCATTGCATCTAGGGCTTCTTCCTTGATTTTGTCAATCTTTTCTAGGAAGAACTCCAACTGATTGACCCGGTAATCTAGAGTAGAAAGGATTTTGTTGAGGGCTTTGGGGGGACTAAAGACGCCGAACTTGACCAGATCTTTGACTGAACAGTCAAGCATTTTCTAAAAGGTCTCATGTTACATCCTGGTATGGTCCAACTCTTTGGAGATGGGTCTTGCTATCGCCTGGAGCTCTTTGTTCACCTAACTGATATTTTGATACAAACTGGTGAACTTGGCGATTACTCCCTCACTTTCCTTGAGGATTTGGCTCCTCCAAGCAGAAATTGCCATACCCTGCTTACCGATTTTGGCATATTTATTTATCTTATCCTTGCTTAGAGGCTTAGGAGTTTTGGCGGTAGTTGTAGGAGGTTCACTGCTCATTTTCTGCAGGGTGCAGAGAAGATTTATTTTGCTCCTTTAACAGCCTCTTTTCTTCCTTTGCTTCCTAGAGTTTCTTGCAAAGGGCGTCAACTACAGATAGGGCCTCTCCCTAAAGGCTTTCTGAAGATGTCCCCATTGTGACTTGGGTCACTATATAATCTGTCAAAGAGAGATCCTTTTTATCCTTTAAAGGATTGGGATACGCTATCTCCATTACTCTCTCTCCTGACGCACTCTGAGAGAAGCGGGTTACAAGATTTTTCTTCTTGGCCCCCTTTGATGGGATGACGGAGAAGTCCATCAGTGCAATGGGAACTTTCCTCTTTTGTTGGCTTAAGTGCGGAGAGATCCATACTGGACTTATGGGAGAGGGGCCGGAAGTGGAAAAGGGAGAAGCTGCAGCAGTAGAGGGAAAGTGCATTGAGACACTTGGAGGCGGCATTGAGAGGGAGGCCGAGAAAGTGCTCACAGGAGGAAGAGATACTGCAGGGGAGGAAGACATGGAAATGAAAGGGAGCAGAGAGATGAGGGAAGAAATGGTGGGGGACAGCTCCGCGAGAGAAGAGAAGATGGATGAGGGGAATAGTAGAAGATGGGGGAGAGGATAAGACCAAAGGAATGGTCGCTTGGGTCACGCGAGGAGGGGAAGGAAGAGAGGGAGAAGGGATAGAAGAGACCTCAATAGTTGCAATAGTGGCAACATCCTGAGTGGATGTGCCCATCAGAACATCTTCAGCCGCTTCTTTCTCTGGAGAATCCAGAGTTACAACTTGTTCTTGCATAGTAGAAGGGGGACTCTCAGGGGCCTCTTCTTGGGTAGAGCTTAAATCACCCTCCTCCTCTTTTCCTCTACTCTTTGGTAGATGATTTGGTCTAGAAGGTGCATTGCCAAATGGAGATGTGGTGGAATCAACTCCGAGGTAGATGAGACCATTCATCCTGCACCAGTGCTCTGTTCTCCATAGAGTTTCTTTGACCCTTTCTTCTATTATTTGAGGCACTTTAGTTCTATCAATCACAGCAAACAGCCAGTCATCCCCATCCATGTCAATATATACTTGATCAACTTCTTGATCATCAGTTTGATAACCTTTTGGGACGATGGCTACGCCGTATTGAATGATTTTGGCCAAAGCCAAGCAGGATTGATCTTTCCTTCTGAGCTTGACCTCATGATAGAGGTTGATATAAATATCCTCGATCTGTGGAATGTGGATTGGATTGAGTTTGGCCCTAGGAAGGCAATTCCTTGGGTTGAAAGTGGGCCTCGCCGGGAATTTTTGCTTTAGATTGAGCAGTTCCAGCTCTGCAAACATCTCCCAGGCTTTGTGGTGGGAAAGACAAGTGTACCTACCCACTGTGAGGGGGAAAGGAGTTCCACCCTTCTTTCTCTTTAAGCACTTTTTGTGGTAGGTTATGAGTTGTTTGGATAGTTCCAACATAATCAGCTTACGGCCGGCATATCTTGGCAATTTGGTGGGTTCCCCCAAGAAGTTGGCTGCCCTTAGATAGGTGAAGGTAAGAAATTGCATGAATACGGCCCCCCACTTCTCTGTTGCTGCAACAATGCTCTTGGTGGTTCGACCATGAGTCATGTTTGGCCTCAAAAGGTAGATGATGTTGTAGAAGAAGGCATCGTTAATCTTTGTAAACTGAAAAATACTATTTTCCAGCTTCACCTCTAGATAGTATTCATATATTTTCACTTACAACCAAACCCCACATTGCATTAATGCTGGATAATCCCTCTCCAAGGCTGCAGCATAAACTATGTAGGAGTTCATGTAGAACCTCCCCGTTGTGGTGAGTTATTGGAGCTGCTCGGATATAGTGCTGCTTATGATCTCCGCCCACTCGAAGTGTTAATCTGGCACATTTTTGTTCATTGTCTCTAGGTACCTAAGCATCCATTTATGAAAGTAGTGGGTGTCAGAAATCCCAAATACTTTGCTTAGGAATGTGATGGTTTCACTTAGTTCCTCGGAGAAATCGCTGCGATGAATGACTTGTGGCCATCTGGTTACCACCTTCTTATTTTTCAGGTATACCTCATTCATCAATTGCATACACTGGTCTTCGTTTTCCTCCCAAGCCTTGTTGCAGTCTTCTTGGCTTATGGCCACAAAGTGCTAATGGTGAGGGATGCCAAGCATAATTTCAAAGTGCCGGGAAGTGAGGTTGATCACAACCTCGCCCTTCTCATTCTTGACACACCTGGTGTCTTTGTTGTAGCAGTGGGCCACTACCATCATGAATTCATTGTTTATCGCACTGACTGGGATACTCCTAGCAAAATGCAGGCCACTACGTACCAGTTTGTCCATCCAGGGACTTCCTATGACCCTCCTAGTTCTGGCTCAGAAATCCTCCATATATATGTGCCCAAGCTCAGAGTCTCTTATATCCAGGTCACATTCTGCCTGGGATTCGGGCATCCTGACCCTTTGATAATTATACTTCATCTCTTCCTCTGTAATTTTGGCGTTGCCCTTAGACTTGGTTGGTCTCTTGCTTGATGTAGACATATGTAGTTCTGAACTCAGTTGCTGATCTGCAAGAAGAAGAAGTGAAACCCAACGCAAAAGAGTCATGTTAGCTGTTTGATCTCTCATTAAAGCATTGAAAGAAGGAAGAGTTAGCAATTTTAAGGCATCAGGGCGCAGGGCGCATGAACACTGCAGACTACAGGATTAAATAGTATGGCACACAGAAAAACGGTGTTACAAGGGACAAATTGACGCCAAAGGGTGCAAGGTGCATGGATACTGTACATGAAATTTTTGTTGTTGCAAGTGGAAGTGCACCTGTGCTATTTACATGTATTTTATAACGGGCGCAGATATTTTTCATGTTACATGGGTACAGGATGTGCCAAAGGGCATATGTTTAGTGTGTGTAACATCATATTTTTGTGTGCAACAGGGGAAATTGGCATGGCACATGAAAGATTTGCATGGCAACGTGTTACTGTAATAGGGGATGTGCCTGCACCGTTGAAAGTTTTATACTTTGCACAAGTAAGGTTCGTGTTGCATAGATGCAGGGTGCACCAATGGCGCAATTTTTTGCAATGTTACACATGAGTTTGGTGCACCAAGAGGGTGCAGGATTAGGGGGTGTTGCAAGCAAGGAAAGTGCGCTTTGAGGGCGCAATTGTTTTTTATGCAGCAAACATGGTGGATGTGCCGTTGGCATGACTGTGCTTCATGTTGCAAGGGTGGCGATTGCGCCAAAGGGTAAAAAACGTAGTTTATCAATTTTTAAGTCTTGGTTCCTTCTCTGGAGGGGTTTGCATGAGTTTTAAGCCTCTTCTGCAGGGTTTCTTGGATAGTGGAGAGGACACAATGAAAAGAGCCAAGTGATTTTTCTGAGGTAGAGTCCTCCTTACCAACAGATCTGGAAAGAGGAGGAAGAGAGAAGGACAACAAGAACAGTAGGAGGGGGTTCGACAAATCTATGCCACCTACTACACAAACAAACAACAACCAACAAAAATATAGGAGGAAAAAGACCACCTACCTGGAATATATAACGTAAGAGATGAAGCGGGGTCCACGAATGCGATACGAGGATGATAGGTGTGCTGACAGGTGCAAAGGGATAAAAACTATCACGTGTGATTTTAAAATTGTGAAAGTGATAGGATGGATGCGCCTATATATAGGCAAGGGTGCAATAAATGTGCCAACCACTTTTTGAAGAGGTGCATCAAAACACCTATCGACACTTCAAACATTACGCCCTTTGGTGCACCAAAACACGTGTTAACACATTGTTATGTGCACCTTTGGCGCAGTAAAAATACTGTCAACACAGAAATATGTGTGCCTTTGGTGCACCAAAACACGACGCAACCAAAATGTTGTTGACACGAAGGCGCATGCACCTTGGCGCGTGCAAGAAAGGCACAACACAAGGAGGTGCACCAAAATGTGTGTCGACACTTCAAAGGGTGCGCCAAAGGAAATGAAGGGGGTGCATAGTTAATTTGTGTTGCACAGACATAAGGTGCGCCCAACCAAAAAGGACCAAAAATGGCTAAGTTCGGAAAACTAGATTTCTTGAAAAGGGATTTCGTAACGTTTTGAACGCAAAGGAGTCCCTGACGAGAGACCAGAAAAAAATTCCATTGGGTTACCTACAAAATTTCCCTTGTCAATTTTATGGGATAACAGGTCTTTATGAGTAAGGATGACATACGGTTATTCCCATGACTACACACAAACACAAAGATCGTAGTGGTCTTGGATTTTCTGAACCACCTACACTGAAGAAACCTCGTGTCAATTGTATCCTGGAAGATAATGAAGTCACCCATTTCGAACAATCATCGTCCATTTTACCACCTTCACCCACGGAGTCGATAGACCCAGAATCTATCCCTCCTAAAAAAAAATTTCGTGAATGCTATCTTCCTAGGTCCTCTCACATATCAACATGATGGTGAAGACCCATCTTCTCTTCCCCTTTTGTATCCAGACATGATCGAAGAAGACTCACCTTTGATTAATGTTGTGGAGTGCCAAGATGATGACTCCATCCTCACCCACCTTGGTGTGGATGACTCTTATATTCAACGCACCTTACCATCTGAAACCCAAACCATGTTGAATAAGTCAACTATAGAAATCAACATCCACATGGAAGATGATCCTCACATTGTAAAGATCGAACAATCTCTCGACGCATCAAAACAAGCCGCCTTCACTACCTTTCTCTATGCCCGCAATGAAGCTTTCGCTTGGTCCTACGCCGACATGCCAGGAATCGATCCGGACATTGCTGTCCATAACATCACTCTGAAACCAGACTCCAAACCAGTTAAACATAAGCTGAGAAAAATACATCCACGCATTGCCCTCTTGGTTAAAGAAGAGCTTCAATGACTCCTTTTTGTTTCTTTCATCTTACCTATTGACTATCCGCAATGGATTTCTAATGTTGTACCTGTCACTAAAGCGACGGGGGGACTTCTGATATGTATAGATTTCCAAGATCTTAACCTCGCTTGCCCAAAGGACGACTTCCCCCTACCTAGTATTGATCAACTTGTCGATCTCATTGCGGGCCATGAGATACTTTCTCTCATGCATGGTTTCTCGGGATATAATCAAATTTTAGTAGCCCCGGCCGATCAACATAAAACCACCTTCATTACCCCCTGGGGCACCTTCTGCTATCGTGTCATGCCATTTGGCCTTAAGAATGCTGGTACAACCTATCAATGGGCTATGACTTACATATTTCATGACATTATGCACACTATCGTTGAGGATTATGTCTAAGATCTTCTTGGAAAATCCAAACATCACAGTGAACATCTCAATGTTTTAACCATTGTTTTTGATCGCTTGTTACAATACTGTGTTCATCTTCAGCCAAAGAAATGTGTCTTTGGTGTCCTTTCGGGAAAACTCCTTGGTTTTATCATTTCTTTGCATGGCATTGAGGTCAACCCCGCTAAATTCAAAGCTATTTTAGAAATGCCCCCACCCACTAACCTAAAACAATTGCGTATTTTGCAGGGCAAACTCCACTCTATCCGTCATTTCATCTCACAACTCTTGGATCGATGTCAACCTTTCCATCATCTCCTTTAAAAGGACATTATCTTTCAATGGAGAGAGGATTGCCACAAAGACTTTGAGGCTCTTAAAACTTATCTATTGCAGCCACCCGTGCTTATCCCACCTCAGGACAATTGCCCTTTCTACCTTTACCTTTCTGCCACCGACCATGCTGTAGGAGACATGCTTGCACATCATGACTCCGAGCATCGAGAAAAAGTAGTTTATTACATAAATCTTACTCTTGTGGATTACAAAACTAGGTATACACAAGTCGAAAAGTTGTGCCTAGCCCTATCATTCGTGGCCACCAAACTCTGACATTACCTCCTGAATCACAAAACTTTTCTCATCACCAACGTTGACCCCATAAATTATATGTACCCCAAACCTCATCTAAACCAACGCATCTCCCGATGGCTTATGCTCCTCGCCGACCTCGACCTTGAGTTTGTATACCAGAAATCAGTCAAAGGACAAACTATCGCAGACCAACTTGCGGAATCCCCTCTACCTGGCGAACAATTTACCAATTTTACTTTCCCTGATGAACTCATCGCAACTCTTTCACTCAGTGATGCATCTTATCCGATGACTCTCTTCTTTGATGGATATAAATACCAACATGGTAGAGGGCGAGCATTGTTCTCATTCCTCTTGAAGGTGAACCTATGCCTCTTTCATTCAGGCTCGATTTCCCCTGCACTAACAATACAACGAAATATGAGGCCCTTGTTCTGGGTCTCCACGTTGCATTACACTTAGGTGTGAAGTCTATTAACATTTTCAGTGACTCTCAATTGGTAGTAAATCAAGTTACTAGCATCTACCAATGTAAAAATGAGGAACTTCAAAAGTAAAAATGTTACGTAGATTCACTTTTGACCTTATTTACCCATTATACTATCCAAACCGTTCCACGCTCAACTAATAAATTTACGGATACTATGGCTTGCTTGGCCTTGCAATCTTGCATCACCAACTGACTCTGACATATTTGTCTTGGTCCAACAACTCTTTGCCCCATCTTACTTAGTCCCGGATGTTTGTATGGTAAATAATGCATCTGTTGACTCGCAAGATACCTGGTATCACCAATTTCGTGACTACCTTACAAACTTTGTTCTCCCACCTGACCTTAGTAGTAATGGAAAAAACACTTTTCTTAAAGGTTTTTCTCATTATGTTGTCATGGGGGGAATCCTCTATAAACATGGCTTCGATGGTATCCTCCTTCGATGTCTAACCAGCTCTGAAGTCACTCATACCATCCAACAAGTCCATGATGGAATTTGTGTTGGGCACTTTAGTGGCTTTACCATGGCCAAGTGGATCCTTCACCTAGGATATTATTGGCCTAATCTTAATAAATACTACTTTGAATATGTTAAGCATTGTGTTATGTGTCAACATCATGCCAACCTTCAACATACTCCCAGCCATCTGCTACAGGTCGCACGAGATCTTTGGCCTTTCTCACAATGGGGTTTGGACCTTATTGGTGAGATTCATCCACCTTCTTGACAACATCACCATTGGATCATCATGGAAACCGAATATTACACTAAATGGGTGGAGGTCATTCCACTCATTTCAACCAAAAAGGAGAAAATTGTTGAATTCATCAATCATCACATTATTTTCCATTTCGGTGTTCCTCATCGCATGATAACCGATAATGGCAAATCTTTCAAAAAAAAGATGTTACGAGCCCTTTGTGACAACTTTGGTATCAAACTTAGTTTCTCATCACCCTACTATCCACAAGCAAATGGTCAAGCTGAATCTTCTAACAAAACCTTAACCAAAATTCTCATGAAAGTTGTTAATGATTTTGGTCAAAATTGGCATGATCACATCCCCTTTGCCCTTTGGGCTTATCATAACAACATTCGTACTTCCACTAATGCCACACCATTTTCTTTGGTGTATGGTACCGAGGTTGTCTTGCCTCTTGAAATACAAATCCGTTCCCTCATAATCTCTCTAGGATATTCTCACTAATGATGACTTTTGCCAAGAGCGGTTAGCCCAATTGGAGCTTCTTGACGAGTGTCGTCTTACCACTCTTGACCACCTTCAAATTTATCCAAAGCACATCAAGTGTTCTTATCATAAGAGAATTCATGAGCATACCTTTAAAATAGGTGATCTTGTCCTCAAAGAGAAGCAACATGTAACCAAACTAGAAACGAGCAAATGTGGAAAATTTTCTCCTAATTGGATTGGGCCTTACATTATCACTCACACTTACAGATCAGGTACTTATCATTTAGCTTCGTTTAATGGTAAACTTGAGTCTGAACCCCTTAATGTCTTGCATCTCTGACCATTCTCCTATTGAATTTAGTGTTACATCACTCCTTATCCACCTTGTGCTTGTCCCTTGAGCTCATTTACCACCTCATACACCTTTTTTTTATGCATCTCAAAGTAAAATCAAACCCACGTGGTTTGATCATCACCTCATCTTAAAGAGGCCTTCTCCTTTTTAGTCTGGTCCATGACTTAAAAGTATCAAAATAACAAGTTCTCAATTATACAATTTTAGGATATTCTTGAGTCAAACTTCCTGCAAAACTAGATGCTTCATGCCAAACAGACATCTAGATCTCCAAGATATAAACTAGACTGCTCCCTCGAAGGATAGCTATGTGAAAAGCCGCATCTACTACTATAACTAGACTACTCCCTCGAAGGACAGCTATGTGTAAATTCGCATCTGCTACTATAACTAGACTGCTCCCTCGAAGGACAGCTATGTGCAACATTGCGTCTGCTACTATAAGTAGACTACTCCCTCGAAGGACAGCTATACAAAGTCAACCTCTATCAGAAGCTTCTCACATTGATCAGCTTCATGAAGACCTCAAGAACAACAAAATGCATATCCCATATAGACTTCCCACATCGATCAATCTATATCCAGAAAAATCAAAGAAGTATTCAAAAGTACTTTTGAGTCATGGACTTGTCTATTTTTGGTTTGGTTCTCTTCCATCAGAATAATCACCTTATAACAAGTTCTTTACACCCCAGCTATACCATCCACCTCTCCTCACCATTCTTCACAATAACAAAACTCAAGGGACGTGCGTATATCCGATATATTGTGATTATACAACTCTTTTCACCTATCGACTTCTCGCCTATGCAAGGTACCTAGGGATTTAAGCTCATCCTACAATGATACGTGGTTCGTTTAGCTCTTTCCAACTATGGGACACTTTTTCCTCTTTTACCCGAATCTAGGATTGTGTGTTGACCTTAATTAGGACATGGTTTCCTATGCTTGGGTAACTTAACCCTCACTTCACCTATACCCACACCAACACCCACAACATTACTCTACCAACCAACAAATTGCTTAACCACAACCAAATTGCCTAAAGTCACCTTTCCCTGGTCCTAAGGGAGAACTACATCAGTCTGAGGCCCCTCCTTGCTTTGTGCAATGGGCTATATAGGCAGCACTTAGGAGACATGGGGTCTCCCAAGGTTAGCTCGACCATCCCCTACCATAACCTATCATGTGTTGTGTTTTCCTTAAAAATATAAATATTTTCAAGTATTTATATTGATAACACTCACCTTTGTAACCAATCAATCAGCCCGACCCAAGGCCACAACCAATCAATCGGCCCGACCCAAGGCCGTAACAACTTAATCGGCCCAACCCAAGGCCACAACCAACCAATCGGCCTGACCCAAGGCCGCAACCAACCAATCGGCCCGACCCAAGGCCACAACCAACCAATCAGCCCGACCCAAGGCCACAACCAATCAATCGGCCCGACCCAAGGCCGCAACCAACCAATCGGTCTGACCCAAGGCTGCAACCAATCAATTGGCCCGACCCAAGGCTGCAACAAACCAATCGGCCCAACCCAAGGCTGCAACCAACCAATCGGCCCGACCCAAGGCCGCACCCAACCAATTGTCCCAACCCAAGGCCACACCAATTAAGTACCTCGACTGAGGCCCACAAATTATGATTCTATCCACCCATCATGTAGTTTTTTGTTCAATCAAGCTCACCTGTTCATGTTTTAACATGACTAGGATACTTGCATTGATCAGCCGACCAACTTTGCCTAGACTGAGACCATGACGTTTATCTCAACAAAACCAACCATTTGGTACTTCCAAACATGCCTAAACGTTCTGGTACCTTACCCGTTATATCCCCTGGAGCTACTTCCTATGCCTTGGATACCAGGATTATATCAACCTTGTTTGGATAAACTATCAACCTTTGCCTTTGAATTACTTGTTTGCTCTTAAAATCATGTACCATGGTCACACTAAGGCCACAACCACCCAATCGGCCCAATCAAAGGCCGCAACCAATCCATCGGCCCGACCCAAGGCCGTAACCAACTAATCGGCCTGACCCAAGGCCACAACCAACCAATCAGCCTGACCAAAGGCCACAACCAATCCATCGGTCCGACCCAAGGCCGCAACCACCCAATCCGCCTGACCAAAGGCCACAACCAACCAATCAGCCTAACCCAAGGCCACAACCAATCAATCGGCCCGACCCAAGGCTGCAACCAACCAATCGGCCTGACCCAAGGCCATAACCAATCAATCGGCCCGACCCAACCTAAGGCCGCAACCAACCAATCAGCCCGACCCAAGGCCACAACCAACCAATCGGCCCGACCCAAGGCCACACCCAACCAATTGGCTTGACCCAAGGCCACACCAATTAAGTACCTCGACCGAGGCCCGTAAATTACGATTCTATCCACCCATCATGTAGTTGTTTGTTTAATCAATCTCACATGTTCGTGTTTTGGCATGACTAGGATACTTGCATTGATCAGCCGACCAGCTTTGCCTAGACCGAGACCGTGACATTTATCTCAACCAAACTAACCATTTGGTACTGCCGAACATGCCTAAACGTTCTAGTACATTACCCGTTATATACCCTGGAGCTACTTCCTATGCCTTGGATACCAGGATTATATCAACCTTGTTTGGATAAACTATCGACCTTTGCCTATGAATTACTTGTTTTCTCTTCAAATCGTGTACCCTGGTCGCACTACTACATTTCAACGTGCATTGGCTTCCTTGAACTTACCCCACCATCTTACCATCATCTCATCATCATTCACCCTTTATCAACCCTATCCTTGATTTCACGTCACCTTAATCTGTGATAGATTTGAGGGGGATTACCTATACCCTTAACTAGGGCAACCACTTCTTATTATTGTTAGTGTAGCTTTACAAAACAAGCTACACAACAACAAGGGGCAAATGTAGACACCAAATTTGGGTCTTACAACGCCCTGTACCCCGTATCTTATCCCGCAACCTAACCCTACCTCACCACCTAAACCTTACACAATTATTTATTAATTACCTTATAATTAATAAATCCACATCTCTAACCCTGCCACCTCACCTTGCCACCTCACTATGACCTAGCCCTAACCCTAAACTAACCTAATTAAGACCTATGACTTGGCCCAGACCTACACCCATGACTCATCACCCCTCACCCACATTAAAACAAGCATAATAATGACTTGACCAAGCCCACAACTAATCCCTCGAGAGAAAAGGAGGGAAAGTTGGCTATTTTACTAAAAATAGCCAACTTTGACCTAATCGACATCGGTCCCTACGCGGCCGGTGTCGGTTAGGTAACCACCATCGGTTCCCTATAAATGACCTCCCCTAACCAAAATGAAAGGATCCGAATCCATTTTGTAAGGGAGAGACAAGTGAGAAGGAGAGAAGAGTTTGCAAAGAGGAGTATCGAGCCCAAAACTAGATCTGAGCAACTAGAGCATTGTCACACTCCTCCAAACCTTGGGAGAGTTGGAGGATAGCTTCATCAGATCACTTCTAATTGCTAGATCATCCCAACTGGGCCTTACCTTCGCCACTACATTCTTTGGACTTGCATCCACATCAGAAACTAGTAAGTAGTCTCTTTTATCACCTTGTATGCTTCTAGACACTACTTTGTGAACTTTTAATTCATAGGGATTATAAGCTCACTCCTGGATCTACTACCTGGAAACAGCCTACACCTAACCTTTGGTCATCCATATCTATATTACCTCAAAGACAGCTCTCTCACTCTCTGAGTCTTCTCTATCACCCTACTACTCCCCTAAACCATCTACCAACCTTCCAAGCCTCATAACCACCTTACACCAACCTCCATTTAAAAATCCCTAAATCACTGCCCCTACCGATATCAGTTATTCCCTATCGGTACCGATTTTATAACCGCGATCGGTTATCCAGTGACAAGCATCGGTCACTGTGACTTATACCAAAACCAACCTTTCACCTATTCACCTCAAAGCAATCTCATGTCCAGCCTGGTCTATCCCTGTAACTTGATCTGAACGTATCAATAACCAGTGACCAAACAAACAACATGACAATTTATTATTAGTAGTTTAGTCTCTATTACTTTTAGTAACGAGGTACCTAAATTGTGATTTCGCAATAGCTTCTTTATTATCATTTGCATTAATTTATATTAAAAGGTAACTGACCACCTTCGAAAGGAAGTTTCCTCACTTATTGTTTAACGTAAATCTTGTAGTCTTGCATTCTTATTTACAGGTAGTCCTTCCCAGACAAAAAGGAGCTCTTCACAATCGATCTGACCTCTCTACAGTATGCGCACACCTTCCCAACACTCAACAGGTATTCCTCCTAGCCCTAACCCTTATCTGTTTCTCAAGAGAATGAAAAGATAGAAATAACTCTATTCTGGAACAAAATTATGTGCAAAACAGGGACCAAGGCGTCTGGGGTGCCCCAATTCTGGCTAGGTGCCCCAGTAAGAAATAGGGAAAACATAGTATGAAAAATACGTACTGGGTAAGTACAGGTGTAAGATATAAAATGAGGATAGAAAGAAAATACAAAATGGCCAAATACATGGGTTAATTATTACCCTTTTCACTTAAGAACAATATGAATAGTAGTATGAGACTGGGACTAAATAATGACTCAAAATGCGTAATTTTGAGTCTACATTTTCCCTCACTTTATGTTATTAAGAAGAAATCTCGGTAACATAAATTAGATATAAATACATACCTGATATCCATGTAGAGTGATGAAGGATTCTCATGCATTGGGGTGAGTCAAAAAAATATATAAATAGAATTACACCAATCATGATTGCAATGAATTTATAAAAACATGGAGCGTGGAGACTAAAGATGCAAAAGTGAAAACAAAAAAAGTGATGAGAGTGAACCTAGGGTGAAAGTGTGTGTGTAGATGTCAATATTTTTATTGTACCTATATGGTTAGTATCATGTGTGTGGTGTACCTGGAATGTATGTGTTGTTGTTGATTCCTTACTTCCCATACGGATGAACGTGTGAAAGAGAATACAATCAAGTAGTCAAATATGCATGCATATGTGTAATGTGTAAAAAAGAATATATATATATATATATATACATGTATGTATGTATGTATGTATGTAAAAAGCATGTAAAGAGAGTTTGAAAATGAAAAAGGAACATGTGCACTTGATCTCTGATGAGAAAAAGGGTGTAGAAAGGATCTTGTCGATGTAATGTAATATTTTTGTGTGATCTCACACCACTGGTCAAAGAAGTGTAAGGAGGAATGTATGATTTATCCTCCAACCTGTAACTGCTTCTCGAGAGTGAAGAGATATCTATACTGTCTAGTTTTTTTGGGCCGACACCATGGTAGTGTAGAGAGGAAGGTCTAGTTTATCCTCTATCTTTTAACTTCTCCCAAATGTGCTAAGGACACCCTATCCTCTAAAATCCATTATGTATGGAGTTCATAGACTAATTTAAACCCACTCGTTGTATAACGCACTATGTCAAGGACAAAAATAACTGAAAATGGAACTGTACTAGTATTGTGTGTAAACCCAAATGATTCCCCCCTCTTTGAGGCACATGTGATGTTAAAGATAGGATAATGCGGCCCAAAAGAGGACTGACCGTAGATATTGAAATTGTGCCCTGTATGGGGAGGGAATGTTCTTAGTAGAAAACATTCCAAAAACAAACAAGGTAGTGTTATCCTGTAAAATTGACAAGGGAAATTTTGTAGGTAACCTTTCCAAAATTTTGTTTTTTAGTTTTCCACCGAGGTCCCTCAGCGTTCGGAAACGCGTAAAGTTCCTTTCCAGAAAATCTGGTTGTTCGAACTTAGTCTTTTTTGGTCCTTTTTAGCTGGGCGTAAATTTTTTTCATGTAACACAAAATGAATTTGTGCCCTCTTCTATTCCTTTGGCACACCCTTTGGAGTGTTAACACAACAATTTTTGTGCCTCCTCATGATGCGCCTTTCTTGCCTATTCCACGGTGCATGCGCCAACCTGTCAACACTAAAAATGTTGCGCCCCTGAAAGGTGCGCCAAGGCGCTAAAAAGATCATGTTGACAGTCATGAATTTGTGTAAAGGGTGCAGGTAATTTCTTGTTGACAGATGCATAACAGTGCCAAAGGGTGTAAATATTTTCCTGTTGACATGTGTTTTGGTGTGCCCTTTAAAAAATTGGGTGGTGCATTTATTGATCATTTTGCTATATATAGGCGCACCCGACCTTTCATTTTCATGATTGAAAGACACGTGAATAGTTTATTCCTCTACACCTGTTATCACCTCCTTCATCCTCGTGTCATTTCACGTTGCATTCGTGGGCCCTACGTCATTTTCTCTAGTCTATATATTCCAAGTAGGTGGTCTCCTCTTTTCTTATGGTTTTTTGTTTTGGTTTGGTTATTGGTGTAATATTAAAATGAACCTGAAGAAGCCTAAACCCCTCTAGCCTATTTTGTAAGCTTATCTCTTCTCCAGACCGTTCACCCTCCTCCTAGATCTGCTAGCATGGAGGGATTTGTCCCAAAATTAATCCATGAGCCTTTTTGCTCTGTCCCCCTTCACTGTCGAAATCATGTTGATGAGGCCTAAAAACCACAAACCTGTTTGAGAAGAGAGAAAATGTAAAGTTGTCACATTTCCAAACCCGCGGTTCTCCTTTGGCACAATCACCATCTATCTTGCATAAAACACAATCGCACCAAGGGCACATTGTCTCTGGCTGCAACATGCATTTTCCCTGCACCCTTTGAGAATCTCATAATCTTACGCATGGCGCAAGCGTAATCCCACTTACATCAACATTGAATGTCTTGCAAGATCTATCTGCGCCACACCAAAAGACCTTTGGTGCACCTTTACTTAATGATGCATCCTTTAATGTTACACCCCTCGGTGCACCAAAATGTTCTGCAACACGTTCCATGTCTATGCCATTGGTGCATCGTGCTTTCATGCAACACAAAAATTATTAGCACCTATTTTAAACCTTACACAATGGCGCAGGTGTAAATCCTTCTACATCAACACTGATGTTATGTGTAATTTTCCTACACCCTGCACCCTTTGGTGATGTTTTCTTCTTTGCAACACTCTGTATCAGTGCACCATACTCTATTGACCCTGCAGACTACAGTATAGTTGCACCCTGCACCCAGAAGCATCTAAATTTCTAACTCCTCATTCTGTAAAGCCTTGATGGATAATCTAATAGATAACATGGCTCTTCTGCATTGGACTTCACTCCTTCTTCTTGTAGATTAACAACTAAACTCAATTTTTCATATGTCTACATCAAGCAAAAGGCCAACCAAGTCAAAGGGTAAGGCCAAACTCACAGAATAAGAAATGAAATACAAGTATCAAAGGGTCAGGATGTCGGAATCCCATGCAGAATGTGACTTAGATATTAGAGATTCCAAGCTGGCCATATAGACATGGAAGATTTTTGGGCTAGAACCAGAAGGGTCACAGGTAGTTCATGGATGGAAAAACTAGTGGGTAGTGGTCTACACTTCGTAGGAGGGATCCTCGTTAGCGTGGTGAATAATGAGTTCATGATGGTGGTGGCCCGCTGTTATAACAAAGACACAAGGTGTGTCTGAGAACGGTGAGGTTATAATCAACCTCACTTCCCAGCACTTAGAGATCATGCTAGGTATCCCCCAACACCGGCATTTTGTGGCTGTGAGTCAGGAAGACTACATTAAGGCATGGGAGGACAATGAAGAAAAATGCATGCAGTTAATGAACAAAGTGTATCTAAAAAATAAGAAGGTAATAACCAGGTGGCCCCAGGTTACTCATTGCAGTGACTTTTCAGAGGATCTGATTGACACCATTACCTTCCTGAGCAGGGTTTTTGGGCTTCCTGATGCCCACTACTTCCATAAATGGATGCTCAGATACCTAGAAACAATAAACAAAAATGCACCTGATCAACGTTTCGAGTGGGAAGAAATCATCGGCAACACCATCTGAATAGCTCCAACAACTCACAACAATGGGGAGGTTCTACATGAACTCCTACATGGTCTACGTTGTTTCTTCTGAGAGAGATTATCCAGCACTGAGCCGATGCGGGGTATGGCCCTAGGTAAAAATATTCGAATATTATCACGAATTAAGATTGGAAAACAACATTCCATAGTTTACCAAGATCAACGATTCCTTCTTCTATGACATCATCAGCCTTTTGAGGCCCAATATGACTCACAATCAGACAACCAAGAGCATAGTAACTGCAACAGAGAAGTGGGAGGAATTTTTTACACAATTCCCTAGTTTTACCTATCTCAGAGTAGCAAACTTGTTGGAGGAGCCCACCAAGTTTCCAAGGTATGCAGGGCCTAAGTTGATCTTGTTGGAGCTATCCAGGCAACTCATAACATATCACGAGAAGTTCCTGAAAATAAAGAAGGGTAGAACTCCATTCCCCCTCATAGTGGGCAGGTACACATGCACTTCTCACACCAAGGCCTGGGAAATGTTTACAGAACTCGAGTTGCTCGACCTAAAGCAAAATTTCCCAGCAAGGCCAACCTTCGATCCATGAAATTACCTCCTAAAGGAAAAACTCGATCTGATCCACGTTCTATAGATTGAGGACATCTACATCGACCTGTATCACGAGGTCGAACTCAGAAGGAAGGATCACTCCCGTCTGACCCTGGCATAAATTATTCAATATGGTGTGGCCATTGTTCTGAAAGGCTTCCAAAAAAATTATCAAGAATTTGATCAGGTATATTTAGACACGGACGGGGATAACTAGCCATTCACCGAAATAGACAGAACAAGGGCACCTCAGACCATTAAAGAGAGGGTTAAGGGCACATTGCAGTGCACAGAGCATTGGTGTAGGTATAATGGTCTCATCTACCTCAAGATAGATTTCACCACATCTCCTTTAGGCAATGCACTTGCCAGGCCAAAGTATTTACCAAAGGGAAAAGGAAAAGAGAAAGAGGGAGAATCAAGCACCGCTCAAGAAGAAGCTCCTGGGATTCCTCCCTCCGCCGCATAAGAACAGGTTGTAACCCTGGTATCTCCAGAGAAAGAAGCGGCAGAGAGTGTTCCAAGGAGCACATCCACTCAGGATGTTGCCACTGCTACAACCACCAAGCTACCTGTCATCCCTTCTCCCACTCCTCCTTCCCCTCCTCATGTTTCTCAAGCAACCATTCCTTTGGTTGTGTCTTCTCCCCCATCTCCTACTGTTCCCCTTTCTTCTTCTTCCATTTTCTCTTCCCTCGCGGAGCTATCCCACACTATTTCTTCCCTCATCTCTCAGCTCGCTTCCACCCCCACAGTTTCATCCCCTATAGTAACTCCTACACCTGTGAGTATTAGAGGTTTAGCTTCTTTATCAATGCCGCTGCCAAGCATCTCAACCCATTTCCCTGAGTACACTGTAGTTGCTCCTTCTTCTTCCGTTGTTCCTTCTTCTCCCTTAAGTCCAGCATGGATCTCCCAACACTTGAGTCAACATAAGAGAAAAGTCCCCATTGCACCTATGGAATTCTCCGTCATCCCAACAAATGGGGCTAAGAAGTAGAAGCCAATAACCCACTTCTCTCAAAGCACCTCAGGTGAAAGAGTAATGGAGATCATGTATCCCGATCCCACAAAGGATAAAAAGGATATGTCCCCTACAAATTTTATAGTGATGCAGGTCACAATGGGAACGTCATCCAAGAGCCTTCAAGGAGAGGCCCTATCCATATTGGATGCCCTTTGCAAGAAGCTTCAAGAAGCCAAGGAAGAGAAGAGGCTACTAAAAGAGTAGAATAAACATCTTCTCCATGCCCTGAAGAAAATGGGTAGTGCACCTCCTACACCTGCCACTGAGACTCCTGAGGCCCTTAGTTAGGATAAGCTAAATGAATACACCAAGATTGGTGAACAAGGCATGGCAATATCCACCTGGAGAGACCAGATCCTCAAAGATAGTGAGGAAGTAATCATCAAGTTCACCAAGTTATCTCAGAACATTGGTCAGGCAAACAAGGAACTCCAGGTGATTCCAGGACCTATCTCCGAAGAGATGGACCATGCTAGGTTGCAACATGAGACATTCCAGAAGATGCTCGACTGCTCAGTCGATGATTTGGTTAAATTCAGCATTTTTGATCACCCCAGAGCACCCAACAAAGTACTTGTTGCTTTCGACTGCCAGGTCGATCAGATGGAATTTGTCCCGGAGAAGATAGATAAGGTCAAAGAGGAAGCCCTGGATGTAATGCATCAAATGGAGAAAAATGTCCTAAGGATGTCTCTGGGCTTGCTCACTCTGTCATTCACCTTGAGGAAGGTAGATGAAACTATTCAAATCTTCAAAGAGATCGTCTTGCAAGGGTTAGGGCCAGAAGTTACTTTTGACACTGAATCCATCAACAACCTTTTGGCTTGTTGTGATTTTGTGGGATACCTAATGGAGGCAGGTAATGAGTACTTCAAGCTCCCTAAAAAACTCAGAGATGAATGGGAGACTTGTGAATTCATTGGTGATCACACCAAGGGTCCTACCCAGGATTAACTCCAGCTGATGATTAGCAAATTCATGGAGTACCAGTCCCAATTCCATATTGCCTCTCCAGAGCAGAAGCAGGGTACTCCTTTCTAGCCACGAGATGATGATAAATAGCCTTTCTCTTCCTGGCTTTCTTTTTGTAATATTTAAAAGAATGTTCGCACAAATGATGACATCATCCATGTTGCACCATGGGATGTTGTTATCCACCAAGTTGCCCAAAGTCAACAATTGACTTTTAGATATTTTGTAGATATTTTGTAATTAGTTGTTGGTTTCTTTTTGCCTTCTCTCTCCTTCTCCTTCTATATATACTTGAATATTTGTTGTATTCAGGGGTGGACACTTTTTAGACGAGAAATAGAAGTGAGAAGAAAAGTCTTTGTACTTTTTGTAATAGAAGAAAGCATTAATACAAATATTAAGACTTTGTGCTCAATATGTGTGTTATGGGCATCTAATATTTCTTATGTTGGATTTATGCATTTATTCTATTGGACCTACCTCTAATCTTTTGTCATTCGTTCATCAATATTGCTTTGTTCGTTTATGCAAGTAGGTTTGGCTCCATTTATTACCAATCCCAAAACATAAACCCTCTAACCTTTCTGCTTTGGAATTCATTTCTAATGGGATGAGATCCCAAACCCTCGAAGGTAGAATATTGTGAGACTTGCATAGATTCCTGCTGGTAGAATAACAATAAACCAGTTTCACTTTGTTGTCTCAAAGAGAGGATATGCCCTGCACAATGTTGGCTCGTCTATCCATAGATCTTCTCCAATGACAGATTTTCAGACCAATAGTTTTTGGCAACTCTACTGGGGAACAAACCCATAATCTCTAGTTGTGGTAACTAAGAAAACTGATAAGACTATAAGAAATCATTGTCTGCTTGTAAATCATAACTTTTTGCTAAAAATCCAATTTTTTTGCAAAATTACTCCAAACTGAAAATTTTTCTTTAGAGATCCATAGATCTGGGCTAGTTAGAGATCTTTAGTTTGCTGAGTTTTTACAAAAACCCGTATTTTCCCATAGATCTAAGATTCTGACAGTTTACAAAAAATTTCAAACCCTTGCAAAAATGCAACTCTAAGATCTGAAAATCAGCTTACTAATTTAACCATCATTTTATCCTCATTGATCTTTGTCATTAAATTGCAATCGGTTTTCTAAAGAGGGATAAAATTAAATATTTAGAAAAGTAAATGCTACTAATTTTTGTCAGAAAAATCATAAAATCAGCAAGTACAACCAAAAAGAGTTTTTAAATCTGCTCCCAAAATATTACAGATCTGAAAGATACACTAGCGGGTGAACCATTTACCTGTAGCAAGAGAGCTCATGGAGAAGTTGATCCTATTTTTGATCTACTTCAAAGGAAAAACTTCAATATTACACCAGCATGCTTCTCATCGCTAAGTTCAGCTAATCAGTCAGCAAGAAGTGTCTCACCCCCACGAAGGAATCATTTTTCATAGAGAGCATCCTCATCTCTTTGCGGTGCTTTTTTACTCAGTGGAACCACGCTTCTGGCTTGCATCCTCTTTCTAGCTTTCAGATGGCAGTTCCAACTATGGGCCCTCTTGCTTTGCCACATCCTGTTCACGTGCTCCCTCACGGAAACTGAAAGAATTTCCCAAAATTTGATGGGGGCAGAAACCAAAGTACGGATTCACATATATCTACTTTCATCATGTCATGTAGTATCCTAGATGTGACTCACAAAGATGTGTCAGTTCACCTCTTTCCAGAGACCTTGCAAGGGCCTGCAGTGGAGTGGTTCCAACATTTACCAGTCGGATCTATCACTAGTTGGGCCACATTACAGACTGCATTCGAAGAAAGGTATAAGCCTTCAGAGGACATGTTCATGTTACTGTCAAAGATCACTCCCCTAAAGAAGGAAGTCAATGAAACCATGCAAAATTTCATCACCCGTTTTAATTCACTAATCAACTGTGTGCCACCTACCATGTTTCCAATGCCAGAAAATTAGAAGTGTTTCTTCGTGAACGCGATGAGCTCGAAAGTGAGTTTCTTACTCTTACAAGAACAAGTCACTACTCTAGTTCTTTCTCAAGCCACTGCCATTTGGATAGAATATAACTTGCTCATATCTAGTGAATTAAAACGAGAACTACCCAAGCTGAAGGTTTCAACTCCTTCTCAAGCCACTTCATCAGATCTAGCATTCCAGAAGATGGTGAATGACTTGCTCACGTTAAAGAAGTAGTTAGCTCAAGCCTCTCCTACTACTTCATATTGGGATGTCCCACGAAGAAATTTCACTTCTAACAACATCCCCCAAAGTCCATGTTTACCCACAACTGCTCCGCGTTTGGCACTCAAGGCTCCTCCGGTTAATGCCCTAGTTGAGATTGAAGAAGAGCAGCAAAATTATGAAGAACCTTCACCCTAAGATGAAGATGATCAAGATGTCGGTGAACTGGCTGGTGACTCTACAATCGGGTATATGGAATTTGACGAGGAGGAATCTGATGAAGAAGAGGGTACCCAAGGATAGGCAAGCAAGCAGTCATATGCTGTTTTCACATGCTCTCAAGGAAAAGAGGCAGAAGTTGCTACCAGGATACAAAAGGAAAAGGTTGTGTCAAACACGCCTCTAACCATTACAAAAAGAGGTAATCCTCTTCCTGCTCAACCTCTTATTAAGTCTTTTATGAAGAAATTTGTTTCCCCTATCTCCCCTTCGAATCAGTCTTCTTGAATTCCCATAAAGACCAGTAATCCTACCCTACCATCACGAAATGAGGGACTCATTCCTTTATCAACGCAACCCTTATCCGCATTCGACATAATCGATCATGCTAAAAGGACAAAGATCCAAATGTCTGAAGACAAGTATCTTCAGTCAAACCCTGAACAACTTATAAGATTGATCGAATATATTTAAAGCCAAGTTGTCGTAACTTCTCAAGTTTCCCCAAAAGGAATCCTTTCCACTCCTCATGCATCTCACATAAATGTTTCCTCGACTTTCACGTCAGGAAAAATTAAACCTTTTTATCTCTCCCTCCTAATCAATGATCACAAGCTAAGCAACTGCATAATTGATTCTGGAGCTTCCGATAATGTCATGATGGTAAAAGTCACCCATGCTTTGGGCCTCACTCTTACCAAGCCTTTTGGTAGATGTTACTCCTTGGAAACCAAATAGGTTCCATTGATCGGTCAGATCAAAGATGCACAGTTCCCTTTGCAGCATTCCCAGAGAAAAGAGTAAAGATGACCATCCTCATTGCCAATATCCCTACAGCATATGGAATTCTACTAGAAAGGAGATTTTACAAGGAGGTAGGCAGAGAGATTCATATGGACTGGTCTAAGTCAGAATCCCCATCAAAGGTGTAATGCAAACATTGGAGCCTGAATCACAAAAGAATTACTTGATCACCCATTCTGATGATCCCCAAGCCCAAATTCTCTTTGAATTATCAAGGATGGGGAATTACTTCTTATATACTGAGTCTGACAAAATGGATGTCCTCATCTAGGAAGAATACCTTAACAAAGTTTGGACATTGCAGTTTGATGGCAGTTGTGTAACTAGTGGATGCGGCGCTGGAGCCATGCTAATATCTCCTGAGAAGGAGATTTTTCCTCTCTTTCAAATTATAGTTTTTCAACACGAATAATATTGCTGAGTATGAATCTTTACTACTTGGCATGCAAGCTATAAAAGAAAGGGGAATCAAGAACCTAAAAGTGCAAGGCGATGCCGAGCTAGTCGTGAATCAAGTAAAAAGGATATATCAAGTGAAGAACAAAAGACTCAGGTATTACCATAACGCGGTATGGGATAGCATTGAGGAGTTTGACGCTTTTTTAATTAAAGTCGTTCCGAGAGCTCAGAACAATATGACCGCTTCATTGGCTATCTCAGCATCCCTCAGTGTCCCTCACCCAGGATTGAAGATAGACACATATACCATTGAGGTAGTCTTCCGCCCAAGCATGCCAAACAATTCTCAGCACTGTCAAGTATTCAGTGATGATAATCAACTTATTGCCTTTTTGGAGAAGGCAGAAAATTTCAGTGAGCTTCATTTTGAAGGGTCTACTTCTGCATGCCGTGAACCTATCACTGGTCAAGCAAATGAATCAAAAGGAGGTGATGGCATATGCCAACTCAAAGGAAATAAAATCCCAAAAGGTTTAGTTTCTTTGGAATGATTATTTGATAGACATGACCATTTTTTCAGGAAGAAATGGCAAGATAATCCTAACTCCTCTCCAGAAACTGAGCCGGTCAATCTAGGTATTGCTGAGCATCCACAGTTTGTAAACATGGGGAGGTGTTGTACACCCAAAGAAAGGTGGAAGCTTTTCAAATTGCTGAAGAAATATATGGATGTATTGGCATGGTCTTACACCAATCTAAAGTCTTTCAAGCTGAAGGAAGTCCAGCATGACATCCCGTTGAAAGAAGATGTCAAACCCTTTTGCCAGAAATAGAGGCACTATAATCCTAAGATCTCAGGTACCATCCAAGCTGAAATATAGAAAATGCTAGATGCAAG
This sequence comes from Taxus chinensis, assembly GCA_019776745.2. Taxonomy (NCBI): domain Eukaryota; kingdom Viridiplantae; phylum Streptophyta; class Pinopsida; order Cupressales; family Taxaceae; genus Taxus; species Taxus chinensis. Next base: position 451,853,243 of record CM034156.1, read on the forward strand.
GATCATTTTCACTATCCACCACAGTACCCGGGTCACAAACATTGTTCCAATACACAAGAAAAATGGCGAGATACACATATGCATAGATTTTCGCAACCTAAATCAGGCATCCCTGAAGGATAATTACCCGCTTCCCATAATGGATCAGGTTCTGCAGGAATTAATTGGTTCTGAAATGTTGTCCGTGCTTGATGGTTTTTCAGGCTATAATTAGATTGAAGTCTCACCTGAAGACCAATTCAAAACAACATTCACTACTTGTTGGGGCACATTCGCCTATAGTAGAATTCCTTTTGGTTTGACCAACGCTAGTGCCACCTTCCAGTGGGAAATGGACTTTGCGTTCAAAGGTATGATGGGAAAGGTTATCGTAGTTTATTTAGATGACTTAACTGTGTTCTCTAAATAGCGAAGTGATCATTGTGATCATTTGGAGCAAGTATTGATTAGATGCCGAGAGCACGGGATCTCCCTGAATCTTAAAAAATCTGTCTTTGGGGTCACCGAATGAAGGTTGTTGGGACACGTTGTTAGCAAAAAAGGGACAAAAATAGATGCCGAAAGGGTTAAGGCTATTCAGAGCCTTACTTTACCCATAAGTAAGACCGACGTTCACTCTTTCTTCAGAAAAGTAAATTTTCTCAGGCGCTTCATTCTTGACTTTGCTAAAAAGACTTGCCACATATTAAATATGATGAAAGGGTCGCAAACTTTCCGGTGGAGCAAAGAAGGAAAGATGTCATTCAATGATATAAAATCCTCTGTCACTCATGCACTATTCCTGGTATGTCCCAATTTTTCCAGGGATTTTATCATGTACAACTATGCATCTGAGCATACTGTATCGACCATCTTAATGCAAAAGAATTTTGAAGATGTTGAATCTCCAATCGTGTTCATGAGCTCTCCCCTCAAGCCTCATGAGTTGAATATGTCTCATTTAGAAAAGCATGACTTTTCCATTGTCAAAGTAGTTAAGAATTTTTGGTATTACATCCTGAACTCTCATACAACAGTCCTGGTTCCTGACACAGTAGTCAAGTCAATATTAACTCAACAGGAGTTAGGGAGCTTAAGAGGGAATTGGATTGCAAAGGTCTAAGAGTATGATCTAGATATAAAACCAACCAAGCTGGTATGAGGAAAGGGCCTATGTTAGCTTATGGCTGAAAATAAATATTCAAAAGACCTTGAAGAAAAAGTTGATTGCATCGATGGAATGCAGGATCAACCGAAGAAAGTTGATTCTCTGCCTATGGTTCTATTTGTTGCAACTAGCGATGAGTGGTATTCTAATACTACCTTCTTTCTCACTTACAAAGAGTGCCTAGCTCATCTAACTTCAAAGGATAAGTGTACTATAAATCTCAGAGCAGCTAGATATGTTATCTGGAATGATGGTCTATACAAGCGTGGGATTGATGGAATCTTCCTGTGATGCATTGACAAGCTACAACAGGTAAAGTTACTCTAGAGTTTTCATGATTTAGCCTGCGGTGGTCATTTTTCTTCTTCCGTGACAGTGCACAAGATCATCTGAGCTAGGAACTATTGGCGAATGCTATTTCGAGATACAACCACTTGGGTAGCAAAATGTGAGCTCTGCTAATAGTTTGTTGGCAAACTAAAATTTACTACTTTTCCCCTCAGGCCAGTCATTATTGACGAACCATTCAAGCAATGGGGAATCGACTTTATCAAAGAACTACATCCACAATCAAGTGCTGGACATAGTTATGTCATAATAGCAACGGATTATTTTACCAAATGGGTGGAAGCCATACTTGTTAAGAATGCCACCTCTGAAGTTTTTTTCAATTTCATCAAAGAAAATATCATTGTAAGGTTTGGCGTTCCAAACAAGATTGTTGTTGATAATACTTCCAACTTATCCTCATGGGATGAATATGGTATAACCTTGGCCCATGCCTTGGATTATTACCCCCAAGGAAATGGTCAGGCAGAATCCAGTAATAAAAACTTGGTGACCATTATACGGAAGCTAGTTGATGAGAATCAGTGGTTGTGGCACAAGTCATTGTATGACACTTTGTGGGTAGACCGCATTACTCCAACGAGGTCCCTTGGTATGTCACCTTTTCAAGTATTATATGGAATCGATACTGAGCTCCCCATTTCTATGGAACTTCCTACTCTGCACCTAACACGAGTGATTGAGGATGAAAATTTCTAAAATTCTCTTGAAAAGAGGATCATGTATCTAGCAGAGCTTGAAGAAAAAAGGGTAAGAGTGGTCGACAGGATCACCAAACATCAAAATCAAGTCAAGAGGTTATTCGATAAAAAGGCTAAGCGGAGAGATTTCCAAGTAGGATATCTCGTCCTTTTGTGGGATAAGTGAAGAGAGCCAAAGGGCATGCACGGGAAATTTGATTCTCTATGGAGAGGGCCTTCCAAGATCAGGTAGCTCAATGGAGAGAATAGCTTCTATCTCTCATATCTAGACAGAACTGATCTCCGGCTTCCCTATAGTGGGTAGCATCTTAAAATATTCAAGAAGTAGAGCATGTTCTCTTCTTTGTACAGTTTGCTTTATGTTGTGTGTTTTCTTTTGTCAGTTGCATGTTTTCCTTTTGTCGTCACCCTTGTTTTTGACTCTGTTTCCCAATGGATAGGCACATGTTGATCTGGGACTCTCTACCCTTAAGCTTTTCTTAAAGATAGTCCCCAGAAAGAGCCAGTTGTTGTCTTTTAAAATTGACAAGGGCAATTTTGTAGGTAACCTTTCCAAAATTTTGTTTTGGTTTCCTGCCGAGGTCCCTCAGCATTCGGAAAGGCGTAAAGTTCCTTTTCGAAAAATATGGTCTTTCGAACTTAGTCTTTTTGGTCCTTTTTGGCTGGGTGCAAATTTTGTTCATGCAAAACAAAATGAATTTGCACCCTCTTTTATTCCTTTGGCGCACCCTTTGGAGTGTTAACACAACAATTGTTGTACCTCCCATGATGTGTCTTTCTTGCCTGCACCATGACGCATGTGCCAATCTATCAACACTAAAAATTTTGCACCCCTGAAAGGTACGCCAAGGCACTAAAAATATCATGTTGACAGTCATGAATTCGCGCAAAGGGCGTAGGTAATTTCTTGTTGACATATGCATAACAGTGCCAAAGGGTGCAAATATTTTCCTGTCGACATGTGTTTTGGTGCACCCTTTAAAAAAGTTGGTGGTACATTTATTGCACCTTTTGCTATATATAGGTGCACCCGACCTGTCATTTTCACGATTGAAAAATACGTGAAAAGTTTATTCCTCTGAACCTGTCAGTGCCTCCATCGTCCTTGTGTCATTTTCCATTGCATTCGTGGGCCCCACATCATTTTCTCCAGTCTATATATTTCGGGTAGGCTGTCCTCTATTTTCCTATGGTTTTTTGTTTTGGTTTGGTTGTTGGTGTAATATTAAAATGAACCTAAAGAAGCCTAAACCCCTCCAGCCTATTTTGTAAGCTTCTCTCTTCTCCAGACCATTCACCCTCCCAAATCTATTGGCCTGGAGGGTTTTATCCCAAAAGTAATCCATGAGCCTTTTTCCTCTATCCCCCTTCATTATCAAAATCATGTTGATGAGGCCTAAAAACCACAAACCTGTCCGAGAAGAGAGAAAATGTAAAGTTGTTGCATTTCCAAACCCATGGTTCTCCTTTGGCACAATCGCCATCTATGTTGCATAAAACACAATCCCGCTAAGGGCACACTATCTCTGGTTGCATCATGCGTTTGCCCTGCACCATTTGAGAATCTTATAATCCTATGCATGGTGCAAGTGCAATCCCAATTAGATCAACACTAAATGTCTTGCAAGCTCTATCTGGACCGTGCCAAAATCCCTTTGGCGCACCTTGACTTAATGATGCACCCCTCAGTGCACCAAAATGTTCTACAACATGTTTCATGTCTGTGCCATTGGCGCATCGTGCTTCCATGCAACAAAAAAATTAATTGCACCTAGTTTAAACCTTACACAATGGCACAGGCGCAAATCCTTCTACATCGACACTGATGTTATGTGTTATTTTCCTGCGCCCTATGCCCTTTGGTAGTGTTTTCTTCTTTGCAACACTCTGTATCAGTGCGCCATACTCTATTGACCCTGTAACCTATAGTATAGGTACGCCTTGCACCCAGAAGCATCTAAAGGGCACCCAGAAGCATCTAAATTGCTAACTCCTCATTATATAAAGCCTTGATGGATAATCTAATAGCTAACATGGCTCTTCTGCGTTGGAATTTGCTCCTTCTTCTTGTAGATCAGCAACTGAACTAAGATTCACATATGTCTACATCAAGCAAAAGGCCAACCAAGTCAAAGGGTAAGGCCAAACTCACAAAGGAAGAAATGAAATACAAGTATCAAAGGGTCAGGATGCCAGAATCCCACGCGGAATGTGACTTAGATATCAGAGATTCCGAGCTTGGCCATATAGACATGGAAGATTTTTGGGCTAGAAATAGAAGGGTCACAGGCAGTCCATGGATGGATAAACTAGTGGGTAGTGGTCTACACTTCACTGGAGGGATCCCCGTTAGCATAGTGAATAATGAGTTCATGATGGTGGTGGCCCAATGTTATAACAAAGACACAAGGTGTGTCAAGAATGAGAAGGGAGAGGTTATAATCAACCTCACTTCCTATCACTTCAAGATCATGCTGGGTATCCCCCACCACTGGCATTTTGTGGCCATATGTCAGGAAGACTACATTAAGGCATGGGAGGACAATGAAGACAAATGCATGCAGTTAATGAACAAAGTGTATCTGAAAAATAAGAAGGTAATAACCAGGTGGCCCCAGGTTATTCATCGCAATGATTTTTTTGAGGAGCTAAGAAACACCATTAACTTCATGAGTAGGGTTTTTGGGCTTCCTAATGCCCACTACTTCCACAAATGGATGCTTAGATACCTAGAAACAATGAACAATAACGTGCCTGATCAACGTTTTGAGTGGGCAGAAATCATCAGCAGCACCATCTTTGAACAGCTCGAATAACTCACAACAACGGGGAGGTTCTACATGAACTCCTACGTGGTCTAAGCTGGTGCTTCTGAGAAAGATTATCCAGCACTGAGCCGATGCAGGGTATGGCCCCAGGTAAAAATATTTGAATATTATCTAGAATTAAGACTGGAAAACAACATTCCGTAGTTTACCAAGATCAATGATGCCTTCTTCTATGACATAATCATCCTTTTAAGGCCCAATATGACTCGCAGTTGGACGACCAAGAGCATAGTAACTGCAATAGAGAAATGGGGGCGTTGTTTACACAATTCCCCAGTTTTACCTATCTCAGAGAAACCGACTTCTTGGGGGAGCCCACCAAGTTGCAAAGGTATGCAGGCCCTAAGTTGATCTTGTTGGAGCTATCCAGGCAGCTCATAACATATCACAAGAAGTTCCTGAAAAGAAAGAAGGGTGGAACTCCATTCCCCCTCACAGTGGGCAGGTACACATGCACGTCTCACACCAAGGCCCGAGAAATGTTTGTAGAACTCGAGCTGCTCAACCTAAAGCACAATTTCCCAGAAAGGCTAACCTTTGATCCATAAAATTTCCTCGCAAAGGCAAAACTCGATCCAATCCACATTCCATAGATTGAGGACATCTACATCGATCTGTATCACGAGGTTGAACTCAAAAGGAAGGATCACTCCCATGTGACACTAGTAGAAATTATTCAACATGGCGTGGCCATTGTTCCGAAAGGCTTCCAAATGACTGATCAAGAATTTGATCAGGTATATTTAGACATGGACGGGGATAATTGGCCATTCACTGAAATAGATAGAACAAGGGCACCTCATACCATTGAAGAGAGGGTTAAGGGCACATTGCAGCACACGAAGCATTGGTGCAGGTATAACGAGCTCATCTACCTCGGGGTAGATTTCACCACGTCTCCTTACATTTTCCAAAGGGAAAAGGAAAATAAAAAGAGGGAGAATCAATCGCCGGTCAAGAAGAAGCTCCTGGGAGTCCTCCCTCCGCCGCATAAGAATAGGTTGTAACCCAAGTATCTCCAGAGAAAGAAGCGGCAGAGAGTGTTCCAACGGGCACATCCACTCAGGATATTGCCACTGCTACAACCACCGAGGTACCCGTCGTCCATTCTCCCACTCCTCCTTCCCCTCCTTATGTTTCTCAAGAAACCATTCCTTTGGTTGTGTCTTCTCCCCCATCTCCTACTGTTCCCCTTTCTTCTTCTTCCATTTTCTCTTCCCTCGCGGAGCTTTCCCCTAGTATTTCTTCCCTCATCTCTTAGTTCCCTTCTTCCCCCATGGTTTCCTCTCCTACAGTAACTCCTACCCTTGTGAGTGTTGGATGTTTGGCTTCTTTATCAATGCCTCCGCCAAGTGTTTCTACCCATTTCCCCGAGTACACTGTAGTTGCTCCTTCTTCTTCTGTTGTTCCTTCTTCTCCCTTAAGTCCAACATGGATCTCCCAGCACCTGAGTCAGCATAAGAGGAAAGTCCCCATTGTACCTATGGACTTCTCCATCATCCCAAAAATAAGGGCTAAGAAGTAGAAGCCAATAACTCACTTCTCTCAGAGCGCCTCAGGTGAAAGAGTAATGGAGATCACGTATCCTGATCCCACAAGGGATAAAAAGGATCTGTCCTCTACAGATTATACAGTGACACAGGTCACAATGGGAATTTCATCCGAGATCCTTCAATGAGAGGCCCTATTTGAAGTGGATTCCCTTTGCAATAAGCTTCAAGAAGAAAAGGAGGAGAAGAGGCTACTAAAAGCTCAGAATAAACATCTTCTCCATGCCCTACAAAAAATGGGCAATGCACCTCCTACTACTGCCACTAAGACTCCTGAGGCCCTTAGTCAGGATAAGATAAATGAATACGCTAAGATTGGTGAACAAGACATGGTAGTATCCACCTGGAGAGACCAAATCCTCAAATATAGTGAGGAAGTAATCATCAAGTTCACCGAGTTATATCAAAACATTGGTCGGGAAAACAAGGAACTCCAGGCGATTGCAAGACCTATCTCCAAAGAGTTGGACCATGTTAGGCTGTAACATGAGACATTCCAGAAGATTTTTGACTGCTCAGTCGATGATTTGGTTAAATTCAGCTTTTTCGATCACCCCAAAGCACCCAACAAAGTACTTGCTGCTTTGGACTACCGGGTCGATCAGATGGAATTTGTCCTGGAGATGATAGATAAGGTCAAAGAGGAAGCCCTGGATATAATGCATAAAATGGAGCAAATTGTCCTAAGGATGTCTCTAGGCTTGCTCACTCTGTCATTCACCTTAAGGAAGGTAGATGAAACTATTTGAATCTTCAAAGAGATTGTCTCGCAAGGGTTAGGGCTATAAGTTACTTTTGATGCTAAATCCATCAACAACCTTTTGGCTCGTCGTGATTTTGTGGGATACCTAATGGAGGCAGGTAATGAGTACTTCAAGCTCCCTGAAATACTTAGAGATGAACGAGAGACCTGTGAAGTCATCAGCGATCACACCAAGGGTCCTACCTAGGATCAACTCCAACCGATGATCAACAAATTCATGGAGTACCGGGCCCAATTCCATATTGCCTCTCTAGAGTAGAAGCAGGGTACTCCTTTCCAGCCGTGAGATGGTGACGAATAGCCTTCCTCTTCTTGGCTTTCTTTTTGTAATATTTAAAAGTATGTTGGCAAAAATGATGACATCATCCATGTTGCACCATGGGATGTTGTTATCCACCAAGTTTCCCAAAGTCAATAGTTGACTTTTAGATATTTTATAGATATTTTTTAATTAGTTGTTGGTTTATTTTTGCCTTCTCTCTCCTTCTCCTTCTATATATACTTGTACTTTTTGTAACAGAAGAAAGCATTAATACAAATATTAAGACTTTGTGCTCAATATGTGTGTTATGGGCATCTGATCTTTCTTATGTTGGATCTGTGCATTTATTCTATTGGACCTACATCTATTTTTTTGTCTTTCGTTCATCGGTATTGCTTTGTTCGTTTTTGCAAGTAGGTTTGGCTCCATTTATTACTAATCCCAAAACATAAACCCTTTGACCTTTCTGCTTTGGAATTCATTTATTTTCTCCCACTGGACTCATCCTTTCTTCATCTTTCCCTCCTTTCCTTTCTTTTCATAGTTGGAAACACCTCTACTGGGATGAGATCCCAAACTCCCGAAGGAAAAATATTGTGAGACTTGCATAGATTCCTGCTGGTAGAATAACAATAAACTAGTTTCGCTTTACTGTCTCAAAGAGGGGATATGTCTTGCACACTGTTAGCTCGTCTATCCATAGATCTGCTCCAATGACAGATTTTTGGACCAACAGGTAGCTAGAAAATAATTATTAGTACAAACATGCATGTAGAAAACATGTTTAAGAAAAACATAAGAAAATAATGTAAACACCCAATAATACAATGTAGACCACACAAATCAGGTTATAAACATAGGACACCACTCACGGGGTTGCAAGAAACTCAAGTCCATACTGCCTGTAAACAAATAAGCGTACACACAAGAAAAAAGGTAAATCCCACAAAAATAAGAAGCAATAGTAGAAATTGTAACAAACAAATACAAAAACAATTATCCCTGCATAAAAAATGTTTCACATGAAGCACATGTTAGCATATTAGAAATATAAAATGTATGTAAAAGTGTGTATAAGCCAATAAAGTAGTGTGGCATGAAAAAAAATTAAATAATAACACCTGTAGTGTACAAATGTTAATGCCCCTAGGGACCATTGTGGGACTGGTAGTCAAGCATCCATATTGCATGTGGTATCCCTGTATAGCCTGTGATCACAACTAGAAAGAAAGTGAACATGTATGTGTGTATGATAGTGATAATCACATACAAGATATCTATCTAGCATCTGTAATAAATTGTACATGTAAAAGCATGAGTTAGAAAGAGTAAATGAAACCATAAAATGCAGTATGTTGTGGATGGATGGAATGGAATGCAAAGTAAAGGATAGGAAACATGTGCCCCCTGAGTGAATGGAACTTTATCCAGTGAGGTTAATTTCGTATTCCCTCTTAGCAGTCAAGAATGAACCATAAAGGAGAGTGCATTGTTGGGAAATGGTCGAACTATGTGTTATGTGCAACATGTTTTGATTAATGTATAATGATGGTATATGACATAGAAATGAAATATGTGTGATGTTGTAGCCTAAAAATATATCATGACAATATGATTTAAGGAGTTGTGATTTATCCTTAATAATATACCACTAAATGATGCAATTTAAAGTGATTATGTAGCCTATGACAAAATGATCCTGGAATAAGTGACCCTATATCCTAAAGTGTATATCACCTAATCTAGGTATGTTACATGAGAAAATATTGAATGATGAACATGTAAGGGTGATAAGGTCTATTTGTTCTATATACCCTCAACACTTTATTATGGACCGTGTGACTAGAGTGCGTCATCAGGTAGTGAGTGTAGTTCATAGGAGAGAGTGTGCAAAATGCACAATGTGCGTGGTAGGATGTATGGTATGTAATGCAAGATGCGTAGATGACATAATATGTATATATGCATAGTATATGTAATATACATAATGTAATATGCAAGGTGTAGTATGTAAATAGTAAGATGACATGTATAATGTTTGAAAAACACACAAGTGATGGTTGTGGTGTAGTTTTTGAAGTATGTTTAGGATGTACGTGGTGTATGTAGGAATGCGTGTAATGTGTAGTGTGTAATGAGTATATGATTTAATATCATGTGATGATATGTGGTGCGTAAGTTGTAGTGACTACTATGCAATGTGTGGGGTTCGTGTGTAGAAAATGCTCTCAACAGTCAAGTGTGAACTAAAGCATAAGAGAGAGTCATCAGGTAATGACGATGTAGATTTGTATACCTAGATGTATGTGTGAGTATGTAGAAAAAGAGATGAGGGAAGAATATTTTACATGATGTTAAGGGGGAGTATAGATTTCATACCCCCCAAGTGTGTGTATGACGAAGAATATATTCATGTAATTTCATCTAGAAGGTCATCGACATCAAGGTCAATGTCAAATGGTTAAGCTGTAGACACCCAAAATTGGGTCGTAACCTTATAAGCCCCTTTTAATTAACACACCCCCTTACCATGACCCCTTCCAAAAATTATTATTAATCTAATTATCAATATTAGGTTAATCACCACCTGAACCTCTTACCTCGTCTCTCCACCTCAGCTTAAACCCATTCCAAGGGCATTTAACTAACTAAGTCTAGGTCATCACTCCTAACATTGATTCATCACTTCACTTAACTAACTAAAACTTCTTATAAACCTAACATTAATTTTCAATTCCATAAATTTCTTGTGTGTTTAAATGTTAACCAAGACTCCTAGCCCATAATAAAATATTGACCCATGCCAAAAAGGGAAGAAACATGTTATTTTTAGAAAAATTGACTATTTCTCCCTAACCAACATCATTTATTGCTCTGTCGACACCGATCAAGGAACCACCATCAATTACTTTAAATAAGGATTTTTAACTCTTTTCTCGAGGTTATTCTTTTGGTTATCTTTTGATTATTCATCGCAGAACTAGAGCATTTAAGTTCTTCACCAGCAACCAACCTCTTGCTCCATAGCCTCAAATCATTCACATGGATAAGCACTCAATATTCATTTCCATGAAACTAGATCTTAGCCCATCTCTCCTATGAGCACCCACCAACCATCTCCATCAACCAACCTCTAGATCTTCACATTAGTATCTTAACCATTTTTGTATTTCTTAGCTTTAATCTTAGATCTCTTATTGTCTTTTGTTATACGCATCCTTTCTCACCCGAATACATCTATCACCCATCTACCCAATACCCTACGAACTTGAACCTCTTTCTTCCTCCAGCCACCCCTTTTACCTCTGTTGATTCTTCACCTAAATCCCAACACCCTGCCTAAACCTTCCCAACACTCTATGCAATCACAAAGATCACAAAACAACCCATTTTCACTTTAGAACCTAATTTCCCCTCTTGTGATCGGTTAGCCAACCAATCCCAAATCAAACCAGTGACCCACATCGATTACTAACCTGATATCGGTGTCTGTGTCTGGAATTTTCCCCTAAACTATCAAGCTCATTCACCTAGCCAAAACTCCTCAAAACCTCTCACAACTTCACCTAGACCTCTATAATACCCTCTACAACACCTACAAGCCTTAACAACCCACCACCCAATTTGAATTTAATCTTGTGTTCACTATTTAGATTAGATTTAAATTATTGTGCTTGTGTGAGATACCTAAATTATACAACTATAGTATGACCCTCTTTTTCATGTTCTTATAAATATTTAATTTTTTTTAAACGTGGATTGATAGCCTTCTTGGAAGTACCCCACTTCCCATATCTAGCTCCCACTAGGAAATCCACCAACCTATTCTTTTAATTTTATCATGTGGTCTTTCTTTTCTTCTTAGGTAGTCCTTCTAAGACAAAAGGGAGTGCTTTCGATTGGCCTTCTCTTTAATGGTGGGCAACCTCTTCACCACCTCCAAGTATTCCTCATATACCAGCCTTCTACCTTAAACATTTTTTCTCATATGTACATTCTTATTGGTGAAACATAAACATTAGATACTTCATAAGTAATAGTTTTTGGTTGATCATATAATGATCCATTGAGGTGTAAGTTATACATACCCATGGAATACTCCACATTAGTGAAGGGTGGTAAAGGACATCCATGTCCATACCAACGTGTGAGATTCTATGTATAGCCAAGAAAGGAACTATTACAAATTAACACACAACCAAAAGGTACAAGAAATTAAATATCCATGTGATCAGGGTCTATTATACCTCCAATGTAATCAATCCATGATTGGCCTAAAGTAAAGGAGGAAGAGCGAGGTCCTTGTGTAAGAAAAAGTATGAGATGATTAACTAAAATATAATTTATTCTAGTGTAATATAATTTTATAGGAGAAATAAAATAACTAAAATAAATGAAGTAATAAAATACTAAAATATTACCCCAGCAATCCAAGCAATAAAATATAAAACCCTAATATGCAAAGAGGGTTGATAAAGTCTTAACTAATTTACAAATTTCATGAGATTGTGTCACATTTCACACCAAGTGAATAAGAAGAGGAAACCATCACATAAAATCCTGAGAAAGTGCATATATGGATTGTCTAGATAGACTGAGACACCTGGAGAGGGATATGAGTGCATGTGACCACCCTGGTCTAAGATCTAGGCACCATGATCTATAGAAATGGCCAAGATAACCTCCTCTTGAGTGTCACTAGATGTTTTCCTTTGTTTGATCCCTATCATGTGAATTTCATTGTATGATCGTTGCATCACTGGTAAAGTTACAATGGATGAATCGCCTATAAAATCGTGGATAAAACATCAAAACCCTAACAAAGAAAGATGCATATGAAGGGTTTGAATTATCATCAGCTTCCAAATTGATGGACTTATCATTGAGTTTTTCACTACATCTCAGACCCAATGTAGTTCTAGGTGTGTGTGTAATTGTGCCCTAGGTGCTCTTATGCGAGTCAAACTTTGTGAAGTTGTGAGCCAATAACTAGATGTATAATATACTAAATTTGTTCATGGAAACAATAGAATCCCCTCCTATGAAGTGTGATGTAGATGACCATTCTTTCATACTTTGTTATGGAGCTAGATGGATGCAAATGTAATCTTAGGTGCATTTTATGGATGTTACCTTATGTGGTGATAGCTAGTGCTTAGTGCTTGGTCCCTTGTTATGGTCACATAAATTTATATTTATATGGTTCTCTTTCATTAATTTCCTAATTAACCCTGAAAATGCTAGCCACCAAAAATATAAGAAGCTCAAATGGATAGAAAGTTCCCAAAATTGAGAGGAAAGTACAGAAAGCATCAGGGCTTCCAGAGGGCACCAAGGTGCATGGGGTGCCCCAGTATTAGTTGGGAACCCTAGTCAGAAATAGGGAAAACAAACTATGAAAAATATAGAGTGGGAAAACATGGGTGTAAGATCTAAAATGATGATAAAAAGAAAATGCAAAATGGCAAAAGACATGGGTTGATTATTACTCTTTTTACTTAATGACCATATGAATAATATTATGAGACCAAGACTAAATAATGACTCAGAGTGCATGATTTTTTGTCTACAATCAAAATTTCATTTCAAATAAGGATATATATGTTGGGCCTATTTTTGATAGACCTCGAGACGAATCCAATATAGTAGTAGATGTGAATGATAGGCACATGATACTAATAAGACCAGTTGATGATAATGTACATATATGGATGTATTGGGTAGAAGAAATTCCAATACAAGAAGTTCACACAAAGACTCGAAGTATACGGGTAAGTTAGTGGGAACCCATAGGAAAAGAAAGCACAGAAAAATTAAAGCATCAATAATGCTTAAACAAAAATCAATGGTGGCAAAAAGCAAGGAAAACATCAGAGATTGATCTAGATAACATCATCTGGGCATGGACACCAAAAATATTATGGAAAGGAGATAAAATTAAAATACTGAATCAAGTACATCAATCCATTCAGGCATACTTTGCAGAACTTCAAGAATAATAATTAATACATTATACTTAAAATTGGCTAGACTAGATTCCCTCGAGAGGGATCAATCCTTATTTAATTTTCAATATAATTATCCCAAAGGAATTGATTTCCTAAGGAAATAAATTGTCAAATCCATGTTTCAAAAAAATATGTTTAACATAATTCTTAACTCTCTATTGTCATTGAGCGATGGAGATCACGAGTGATGGAGAAAGCAATGGAGGTACTGTCAGCGCGGTTTTCATGCAGTTCTGCCTGTAGAATATCTGCACACTAAGCTTAAAAATTGCTGAGGAGAGGCCGATCTCTTGCTAGAATCAGATGGTTATAAGCATGAGTACGAGCGAAGGAAAAAGCAATGGAGGTACTATCAGTGTAGTTTCTACAGTTCTGGCTGTAGAATGTCTGTGCGCTAAACCTAAGAATACTGAGGAGAGGTAGATCTCTGGCCAAAAATCAGACAGTTGTAAAATCTGCAAAATGAAAAATTGGAAATGTTGGGATCCACAACCTATGGCCTGGAATAAGATGCTTCAAAGCCCTAACATCAAAGTGGGTCTATAATATACTGGCCAATTCATGTGGGAAAAGGACAACGAGGGTGCCACTTGCCTGAGGGTCCCAGATGGATGTGTTGATAGAGCTTTAAGCAAAGAGAATCTCTCCCTTATTGGTAAGTTTCGTAGCTCTAGACCTAATATTGATTTCATTAGAAAAATGGGATTTGAGAAAGTGGAAACCTAAGGGAGACCATGAGTATTACCATCATGCAAAAAGGCTTTTTTCTGGGAAAATTTAATCAGAAATAGGATTTGGAATCGATGCTTCTAAGAGGACCTTGGTGGCTGGGTAATATGGGATTTTTTTTGAAAAAATGGTATTCGGGATTTGACCCTAACATTGAAAATATAAACACCATCCCAATTTGGTGTAGGCTCCCTGGACTACCATTGCATTTTTGGGATGATGAAATTTTGCTAAACATTGTTAAATCCTTAGGTGCTCCTATCGGTCTGGATGGGCCCACGAGAAACAGATCCAGACTTGCTTTTGCTCGTTTCTAAATTTTTTCTGAAATGGAATAGGAGTTACCAGAGCATATCATCTTGAAATCTAGATATGGGATATGGACCCAAAAAATTGAGTTTGAAACTTTTCATTTGAAGATGTAAACATTGTCATTGCATAGGACACTCTGAAAAAAGCTGTTCCAAAAAGAATATCTCTACAATGGAAGCTGAACAGCTTGTGGAGGGCTCAGTTTTGAGCAAGGAATGTAGGGTTTTCTAACACCGATAGCTGGAATGAAGACAACGCCCCTAGTCAGAAGGAGTTGGATTTCAATAGAAAAGGGGGAAAAAGGGGGTTTTAGAACTCAAATAAGGAAACATCTGGTTTGGCGTCCCAAAATCTCAGTAGCAGCTTTACCTGAAGCACCTAACAAAAGAGGACTTGGAAAATCCTGTAAAGGTATCCATGGTGGTGAACGAGCAAGAAGGCTCTGTGAAGATTAATATAGTCTCTGATGATCAATTTCATAGCAGTAAGGAAGCTGATGATAGATAATCATCTGTGCATCATTAAGAAAACATCGAACAAGGACTGTATGGTTGTTAAAGAATGTTTTGCATAAAAGCAATCCTAGGGGAGATGGTAAAATCATCTACAGATATACCTCCTTGCTCTAGTAACATATCAGCATGGTTTCACCTAATTGCTATAACATCTAGAATAGCTGATACAGACACACCTAGACAGGATTCAGAAAGAACGTGAAGAGGGAGAATTTACGCCTGTCAAAGATGAGGAGGATCTAGATTCTGGATTCACAAAGGTCATTTCAAAAAAGAAAAAAAGAATGAAAGGATTTGAAATGATCCCAGAATCACTCTACAGTAATAAGAAAAATAAAAAAGACAACTGGGATGCCTCAACATCCAGAAAAACTAGATCTTCTGCAAGACGACTAGTTGACTTTGGAGGAAGCACAAAAAAGAGGAAGGCCCTCTAAAAAGGCTCTTATATCTAAGAGAACAGAGAGAGACATTGCAGATGGCATTCAACATCAGTTGAACCATTAGGAAATTCCAACTACCAATCATTCCAAATGAAGATTATTTCTTGGAACATCTGAGGCCTAAATGGAAACTCCAAGCAGAGAATCATCAAGGAGTTATGGGATTCTAGTAATCCTAGTATTTTAATTCTACAAGAAACTAAGATGAAAGCTAAGGCCCTTGAAACTAATAAAAAGAGTTTCTAGGATAACTCTGAAATGGAGGCTGTAGACTCCCAGGGAGCCTCTAGAGGACTGGATACTCTTTGGGATAAGATGCATTGTACTGGTATGGTTCTCAATGCTAGTACTAATCATCTTGTAATAAAATTTATTGCTATTGAGAATAATGGTGAATGGATCCTTTCTAACATTTATGCCCCTAATACGATTAGTGGAAGAAGAAAACTTTTGGCTGGACCATAAAAACATTTAGAAACCAACATTGTTCAGCCTAACTGGCTTATTTATGGGAGGATTTCTACTCTCCAGTAAACCCAGGTGAAAAGTATGGAGGAATCTCCACCTTTTTCTAGAAGTATGGAGGATTTTTTCTGATTTTATTGTTGAAACATAATCTCTTAGATGTGGATCTTCATGGAAATAAATACACTTGGAATAATAGGAGGTTGGGAAAGGAGTTTATTCCAGGTGAGATTGGATAGAGCATTAATTTCAGTGAGCTGGATTCTCAGTCAAGACTTCCACCTCTCTTCCTTTCCCAGAGTTGGATCGGATCACAATCCGATTGCTTTAAATTTTCTCAATTGGACTAAACCCACCAGAAGCTCATTCAAATTTGAAAAGATGTGGATGGAGCATGAAAATATCTATGACAAGATAAAATAATGGTGGGGATGGAATGGTGAAGGCATTTCTCAATTTAGATTGGTTCAAAATCTCAAAAATGTCAAAAAGTAAGTAAAAATCTAGAATAAAAAGCATTTTTGGCAATGTGTTTGATAATAAAAAGAAGTTAAAACAAAAAATTTAGGATCTGCAAATTAAAATGGATGCTATGGGGAGATTCGGCTGAAGACAAAGCTAATGAAAAGAATATTCTTTCAGAGCTGCATACGATCTGCAGCAGAGAGGAATCTTTATGGAGACTTAAATCTAGAGCTATTTGGCTTAAAGAGGGAGACAGGAATACGAAGTTCTTTCATATGACAACTTTGAAACACAGATCCTGTAATAGGATCTTAGAATTTTCTAAAAGTAATGGAAATATCATAAAATATCCCCAATAGCATCAAGAAAGAAGCGCTTGATTTCTATAAAAAGCTTCTTGAGGAGAGGAATATCGTCAATTCTGAAGTTATTTCTTTTATCTTGGAGGCCATTCCCCCAAGATAAAAATTGAGGAAAAGAAATTTAGAAATATCACCAAAGCGTTCACGAGCTTGAAGAGCTGCAAAAGGCTGTATTTTCTTTAAAGGGTGACAAGGGCTCCTAGTTCGGATGGGTTCTCCATAATTTTTTTCTAGAAATTTTGGGAAATCTATTCAGAGGATCTTCTCAAAGCGGTGAATGAATTTTATAGAACGAGAAATCTTTTGAAAGAGCTAAAAAACACTCACATTGTGCTGGCCCCAAAAAAAAATGGATGCTAAAGAATTCAAAGACTTTAGACCTATCAACCTTGTGAATTCCATCTATAGAATTTTTACCAAAATTATTACTACTAGACTTCAACTCATTATGAATGATCTAATCTCAAGGTAGCAGAGTGGCTTTATCAAAGGCAGGATTATACAAGACGGAGTGATTATGGTTCATGAGACCATACATTCTATGGAAAATAATAAAAAGGCAAATATGGCCCTCAATCTTGATATGAATAAAGCCTTTGAAAAGGTCTCTTGGGTTTTTCTTGACAAAGTCTTAACTAAATTTGGTTTTCCAGAAAAATTTAGAAAAATTATTAAGGCTTGTATCTCTACGGCCAGATTCTCAGTGGTGGTTAATGGTGAGCCTGTGGGTTTTTTTCGCTAACAGTAGAGGGCTTAGGCAAGGGGACCCCTATCTCCCCCTTGATCTTCATTCTTTTGGCTGATAGCCTACGTAGAACAATTGGCAAAGTAGTTAATGACGGTCTTTTAAATGGCTCTAAGCCCACTTCCATCAATCAAGTTGTCTCCCATCAGTAATTTGCGGATGATACTATCCTCCTTCTTCTGGCATCATTCATTGAAGCCAAGGCTACCAAGACTTTACTGCGGCTCTACGAATCTACTTTTGGGCAAGAGATCAATTATGATAAAAGCTCCATCTTCTTTTTCAAAACATCCCTGAGGAAAGGCAGCTTAAAATTGCTAAAATTCTGGGTTGTAAAATAAGTGCGCTTCCAGCCACTTACTCGGAGCCTTCCTCTTGGCACTAGAAAAGTCTCTAGCAAGGCGTGGGATGATTTATTGGAGAGATTCCAAAAAAAAAAAAATGGCTGGTTGGAAAGGAGCCATTTTATCTAGTGCTAGTAAGTGCCTGCTCATTAAAAGAACTCTTCAAAATCTGCCCATTTATGTCATGTCACTCTACAAGATCCCCTCTTCCTTCAGAGATAAGATTGAAAGGATTCAGAAAAATTTTTTATGGCAAGGCATGGAAGAGAAGTTCAAATTTCACTTAGTTGCTTGGGATAAGGTTTACAACCCGAAGTTTATGGGAGGACTGGGCATAAAAGATATTGAGAAAATGAATGAGGCCCTCATTGCTAAAATGGGCTGGAGAATGATGTCTGAGAAACAACCCTTGATTGATTTAATCAAAGCAAAATACCTAAATCATCAAACTGTGTACTCTTTCCTGCAAGATGAGAAACCTCCCCTACGGGTTCCATCTTTTGGAACAATCTAGTTAAGAGCAGAAATTTCATTAAGCAGGGCAGTAAATGGCAAAGTGGGGGATGGTTGGGACATATACCTTTGGGATGATAATTGGTTTAATGGAAATCTCATGGATAGATTTGGGATTGTTAAAGACAGTCTTGTAAGCAAATATGGCATTAAAAATAAAGGGACTATATTGAGGGAAATGGCACCAGTAAGAATTGGAAAAAACTTTCTATGGAGAGAGATGATCTGATGCAAATTACTTCCTCCCTTAAAGATCAATTAGATCTTATTCCTTTAAGTCAACTGGATTCCAAGGATGAGCTGGTAATGGAATAATTCCAATGATGGGAATTACTCTGTCAAAACTGGGTATAATAGTTTCTTCCACAGTATTCAAACAGAGTTCAATTGGAATAAGATTTGGATGACTGAATTAACTCCCAAAATAATTTTTTTCCTTTGGCTGGCTATTAGAGGTAGGATTCTTACCACTGACAACCTAATGAGAAGAGGATTTATAATGCCTAATATATGTCATCTTTGTAAGAAAGATTCTAAGGATATCAGTCATCTGTTCATTCATTGTGAGTATGCTACTAGAATATGGAGTTTTACCCTCTCTAAATTTGAAGCTCTCTGGGTGGTGCTGAAGGATCTAAAGCAGCTATAGACTTGATGGAACCCACCCTTTAGGCATTGTGTTGTCAAAAGGATCTGGGAGTTGGTTATCCCTCATTTAATCTAGAGGATATGGAAGGATAGAAATGATATTATCTTCAGAAATAAGAAGCAAAACTATAAACTTAGTATAGGTAAAATTTCTAATGGTATCAAAGAGAAAATTGCTAGATTTAAACCCCCCAAGAACAAGAGATATCTAGAGAATGAAGAATATATCTTATCCAACTCGCAGATTGGAACCGTCAATAGCCGTAGCAATCCCGAGAATATCATTGATAGATCTTTGATTAAATGGAATCCTCTTGATTTTAATTGGTTTAAGTTGAACTTTGATGGGGCCTCTAAGGGGAACCCTGGGATTGTGGCAGGGGGAGGAGCGATACAGGATCATAAAGGTAGTCTGATTGTTGCGTATGCTGGGAAAATGGGGATTCAAACCAATCATTTTGCTAAAGCATTATCTACTTTATAGGGCCTGAGAATTTCCCAGACTCAAAATATCCAAAATCTCATTATTGAAGGGGACTCCCTGAATATCATTAATCTCCTTAAACAGTGCTCATCTCCAAGTTGGAGCATCAAGGATTTTATCTCAGAGTCCATAAGTATTTGTCAAACATTCAATAACATCAAGATCATGCATACTTACCGGGAGGGTAATAAATTGGCAGATGTACTGGCTAATTATGGAATTAAAGTTAATCACAGTGTTTGGGATAACAATAGCATCCCTAAGTAGCTTCAAAACAACATTCATGCAGATTTCTATACACACGCAATTTCTTGAGTGGAGTTATGATTATTGGGTGTGGATCATTATTAATAAAACTCCCACATGTGTGGACTTAAAAACTATAATTATGCAAATCATGTCGAATAATCAAGATAGTGTGAAGTATTTGGGGAAGTCCAAGTGGAGTTACATTGATATGAAAATTGTGCATGCTGGTTGCACTGTGTGTAGACACCAAATTCGTGTCTTACGACCCCTTGTGACCCGCATCCCATTTCGCAACCTAACCTCATTACCTAAACTTTACACAATTATTTATTAATTACCTTGTAATTGATAAATCCACATCACCTTACCCACACACCTCACTCTGCCACCTCATCATGACCTAGCCCTAACCCTAAAACTAACCTAATTAAGACCCATGACTTGGTCTAGACTCACATCCATAACTAATGCCTCCTTACTCGCACCCAAAGCCGACCCTTCTAGCCATTTGACCAAGCCCGCAACTGATCTCTCGGGAGAAAAGCAGGGAAGGTGGGCTATTTTACTAAAAATAGCCTACTTTTTTCCTTACCCAATGCTGGTTCCTACTCGACCGCCCGTCGGTTACGCAACCGCCATCGGTTCCCTGTAAATGGGCTCCCCAAACCAAAAACAACGGATCGGAATTTCATTTTAGAGATCAGTCAAAAGGATTTCTGGATCAACAGAGAAAATTACGAGCGAGGAACAGAGTCCAGATCTTCACTTGACAGAGCAGAGACGAGTAAAGAAACCAGAAGTGTTATACAACCAAGGAGATCAACTTGCATCTTGGTCAAAACCAGTAAGTCACATCTTGCATGTCCTTTGTTATAACATTTCTTATGCTTCTTGAATCTCAGTCCTCCTAAATCCGTTTCTGAATCCACTACCACAACGTGCCATTGCATCTAACTGTCATTCTTTTGCTTCTAATCATCCCATTTCCTAATATCATCCATAAACCAGCCATTACAAAACACCATAGCTACCAAGAAGATCCCAGAACCCTACCGGTATCGGTTATCAGTAACCGGCATCGGTTATCAGTAACCGGCATCGGTTCCTCTCATCAAAACCAGAAAACCAGCCTTTCCCCCTACCCAGTTTAACGAAACAATTTAATTGATATTTTTGCAAGTCTTTTTGTGGTTAATTCATATTAGAGCAGGGGAACTGACCACCTTCGAAAGGAAGTTTTATATTTCCTGGGCCCAAGGTAGTTTCCTCATTTATTGTTTTAATCAAAATCTTGTGGTCTTGTGTTCTTATTTGCAGGTAGTCCTTCCAAGACAAAAAGGAGTTCTCCGCAGTCAGCCTGATCTTTCTCTACGGTACGCACACACCATCTCGACATTCAACAGGTATTCCTCCTAACCCTAACCTCATATGTTTCTAAAAGGAATGAAAGGATAGAAGCAACTCTATTCCCAGAAGCCGAAACATTCCGAGTGAAACATTTTGGCACGCCCGGTGGGACCCATTTTGGGTTTTCTTTCTCTTGCTTATTTTCATTTTAGGAAGCATATTTACTGTTGATGCTCCTTTTGTTATATATTTCGTAAAGAATTTGTCTTGCTTTCCTAGTTTCACATTAGTGAGAAGTCATCTCTCTTGCTTCATCGAATATAATTTTCGATTTGGGTTTAAAAACACGTGCATTGCATTCCTGCTTGTTGTTCTTCAATTCTCTAGTGAACATAGATTAAGTAACAGGTCGTACACGTGGGGGTGATATCCACGGTATTGATAGGAAATTAACCTTAGTTTCACTGCATGACACATACCGAATCACTTCACAATTAACACAACAACTCAAACATCCCCCCTTTTTCCACGGTATTCCTCCGCCCGATTGAGGTAACCTTATAAGCCAAAACAAACTTGACATTTCCCCTAGGTCTTGTTGTTTAGGATTCTGACATCATCTTACGTCTAAAGGCATAAGCCCACGATAACTAAAATTAACCCTAGGATTAGTCTCTAGATTTGCGTGTGCCTCTTGCTTGTTTTCAAATTCTGTTTTCCTCTGTCATACTTTGTCTTATGTGATCAATAAGTTGATAAATATACTCAACATTGCTAAAAATCAAATTAGCAGCCTTTTATATCTTCTTATCCTAGACTTTTGACACCGGCATCGGTTAAGGGACCGACGTCGTTTTCTCTGTGACCGACACCGGTTACTAAACCGATATCGGTTACTGTCTTCATCAGCCCCTGACAAACCAGCAACTTGCCAGATTCATCATTCTGAGGTTGTTTTTGTTCTTGATAGATTGAAACTTTCCTGTGTGCTCTTATCTATGGTTTTCATCACTCGGAAGCAAGCGGCCGCCATGGTTTCACATGCCTGCTCTGTGTCTTTGCCTGAATCACCCCCTTCACATTCTATAGGGAACCCTATGGACACCAGTGAGATCCCCCAAATTCCTGTAGGAGACAAGGACTTTGCCAAATTTCTGGATGCTAATCCCAGCGCTGTACAATACTATTTGTCTCATGCCCCCGACCGTACGCCTGATGGTCAGCTCCTTATTGGCATGCCTATTAGTATAGCTGCTCATTTAGCTCCCACTCCTCCTGATAACACTGCCTTACTCCCTGCATCTCTAGCCCCGTCTCCCAATCCGACAGCTTCAGAGGTTCATACGACCCCGATTAGCTTTCCTTTGGTTAACCCTGGACCCCACGTATCGTTACCACCAACTGCCCCTATCTCATCTCTCTTTCAGACCACTCCATTCATGACTTACTCTCTGCCACCTATTCACACGAGCTTTCCTTCTCAAGCTCCGCCTACCTTTTCATTCCCATACACGTATCCAGTAACCTCAACACCTTATATGGGACATCCCTATTCTGTGGCACCATCATCTCATCCAACCACAGATTTCATCAAACAAATGATGGAAAAAATGCAAAACCTGGAGGCTTCCGTTTCAGGAAGTCGTAGCGCCTTGACATACGAGCAAGTTTGTCGGGAGCCCATTCACCCTTCTGTCCCCCTTCATTCATATCCTCCTCAATGGGAGTTGCCAAAGTTTACTCGTTTTAATAGTAAAGAGGATCCTCAACAACACTTGCGATCATTTAGACATGCTTGTTATTTGATTGCCCATGATGATGCCTTGTTACTCCGCACCTTTCCCATGTCCTTATCAGGACCCGCCTTGGAGTGGTACAGTGCTTTAACCCAGCACTCGATCTTCTCTTTTAACCAACTAGCCCAATCTTTCTTGGATCATTTCTCCATTAACATTGCCAAGAAAGTATCTATCACTGACCTCTATGCCATCCGACAATTTGAAGACGAATCTATCGCAGATTTCGTTGGACGATGGCGGGGCCTTATCAACCAACTTACGTATGCCTTACCTCAAACCGAACTCATCGAACTATTTACGTGGGCCTGCGCTAAGCACATCTCCCCTACCCTCCAAATTCAAACTTTCCACACATTCGACGAGGCCTTTACCATGGCTTGGAAACTAGAAATTCGAGCCTTAGAAGAAGAGAAATTACGGTTGCATAACAAAAACCCCAATTTCTGAACTCCTGATTCTACCAACAAGCCAAACACCACCACTTCTCATGCGTCCACTTCTTCTAAATCAAAAGGAGCTGTCCACGCGGTAATGGTCAAATCTCAAACACCATCCAATAATCCACCGAAAACCACTTATAAGTACAAAGCCGAGCCCACCAATTACACTCCCTTGGGAGAAACTTATGGCATCATCCTAGAGAAATTGCTCAAAGCTGGGGCTATCACCTTGCCCCCTGTTAAACCTCACTCTGGGTTTGACTCCACCCACGCAATACCTTCCTGGTATAAAGAAAATGACTTTTGTAACTTTCACCGCGTAAAAGGACATAGTCATGAAAACTGCAAGATGTTGAAAAACATAGTGCAGGAAATGGTTGACGCAGGGGATATAACCCTCGATAATCCTAACGCCCCTGCTAACCGAAATCTGAAAAATTTCAACAAGCCATTCCTGAATCACTCGTCCAATAGTAACATGAACCAAGATATCTTAGCCGAGGAGAGTGTTCATGAGATCCATGCAGTCTTCGATTCTCAGCCAAAAGCCTCTATTGAAATTTTTTTAAATCAAGCCTCTCCACCAACACAGGAGTTTGAACCTCCTTCACCACCATCAAGCCAAAGTGAAATCATTCCTTTACCCATAGAATAGTTAACTGCTCGGACTTCTCTTCTCATCGACGAGTCTTCTTACACCACATCCCTACAAGACTATGAGCGAATGCTATCTAATTTATCTATTTCCCAAACGTCCCTTTCTACCACTCTTGCTACACAAGAGGAAGGCTCGCCACTCCTTTTGACATCCTTAGACAAGAAATATCTTACACTAACATCACCACATTCTTTAAATGTGACAGATCCCCTCGAACACACCCTCGCTACCTATTAGTCCCTCATCGCCTAAATCTTTTTCAACAACCGGTTTGACCTCTTAACATCTATTGATACAGTGCCTCATCTACCTCCTGTATCACACCCGCAGTGGACTGGAATTACAACCCACCTTTCTTCCGTACAAAAATTACAAATCACACCTGGGGACTGTCATTCCACGGAAGATAGACAGGCCCTATAGGAATGTTTAAGTACCCCTTTTTCTACTCAAATGCAAAATGACTGATCCTGATGTCTCCACCATATACCCGAAGTGCTTACAGAAGCTTAAAATGCCCCTGTTCTCACCTTCACCCCCCTCACCTCTACCAAATGCCCCATCCACTTCTATCAACTTAACCAGATCTTCCCCTACGCTTGGGACCTCACCAATGCCCAGTCTAACACACCCACCTAAGCGACTCGATCTATCCAAAAATAAATCTGCTCCGCCACCTAGGAGACAAACTCAATCCGTGCCCCTATCACAATCAAAACCATCATCGTCATACCTACCTTCCATATTGGGACCCCATCCCTCTACCTTACATCAATATATCATACCTCATGCGTTTTCTTCAAAACAACCTATGCCTTCCGCACCTATACAGAAATTCCAGGGTATAGCAACACCGTCACTCCGCGTATCCTGTCCACCTATCAACCCTAAACAAATTCCATCATCAAAATATTTGTTTTCAGTCACTCCTATTTCCTCGTGGTTGTTTTCTGATACCACATCATCTACGGCCTCATCATCCAACATAGCTTCTGTGCCAAAGAAATCACGTTTAGTAAAAACCATGTATCAACACCCCTCGGCTAAACCACCACCCGGTGCGAACCAATCATGCCCAAAGCATTACCAAAACCCACACAATCAATACCCTCATCCTCTTCCGATTTTGACCCACTCAAAGGATCTTATGCCAAAATCCTTGCTATGTTGGTGGAGAATGCGACCATTTCCCTACCTCCACTTAGACCTTATGACCCATCTAAGCCTCCGACCTATGGGTTACGATGAGTCTAATATCTGCGCTTATCACCGCACACCAGGACATGATGTGGAGGGATGCAAAGCTCTAAAAACCATCCTTCGTCAGTCACCTCTCCCGGATAGAAAGATTAAGAAAGACAACTTACGAAGGGAGAGACCTTTAGTTTCCATTCCCTCTCCTAATACCATCTGTCCCCGCCTCACCAAGATCTATCATTATTACAACCCCACCTCTTGAAGACCATGAGTTATCCCCAACCATCTTCCTCATCTCAGGTCTACGAGATTAATATGATTAGTGTCGCTACTCAAGGGCAGAAAAAACAATGGGAAAGTAAAAGAAAACACACCTGCGGCATCTCTTTCTTTCGCCAAACATTCCAATTGCACCACCACCTAAAGTGGTCATTCGCGGACCCACCTATCCCATCTCTAATGGCATTGCCCACCGAAATATGATTAAACAGCTTCACCAATCGCCCGTAAAAAATGACACTGTATGATCTCATTCAGACTTCTAAATCTCATCGACAAGGCTCTCGTTGAGATCCTTCAAGGGATAGAGGTTTTACCTAATGAAACCCTGCCTGTCACCTCCATTCTAACACCCAATCATGTTGCTTCTCTCACCAAACAACCCACTGCCCCCAACCACTTCTGTCTCTGTACAACAAGCTGCTGCAGTCAGTTTCTCTGAAGATGAAATTGTCGACTTTGGTACAGAAGACCCTGACCCTGCCCTTTTCATCTCCGCTTACGTCTGGGACATTCGAGTACGTCGGGTTATGATTGACGGGGGGCGCTAGCCTAAACATCATCTCTTCAAAAGCCTTCCAACAGATGAACATCCCTTCTAGTTGCATGTGTGCCAACCCCATCATGTTGCGGTCATTCAATGACGCTATTACTTCTACCTTAGGCACCATGATCCTCAACATTCGCATAGGACCACGTACTTTACCCAAACTCTTCTATGTCCTTGAGGGAGAGTTCTAATATAATATATTGCTGGGTCATCCTTGGATCCAAGCCATGGGATGCGTTCCCTCAACATTACATAGATGCATAAAATTTGAGTATGAGGGGAAGTCTTACACCGTAAAAGCTGACCCTCCCCCCTTTAAAACCTGCAATATGTTATACCGCCCTAACGATGTGCTTATACCAATCAAGACACCCATACATTCAACCCAACCATCCTCCTCAAATGTACCTCAACCATCCACCTCAACCGCGCCTACGCCTTCAATTGATGAAACCACCATCGCAAAAACCACTTCCCTTCCCGCAGCTAACATTCCAACCTCCGACCCCTTAGTAGATGTTTTTCAGCGCCTTACGCTGGGGGAGTACCGCCTATATAACGTTAGTTCTTTCCCTACCCCGCCGGAGTACGGACAATTACATGCACATCCCACCTACGACCGTCGCGTGGGGGAGATAATCTCTTACGGACCACCCCATTGCCGCACTAACCTAACGTATGGGGGTGTTGACGCATCCTCCATTACCCCTGAACCTCCTCTTGGTGTGGTTCCTTTCCAATCCGATTTTCAATACTTGACAAATCGTCGTTTCGCCCTCACCTTCTTGACTCGTTGTGCTTGGAAAGGCTTTGGTTTTGGCCTTTACGAACAAGGCCGACATACACTCATTCCCGTGACTACCCGTAAACACAATGATCGCAGTGGTCTCGGTTTTCCCGAAACACCTACACAGGAGACACCTCCTGTCAGCTGTATCCTGGAAGAAGAAGACGTCGCCCCTACCAAACCATCATCACCCACTTTGCCATCATCACCCGCAGAATCTATAGACCCTGAATCCATCCCTCCTAACTTTTTTTTTTTTTTTTTTCATAAATGCTATCTTCATAGGTCCTCTCACTTATCAACGCGATAATGACGACCCATCTTCTTTGCCCCTTCTTTATCCAGACATGATCGAAGAGGATTCGCCTTTGATTAATGTTGTTGAATGCCAGGATGACGACTCCATCCTCACTTACCTTGGCGCGGATGATTCTTATATTCAACGAGCCTTACCATCTGAAACCCAAACTATGCTGAACGAATCTACCATAGAAATCAACATCCACACGGAGAAGGATCCTCACATTGTGAAGATTGGACAATCCCTTAACACATCAGAACAAGCCGCCTTTACTACCTTTCTCCGTGCTCGCAACCAAGCTTTCGCATGGTCTTACGCTGACATGCCAGGAATTGATCCTACCATCGCCGTCCATAACATCACCCTAAACCCCGATTCCAAACCAGTCAAACAGAAATTGAGAAAAATGCATCCACGCATTGCTCTCTTGGTCAAAGAGGAGCTCCAACGACTCCTTTCTGTTTCCTTCATCTTGCCTATTGACTATCCTCAATGGATTTCTAACATCGTACCTGTCACTAAAGCGACAGGGGGACTTCGGATATGCACAGATTTCTGGGATCTTAACCTCGCTTGCCCTAAGGATGACTTCCCCTTACCTAGCATTGACCAACTTGTTGATCTAACTGCAGGTCATGAGATGCTCTCTCTCATGGATGGCTTTTCAGGATACAACCAAATTTTGGTTGCCCCTGCCGATCAACACAAAACTGCCTTCATAACTCCTTGGGGAACCTTCTGTTATCATGTCATGCCATTTGGCCTTAAGAATGCTGGTGCTACCTATCAGCGGGCTATGACCTACATTTTTCATGACATTATGCACACTATCCTTGAAGACTATGTCGACGATCTTCTCGGCAAGTCTAAACATCGTAGTGAACATCTCGATGTTTTAACCATTATTTTTGATCGCCTGTTACAATATTCTGTCCGCCTTCAACCGAAGAAATGTGTCTTTGGTGTTCTTTCGGGAAAACTTCTTGGCTTTATCGTCTCTTTGCGTGGCATTGAGGTCGATCCATCTAAAGTCAAAGCTATCCTAGAAATGCCCCCACCCAAAAATCTCAAACAATTGCGTAGTTTACAAGGTAAGCTCCAATCTATCCGACGTTTCATCTCCCAACTCTCGGATCGGTGTCAACCTTTCCATCACCTCCTTAAAAAGGATATTGCATTCCAATGGAGTGAAGAATGTCACCAAGCCTTCGAAGCTCTCAAATCCTATCTCTTGCAGCCACCCGTGCTTATCCCACCCCAAGATGACCGCCCTTTCTACCTTTACCTTTCCGCCACCGACCACGCTGTAGGAGCCATGCTTGCACATCGTGACTCTGAGAATCGCGAACAAGCCGTTTATTATATAAGTCGTACTTTGGTGGACTATGAGACTAGGTACACACATGTAGAAAAATTGTGCCTTGCCCTATCATTCGTGGCCACCAAACTCCGACACTACCTTCTAAATCACAAGACTTTCGTCATCACCAATACAGACCCCATCCATTACATGTATGCCAAACCTCATCTGAACCAACGCATTGCTAGATGGCTCATGCTTCTCGCCGACCTCGACCTTGAGTTTGTCCACCAGAAATCAATCAAAGGACAAACCATCGCAGACCAACTTGCGGAAGCTCCTTTACCTGGGGAACAATTTACCAATTTCACATTTCCCGACGAACTCATCGCTACTCTTTCCCTCACGGAGGAGTCGTACCCAATGACCCTCTTCTTCGATGGATCTAAATGCCAGCGCGGCGGAGGAGCCGGCGTTGTTCTCATTCCTCTCAACGCTGAACCTATGCCTCTTTCATTCCGACTTGATTTCCCTTGCACTAATAATACAGCGGAATACGAGGCCCTTGTTCTGGGTCTCCAAGTTGCGTTACACTTAGGTATCAAATCTATCAACATTTTTGGCGACTCTCAATTGGTAGTCAATCAAGTTATGGGCATCTACCAATGCAAAAATGAGGAACTTCAAAAATACAAACACTACGTGGATTCACTTCTAGCCTTATTTACCCACTATTCTATACAAACCATTCCCCGCTCCACTAACAAATTTGCGGATACTATGGCTTGCTTAGCCTCGCAAATTCCCGCCGCGCCAACTGACTCTGAATTATTCGTCGTGGTCCAACAACTTTTTGCCCCATCCTATTCAACCCCGGTAGTTTGTATGATAAATACTGTGTCTACTAATTCACAGGATACCTGGTACCACCAATTTCACGACTACCTTACAATCTCTGTCCTCCCACCTGACCTTACTAGTAACGGAAAACGTGCTTTTCTTAAAAGTGTTTCGCGTTATGTTGTCATGGGGGGACTCCTCTATAAACGTGGCTTTGATGGCATCCTCCTTCGCTGTCTAACTGGCGCGGAGGCCACTCATACCATCCAACAGGTCCATGACGGTATTTGTGGTGGACATTTTAGCGGCCTTGCCGTGGCCAAACGAATCCTTCGCCTTGGTTATTATTGGCCTACTCTCAATAACGACTGCTACGAATATGTTAAGCGTTGTGTTATGTGTCAGCAACATGCCAACCTTCAACATACTCCTAGCCACCTGCTCCAGATCGCTCGAGATCTTTGGCCCTTCTCACAATGGGGTTTAGACCTTATTGGTGAGATTCACCCAACCTCTTCACAACGTCACCGTTGGATAATCACAGCGACCGAATATTACACAAAATGGGTGGAGGCTATTCCACTCATTTCAATCAAAAAAGAAAAAATTGTCGAGTTCATTAACCACCACATTATCTGTCGTTTTGGTGTTCCTCATCGCCTGATAACAGATAATGGAAAATCTTTCAAAAACAAGTTGTTGCAAGACCTGTGTGACAACTTTGGTATCAAACTTAGTTTCTCATCACCTTACTATCCACAAGCCAATGGGCAAGCCGAGTCCTCTAATAAAACACTAACCAAAATCCTCATGAAAGTTGTCAATGAATCCGGAAGAAATTGGCACGATCACATTCCCTTTGCCCTTTGGGCTTATCGTACTAGCATTCGTACCTCTACTAATGCCACACCTTTTTCTTTGGTATACGGTACCGAGGCTGTTTTGCCTCTCGAAATACAAATACCCTCCCTTAGAATATCTCTTCAGGATATTCTCACCAACGATGATTTCCGCCAAGAGCGGTTAGCCCAATTGGAGCTTCTTGACGAACGCCGTCTTACAGCTCTTGATCACCTTCAAATCTATCAAAAACGCATTAAACGTGCTTATGATAAGCGACTTCATGAGCGTACCTTTAAGGTTGGTGATCTTGTTCTCAAAGAGAATCAACATGTAACCAAACTAGAAAAGAGCAAACGTGGAAAATTTGCTCCCAATTGGATTGGGCCTTATATAATCACTCATACCTATGGATCTGGTACTTATCGTTTAGCTTCGCTTAATGGTAAACCTGAGCCTGAACCCCTTAATGCCTTGCATCTTCGACCATTCTACTGTTGAAATTAGTGTTATATCACTTCTTATCTACCTGCCGCTCGTCCCTTGAGCTCACTTACCACTACATACACTCTGTTTCCTACACCTCATAATAACAATCAAGCTCACATAGTTTGATCCTCACCTCCCCTTGATGAAGCCTTCCCCTTTTTAGTCTAGTCCATGACTTCAAAATATTAAAATAAGCCGTATTCTTATGGGATTTTCTTGAGTCAAACTTCCTACTAAACTAGATGCTTCACGCCAAACGAACATCTAGTCATCTAAATTAAATATAGACTGCTCCCTCGAAGGACAGCTATATGCCGAACTATTGCTGCTATTATATATAGACTGCTCCCCCGAAGGACAGCTATGCATTACAATCATATCTGCTACTATAAATAGACTGCTCCCTCGAAGGACAGCTATACACAGTCAGCCTTTATCAGAAGC
This sequence comes from Taxus chinensis, assembly GCA_019776745.2. NCBI lineage: Eukaryota > Viridiplantae > Streptophyta > Pinopsida > Cupressales > Taxaceae > Taxus > Taxus chinensis. The sequence continues at coordinate 451,884,395 of CM034156.1, forward strand.
TTCTCGCATTGATCAGCTTCGTGAAGACCTCAAGAATAATACAATCAATATCCCTTGTAGACTTCCCGCATCGATCAGTCTACATTCAATAAAAGAAAAGCCTCATTCAAAAGGACTTTTGAGTCATGGACTTGTCTATTTAGGGTAGGTTCTCTTTCGTCAGAACACTCACTTTGTAATAAGTTCTCCGTACCTCAGCTATATCATCCACCTCACCTCACCATTTGTTTCAACTCAAGGGACGTAATGTACGCTCGATATATTGTGATCACACAACTCTTTTCACCTATTGACTTCTCGTCTATGCACGGTACCTAGGGCTCCAAGCTCGTTCTACGTGGTGTGGTTTGTTTAGCTCTCTTCATCTACGGAGCACTCTTTCTGCTTTGCCTCGCATCTAGGATTGTGTGTTGACCTTAATCAGGACCCAATTCCCTACTACTTGGGTAGGCTAACTTTCGCTTCCCTCATACCTTTTACAGCATCACCAATTCATTACCAACACCATCCACCTTACCTTTACTAATCTTAATATTTTTTACCAACCAACCAATTACCTAAACCATACCCAATTGCCTGAATTCGCCTCTCCCTGATCCTAAGGGAGAACTACATCGGTCTGAGGCCCCTCCTTGCTTTGTGCAATGGGCTATGTAGGCAGCACTTCGGAGACATGGGGTCTCCCAAGGTTAGCTCGACCATCCCCTACCATAACCTATCCTGTGTGGTGAATATAAATATTTTTGTGTATTTCTATTTAATCACAGTCCTCTTTATCCTTTTTCAAAACACCGAAAATCAAAACACAAACAATCTTATTATTATCGTAACTCAAATCAACATACATATTCAGTTTTATTTAGATGTTAAACAAATACATCTTCTCTATCATCGACACGCAGGTCGGCATCCTTATTTATTCTTATACCTTGCTAACATTTACTCAGACCCTCACGCCTCATCCCGAACTAGGTGATGATCGTGATCGTCGACCCCTCTCGCCGGGCCTCTCTGTCCTCAAAGGTACCACGGCTATTGGTACCGCCCACTGATCTGCCAATCTCTCCTGTAACATATGAATACGCCCTCTCGCATGGAGGACTCCAGCCTCTAGTCTCTCCGCCCGTGACTCCGCAACCACTAACAATCCTCTTGTCTCATTCACCTGCGTTTGGAGCTGCTGAACCAAACGCTGCAGACGATCCCTCTCTGCTGTAATCACAGCTATGTCAGGACGCTCACGTACACCTCGCAGTTCTGCTACCCACCATAATCTATAGGCCTCTGTCGTTCCCGCATCCATTACCCTGCGATCGGCTGCTACCTCTTCAGGCCCTTCTGGAGGTGTTGGCCGGGGAGGTGAGAATGCTGCCTCGGCGTCGATCCTCATATATGGTCTATAAGCCAGGGGTATATCCTGCACAAATCCAAATTGTCGCCACACGCGATCTATAGGAATCCTCTCATACTCACCCGGCCTGTGCCCTGCGATCCACCTCAATCGCTCTACACCCCTCAACTCCTCAGCTATGTTCTCTGTTACCATATAGTTTCCGTATGGCCTCCAACAGATATCCGCAACCGTCACTCTCTCCCATACCTGCCTGTAATACTCAATATCACCCGTCACGGCCTGGGATCTGGCCTCTTGTTCTGTCTGGACCCATCGTCTGAATCCCAACCTCTGCACTCCGGTTTCTCCCGACTGGATGGGTCGGCCTATTGGTCGCACACAAACAATGTGCTCATAGGCCCAACAGTGTAATAAGTATGAACTATCCAGTGTCGTCCTGTGATTTCACCTACAAGCCCATAAACCCCTGTATAGCTCCGCCAAATATGCAGGTGCCCATGCAAAAGTCACGTTCCTTTCTATCATCTCCCAAATAACACACATCAATGCCTTTGGAAATCTTCCCCCTTCCGCCCTCGGTAACGCATAATACCCTACCGCTATCATTAATATCACTGCTAACCTTGTCTCCTCAGGGTGTGCTGCATACATTACCCCATATGTAAAAGATAAACCTCGCTGTGTCAAATCTCGTGCGTATGGACCAAATACTGCTGTTATCGCTCCCCGTGCCGCGCTAGGTAGTGCCTGATATACTGGTTCTCCTGTAATAGGGAGTCTCAAGATCCGAAACACATCTTCCAATGTTACTGTCATCTCCCCTGTTGGCAGATAAAAGGTATTTGTCTCGGGATTCCATCTCTCAATCAATGCCTGCAACATAGCATGATTACGTGTGATTCGTGAATAATAGCGGATTCCACTTAACCCCAAACGATTTATCAATGTCCATTCAGCTGGTGTTACATCCGCTCGGATTCGTGACAACAGCGCTGGCACACTATCATTCATCCTCAATCCTGCCTCTGCCTGCATACACCAAAACAACAAACAACCATTCAATCCGTCAGGGTTTTTTCAAACATTCTGGAAATTTCTCCAGTAACCGGTATCGGTTATACATAACCGATATCGGTTGAGTAACCGATACCGGTTCTCCCTAACCGCTACCGGTCACTGTCAATTACATACATCTTGCCTAAAACAACCACCTACGACAATAAATTGCTCGTTTATTCCTCTCTGTATACACAGACATACCCGAAACCCGTGATTACCTACCACGTAACACTTACCTCACTTATAACCCTTGCTATCATGTTTTCTTCTTCATATCTACCCACTTAATCTCTTATTCATAACACATGCAAAAATCAAATCACAACCAAAACATTTACCTCTGGGGTTGCAGTAGCTTGAGGTGGCCCTTGTCTTCCCTCTTGTCCCTGCCTGCTGGATGTTTCTCCTCGTCCTGCCATTATCACCACTCTTTTCAAATTCACCTTTCTACTTTCTGAATCTCCGATCGCATTCACCTTCCCAGTCTCTTTTCTTATCACCCAAATCTCTCATACAAATTCCTGTCTCTCTTCTCCTTATCACTCAAATCTCTCATGCAAATACCTGTCTCAGTCGTCAAAAAGCGTCGCGTTCGCGTATTTAACCTCTTGCATGGCTCTAAAATTAAAACTTAAGTTGCCACCCTAGCTTTTCTATTTTTAGAAAAGCTCATACCTAAATAACCGGTATCGGTTACTTAACCGATATCGGTCTATCAGCTACCGATATCGGTTCCTTAACCGATATCGGTTACACACCTATCTTTTCTCAACAGCGTTCTTTTCTTCATTTCTCACCTAAATTTTTGTCGCGCCCGCCTCTTTTCCTGCATAAACAACACAATCTACCACATTTGTTCATCCACCACACATAGCATTACAATTTCATTAACATCATTTATTTTATACAAATACACAAACCATCAACTACGGATATCAAGAAACTATCAATCTATACATCATTTGGATCCAACTCATCAGTTACATATATCACAATGTCACAAAACCACCAATTCATCACATAACCTGACATTCATATATACGTGCAAAAACAAAAACATCAACATCATCCATCTATCAACATGTCAACTAAAACTTATCATACATTACATATTACCAACCATTAACAAAATATTTAAACACATTTTGAACACTACACGAGGATCAAAACATCGTCTCTATATATATACAAATTTTCAAAAATACAATGTGCCCTACATCGGGGCCTCTGTGATCTCATAATATACCAAAGCCGGCACGCAGGCCGCAATACCTGTCCAAAAATCTCGACTCGGCTCGCAGGCCGGTCCCTCATATCAAAAAAGATATATACTCGGCTCGCAGGCCGGTATCAAATATACAACCCGTACTCGGCTCGCAGGCCGGTATACAATAAATGAATACAATGAATAATGAATAAGTACATAGGCACGCAGGCCTCTATCAATACAACCGGTTCGCAGACCGGTGCCCGTGTCCCTAAATACAAAACCATGTCTGGGATCTATCAGCTCTCCCCACCACCCTCGGCACCTCTCCCCGCTGGTCCCTGTGGTGCCTCTCGCCTCCTGCCTGTCACGGACACGCCAGCTGTGGCTGCCCCTCCCTGAGATCTCTGGCTGTGAGAGGTCTCTGCCCTATGTGCCTGCATACGCCTGATACTCGACTCCGGTACTATCAAGAATATCCTGATAATATCGGGCCTCTGCTCTAACCTCCATATAGCGATCTCGCGCCACTGAAGGAGCTGGGGCTGGTCCCCTGGCACCTAACACCAATGCCCCCCCCTGAGCCTGTACCTGCACCTGTGGCCGCGGTGGTGCTGCCTGGTGCTGTGGCTGTACCTGCACTGTGGCTGGTGGTGCTGTACCTGGTGTGCTGCCTGTGCCTGTACCTGCACCTGTGGCTGTGGTGCTGGTGGTGGTGCTACCTGTGCCTGTGCCTGAGCCTGGGCTAGCTGCCCCTGTAAGGCCCCTATCTGTGCCTGCGCAGCAGCTAGCTGCCCCTGTAAGAGCTGCACCTGACCCCTGAGCTGATCCCTCTCTCCTATAACTGCAGCCAAGTCTGGCTGCGCAGGCGGTACTATCCTGGCTGCTCTCTGCCCAGCCCACCACACCCTGTATGCTCCCGTGCACCCGGCATCATCTACACCCTCACCTGCTGGTCTCTCTGCTACCCAGTCTGGATCCAAAGGCTGTGGCGCTGGCAGTGGGGCCTCTACATCATCCCTCCTGTACTGAGGGAAGGGAGGTGGCTCGTCCTGTTGTAGCCCCATCTGCCTGCGTACCCTCTCTAGGGGTATCCACTCATACTCTCCCTGGCCTCCGTCCTGCTATCCAGAATGTATACTGGATCAGGCGCAAGCTGTACGCGGGCTCCTCTGCCAGGCTGGTGACCTCTGTAGGGTCTCCATACAATGTCTACTGCTGTAAGGCCCTCTAGCAAGATGTCTATAATAGGCCACATCCCGACCTGCAACAACTGCTCGTGGCTGGCCCACGACCCCCAACCACCTCTGAAAGCCATATCGGTATACGACCTGTGGCCCTGGCTGCTGGGGTAGCCCTACTGGCCTGATGCATACGATGTGCTCGTATGCCCAACAGTGCAACAAAAATGTAGAACAAATACCAAATCACCTCCTCCGGCGATAGCCCCATAACTCCCTGTATAATTGCACCAGATACACTGGTGCCCATGCGAAACAGGTGTGCTCCTCCACCATCTCCAGTAGCACCCCCATCAATGCTCGTGGGAAGCGGCCTCCCTCTGAATCCGGGAGGGCGAAGCAGGTGATCCCTATCATCATCAACATGGCAAGCCGTGTCTCATGTCTGTGTGCGCGGTACATGTCACCATATCCAATGCTCGCGCTATGATACGTAAGAAGCGCGGCTGCATCCCCAAAAACCTGCAGTATGCTGTCCATGGCAGTCTCTGAATCTACCTGGAAGACTGCCTCTCCCTCGATCGGTAGCCGCAGGATGCGATACACATCCTCTAATGTGACGGTCATCTCCCCGGTCGGAAGATGGAACACATTGGCCGCCGGATCCCATCTCTCGATGAGGGCGACCATCAGGCTGTGATCCCTCTCTATCGCTCTGTACCTCTGGACCCCGCCGAGTCCCACCTCGCGCATGATGGCCCAATGCGCCGCAGATACGTGTGGCCTCATCCGACTCAATAGTGGAGGCATCCTATCACGCATCGTCAACTGCTGACGTGCCTGCAAAACCAACCCACATTCTTAGACCTACTCTTTATTATAACATCTACTTTACCATCTAAACCCCCTTTTTGTATCCCCCCGACCACACCCCGACTTTCTACCCCCCCCCTAAACAACCACCAAAACCCACAACCCAACCCAAAACCCACACCTAACCCACTCACACGGCCAACCACACCCTAATACCCAACAAGCTTCCCAAACCCATCCTAAACCCTAAACCCTAAACACCCAAACCCACACACTAACCCACCACAAACCACCCAAACCCATCCTAAACCCTAAACACACTAACCCACCACAAACCACCCAACCCACCTAACCCACCACCAAACCCTCAACCCATCCCAACGCCACCGATACCGGCCGATACGCGACCGACGCCGGTCACCCCAATTCAACCAAACCCTGCAAATTTACGACCGATGCCGGTCGCTTAGTGACCGACATCGGTCACTGTTTTCTTTCCGGAGCCGAACCCCCGCGCAGCCCCCAAAACCCATTTTTTCCTATTTCTACCCATTTACCCACCCAAACACCCTCCAATTTTACCCACCTAGCCGCATTACCCTATTTTACCTATCTACCCTCTCCGTTTTTCAAATTACCTCCATTTACTCATTATTTCCTACAAAATACAAATTCCTACCCAAACCCCCCCATTTAGCCTAATAACCATTTCAATGCATAAAATCACGAGTTTAGAACCTACCGGTACGACGACACGTCGTCGTGGTGGGATGGGTGGTGGCGGTCCAGCTGGTCCAGCCCCTCCAGCTCCTCCTGCCTGTGCCATGGCTCCAATCCTGATCTACTGGGTCCCTGGCCAATCACCTGCTGCCTCCTCCTCAATCGGGCCCACTATCAACTCTCTCCGCCAATCAAATAGCTCCACCTCACTCAATAACCCTCCAAATCAACTCTCCACGTCAGACAAGTCACTTTGGTTTGCAAATAACAAAAGTGACAATGACAGGCCGTATTTTTCTTTTTATAGGTTTTTCGACCTTAACCGATGTCGGTTTCATTTTGCCCTAAGGAACCGGTATCGGTCTCTTAACCGATATTGGTCATGTAGAATCGACATCGGTTCGTATCCCAACTTTCCCCCAAAATTTTTGCCCTTCTTTACCATTTGCCCCTTTTTCACCAACACCATCTCTATTCACCTGTGCTGAACACCATTTGTTCACTTGTCCGACCTGACCCAAGACCTCAACCTGCCATTTGGCCCGACCCAAGGCCTCGCCCTAACCATTTGGCCCGACCCAAGGCCTCAACCTACCTATTCGGCCCGACCCAAGGCCGCAACCCTAACCATTTGGCCCGACCCAAGGCCTCAACCCTAACCATTTGGCCCGACCCAAGGCCATTTGGCCCTAACCATTTGGCCCGACCCAAGGCCGCAACCCTAACCATTTGGCCCGACCCAAGGCCTCAACCTACCTATTTGGCCCGACCCAAGGCCTCGCCCTACCTATTCGGCCCAACCCAAGGCCTCAACCTAACCTATTAGGCCCGACCCAAGGCCTCAACCTACCTATTCGGCCCGACCCAAGGCCTCAACCTACCTATTCGGCCCGACCCAAGGCCTCAACCTACCCATTTGGCCCGACCCAAGGCCTCACTATTTGGCCCGACCCAAGGCCTCCCTACACTTCTGGCCCGACCCAAGGCCGCCACCCAACAACTTGGCCCAACCCACGACCGTACCACTTCCATACCTTACCCAAAATCAACACCATACACTTTATCCACCCATCTGGTAGTTTTTGGTTCAATCGAGCTCACCTGTTCGTGTTTTAGCATGATTAGGGTCCTTGACTTGATCTGTCGACCAGCTTTGCCCAGACCTAGACCGTGACGTTTATCTCAACCAAACCAACCATTTGGTACTGCCGAACATGCCTAAATGTTCCTGTACCTCACCTGTTATATACCCTGGAGCTACTTCCTATGCCTTGGATACCAGGATTATATCACCCTTGTTTGGATAAACTATCGACCTTTGCCTACACATTGCTGGTTTGCTTGTCAAATCATGTACCCTCGTCGTACTATTGCATTTCAACATGCGTCTGCTTCCTTGGACCTACCCCACCACCTTACCATCCTCTCTACAACATATACCCTTTATCAACCCTATCCCTGATTTCCCGTTCACTCAATCTGTGATAGATTTGAGGGGGATTACCTATATCCTTAACATGAGAAACCACTTCATATTATTGTCCGCGCAGCTTTACAGAACAAGCTACACGACAATAAGGGGCTAATGTAGACACCAAATTCGTGTCTTACGACCCCTTGTGACCCGCATCCCATTTCGCAACCTAACCTCATTACCTAAACTTTACACAATTATTTATTAATTACCTTGTAATTGATAAATCCACATCACCTTACCCGCCACCTCACTCTGCCACCTCATCATGACCTAGCCCTAACCCTAAACTAACCTAATTAAGACCCATGACTTGGTCTAGACTCACATCCATAACTAATGCCTCCTTACTCGCACCCAAAGCTGACCTTCTAGCCATTTGACCAAGCCCGCAACTGATCTCTCGGGAGAAAAGCAGGGAAGGTGGGCTATTTTACTAAAAATAGCCTACTTTTTCCTTACCGATGCCGGTTCCTACTCGACCGCCGTCGGTTACGCAACCGCCATCGGTTCCCTGTAAATGGGCTCCCCAAACCAAAACAACGGATCGGAATTTCATTTTGGAGATCAGTCAAAGGATTTCTGGATCAACAGAGAGCATTGCGAGCGAGGAACAGAGTCCAGATCTTCACTTGACAGAGCAGAGACGAGTAAAGAAACCAGAAGTGTTTACAACCAAGGAGATCAACTTGCATCTTGGTCAAAACCAGTAAGTCACATCTTGCATGTCCTTTGTTATAAGATTTCTTATGCTTCTTGAATCTCAGTGCTCCTAAATCCGTTTCTGAATCCGCTACCCAACGTGCCATTGCATCTAACTGTCATTCTTTTGCTTCTAATCATCCCATTTCCTAATACCATCCAAAAACCAGCCATTACAAACACCATAGCTACCAAGAAGATCCTAGAACCCACCGGTATCGGTTATCAGTAACCGGCATCCAGGCATCGGTTCCTCTGATCAAAACCAGAAAACCAGCATTTCCCCCTACCCAGTTTAACGAAACAATTTAATTGATATTTTGCAAGTCTTTTGTGTTAATTCATATTAGCAGGGGAACTGACCACCTTCGAAAGGAAGTTTTATATTTCCTGGGCCCAAGGCAGTTTCCTCATTTATTGTTTAATCAAAATCTTGTGGTCTTGTGTTCTTATTTGCAGGTAGTCCTTCCAAGACAAAAAGGAGTTCTCCGCAGTCAGCCTGATCTTTCTCTACGGTACGCGCACACCATCTCAACATTCAACAGGTATTCCTCCTAACCCTAACCTCATCTGTTTCTAAAAGGAATGAAAGGATAGAAGCAACTCTATTCCCAGAAGCCGAAACATTCCGAGCGAAACACCGTGTTTGCTAAAATTTGGATACAAGGCTCCACGGATACCGAAGACAACAATAATGTAATTGATGATAGGGAGTGGGCTAGAAAAAAGGCCGTTATTCCCACATGCGAACTTCCACAGGATCAGATCAGCAGGCATGCAGATGTTCATGGGAAGAGCAACAGCTCTCATTTTCGACATTGTGTAGATTACAACAGTAAAAAATAGACTAGCTTCAACGCTCTCAAGGATTTCAGAATTTGTTGCAAACAATTAAGCACAGTGAAGATGGGGGGTCCCCCTTGCCAAATTGAGCCTAGTGCGGACCCGGACTGGAAGGATAATATAGAGCTATGGAATATACTCAACAAGGGTGGCATCACCAACTTTATGGAGAAGGTTCAGGGACATGATCAAAGCATATCAGTGCATTTTTTGAAGGATTGGAAGGAGCGATCTGTGGAATATAGGGGGCAGAAGATCTTGGTCAACAAGGAGCTTATTGCTAAAGTGACCGGCCTTGGCATGGAGGGCTACCATTTTTTAACAAAAGGGTCGACAGAGATGCTGAAGAGAGGAGATTTGTGGAGGGATCTGAGAAGCTGATCCATGTTACCACGGGCCTACTTGTTAGCTCGATCCCTCCGCCTTATGATGAGGTTACTCATATGATGATACGGTTCATTTCTTTAGAAGGAAGGTTTGTCACCGTACCTGCTAAGCACCTTATCTTTCTCAACCACTTCCATAGGAATCGCATGGTTTGTTTCCCACATTATTTACTGAACTCTCTTGAGCGCTCCATTTTGGAGTTTCAAACACATACCCGGGTGGTTCCTTTACACCAGGGGCTTATTTTACTGCTACATAATTTTTGTCTTCTTCGGTATCCTAGTCTCCCTTCCTCCCCAAGTTCAGTCCCCCCTATGCCGGGTTCTGTTGCTGCTAGCCTTGTTTCTCCACTCTCTGCCCCTAGCATCGCTGCTGTCACCCCCCTGCCAGCTTTCTAGGCTTCATCTCCCATTTCCCCTACTACTGCTCCCACTCCCCACTTCACTTCCACCTCGGCCAGACCGGTCACTAGGTCTTCTAGAAGGCTTAACCTCGATACTCTTGTTGTGGGGAAGGGTCCTCATGAAATTTAAATTGCACATGAACTCTTGAATATTAGCAGTACTAGTCCCCAAGATGTGCACATGGAGAGCTCTACAAAAAGGCTGAATCCTTAGAAGCTGATATGGAGCTGCTAAAGGATGAGGTTAAGAATTTGGCAAAATAGTAAGGAAAGAGGAAGAAGGAGGAGGAGGTGGGTATTGATAATAGCCAGATTGAAGATATCTACAAGAATATGAACTCCTTAGACTCCCATTTAGGGAAGGCCAAAACCCGTCATGATTACAATATGGCCATTTTTAGTGCGATTGAGGAGTTTATTGAGCAGCATGTCAGAAGTGTCTCCAATCTCAGCGGAGTTCCGGCAACACTTTGGGGCAATGATAAGGAAAGCAAAAGGACCATTGATCAGCTGGATAAGACTGACACTGCCCACATGACTACTTTGGGAATGTTCAAATCCTGGAAGAATATCAAAAACAACATCGACAAAGCTGCCAAGATGTAGTTGTAGGTGCTTTAATTGCTCTTGAATGTTTTTTTGCTATTTTTTTGTGGTCTCTTTGCTGATTTTTTACAGAGTTTTTGTTGTTTTTTCTTGATTGGGTAGCTATTTTTTGGCTACTTTGGGCTTCATTGTCACACTTGGATTTTGATCCTTTTTTTTCTGGTTCTCATTCCTATTCTAGCTCCTAGGCCCTCTATTGTACACAAGGGTATAGTCCCTTTCAAAAAACTATTTGTCAATAATAAAAAAAAAAACTCTCTATTGTCATTTATGATTTATAAAATGGAAAAGCATAAAAATTATATGATCTATAACTTTATTATCTTCTATTTTTAAATGCATAGCAACCACTAAGCTCTGTTATAATTATTTCTATTTTAAAAAGTGATAAATTAAATATTAAAAAGATGTAACTTAGTGGCCACTATCTTATTTAACTTAACGACCACTAGGATTATGTAACATAGTGGCCGCTAGGCTTATGTAACTTAGCAGTTGCTAGGATTATGTAACAGAGTGCCTGCTAGTATTATGTAACTTAGTGGCTACTAGGCTTATGTAACTTAGCATCTGTTAGGCTTATATAAATTTTGGCCACTAGGATAATGTAACTTAGATGCCACTACGCTTATGTAAGTTAGTTGTCGCTAGGATTATGTAAGTTAGTGGACGTTTAAGATTATGTAAGTTAATGGCCTCTAGGCTTATGTAAGTTAGCGAATGCTAGGCTTATGTGTGGAATTTCAATAATAACAAAATTGAAATCCTAAAATAGTGAAATTGAAATCCTAAAATTTTAATTCATAAATTGCATTCCAATAAAAGTGAAATTGGAATCTAATAACAACAAAATTATAATCTAATAATAGAGAAATTAGAGTCAAATATTAGCAAAATTGGAACTCCATTGATTCCAATAAGTAAAATATTGAAATCCAATATTACTACTTATGGAATCCAATAATATCAATAATGGAATCCAGTGTAAAAAATGGAATACAATATCCACAAAAATTATGACAGATATCTAAAAAATCATGTAATACTGGAGTCTAGATTCATGTAAACTCCTAATAAATAGGTTACTTTAGATGATTCTTAAAAGTATAAACATGAATGAAAACCATGATGTGTTGTCAACTATTGTGACCTATCTATAGACAGTGAGATAAATCATACATTTTTACTTTTTCTTTCATATCTAGCTTCTCAATCATCACTAGACATTTTTCCATTTCCCAAACATTACTATTTGACTAATGGGATTATGGAATATAGGTGAATCCATTATGTTGAAATAAAATTTCATGATCTAGAAAATCATAAATAGTTCGACCATTTTTTATAATCTGGTAAATAGTTTAGAACTGTATATTTTTGGCACATATATTAGAGTAAATAACTTTTCCTAATTAAGTTGTAATTGTCAATCCTTTCTCAAGAATATATTGTATCCATTTTTATTCATTTTCATACTCTGCTACATATCTTACATGCATGTATTCTTTTACATTTTTCCATCTATGTGTTCATTTTATTTGACGATATTTTTCCCTTGCCTATACATATATTTCAGCATAATGTTTCTCCATTATTTCTAACTTGAGTTACATTTTGTGTTCATTTCCAAGTTTCCATCTAAAAATATACATTTACACTTTCTTAGAGTATCATTACCTTTTTCTATCTCTACTAGTTCAATAAATGGATATTTAGCTTCCCAGTTGATCTTACAATACATTTTAATAGTTCTCTAATTCTCTTTCTTCACACAAGTATTTATGTTGTATTATCAACCGAAATAGGTGTTTGATCACGATGTGTAGAAATATATTTTATTTGGTGGATCTCATCATCATGAATTTCATATATTCTCTTCCTTTTCATAGAATAAGTAGTAAAAATTATAGCTGAAGTTGGTGTTTGATGCAAAGAAATGTCTTCTACTTGTTGAATATAGTAATCACGAATGTCATCCAATGTAGGAACATAATAAGTATTTTCCTCAAGTGGAGGCATGTCATAATCAATAATATTATAAGGTGGTAACAAGTTATTTTAATTAATATTTTCATGTGGAATATCATTATCACTAGGTTATGCCTTAACAAAGGTTTTTTGAAATTTTTATTATGATGTATATTATTGCAATTTGTAATTTGAAAATAAATAAAATCATGTAGCTATTTAGTTAGTACATAGTATTTGTATTTAGTGTGGATGTCATTTGCATTTTCATGACCCCTTTTTGTTAATGGATAAAATAAGATAAAATATTCACTTTCGTTGATTATTGTCCTGCCACCTTTCAATTATAGAATGAGGGCACTAAATCTGTATCTGATTTTAGAACTATCTAGTTGGTCATCTGGACTATATGGATAGGCATCTGAGATATGTGGTCAGGCGCATAGGCTATGTGGTCTATCATATGAAGTATGTTGTCAGGTTTATGGACTATGTTGAGGCATCTAGGCTATGAAGTCATGTGTCTGGACTATGTGGTCATGTATTTTAACTATGTGGCTGACCACCAGGCATATTTTATGCAAGTGATTGATGGCATATGCTTAGATTTTTACTATACATTGGTGATTGTACCTATTTTTTTGTTTTGAGACAATGAAGACATACATAAATCACAAATAACCAAAAATAGAAACAATAATATCAAATACTCAAAATGAGAAACACACCCATATGTAATCATTTAGTAAAAAACTTCATGAAAACAAAAACAAAAACCATTTCCTTAAAAATTTGAGCTTGAAGAAGACGAGAAACTTCTGGAATGAGAAGAACAATAATCACAAATCTCATATACATGGAATGAGAAGAACAATAATCACAAATACCCAAAATTAGAAACAATAATATTAAATACTCAAAATGAGAAACACACCCATATGGAATCATTTAGTAAAAAACTTCATGAAATAAAAAACAAAAACCATTTCCTTAAAAATCTGAGCTTGAAGAAGATGAGCAACTTATGTTCTTTCCTAGTCTTTTCTCTTCTATTTCCTCAAATGCTTTACTTTTTTAGCTCACAATAAAACCAAAACAAGTTCTTTAATCCCCAAAATAGTCTCAACAAAAATGGCCTCACCCACAAAAAACATAACTTCATAATGGCGACCATGTAAAAAACCAAGAATTCCCTCAAAACCTCCATGAAATTCTCTATAAATTTTGATAGTGTTTCCCTGAGATTTCTCCTCTCCTCCACCGCCTTGACAAATTGAAAAAATGAACAAACCAATTCCTTTTTATGCCATGGATTTCAAAATCCAATTAATAACTTACTAAAATAAAATTCCACCACTTAGGATTAATCCTAAGTTTTTAAATCAAACTTAATTACCACGTCCCATAATTCACAATTTCCACCTCATACATTAAGCAACAAAACATTAACCACATGGCCAAGTCAATGCATGAATAAATCAAATGCCAAGTCTTAAAATACCAAGCCTGGTCAAAGTATATTCCAAGGTGTTCCTTTGACCCTAGGTGAGGTCACTAACTTTCCATCGTAAGTTATTCTTAGGTTAGGTCATGTAACCCAGATCTTAGGTTAGTTAAGTTAGAAACTAACCTTAATAATAATGTAATTTTGGTGTTAAGCCTAGGTATTAACACCACTAACCAAATAACAAAATCACACCAAAAACTACCACAAACACCATCACTCACTATTAATGTGTGACTGTCTATACACTTATTTGTGTAGACACAAAATCACACACTTTGAGTCATTATTTAGTCCTGGTCTCATACTACTATTCATATGGTTCTTAAGATAAAAGAGTAATAATTAACCCATGTTTTTTGCCATTTTGCATTACATTTTGTTGTTGTTTTATAAATTACACTCATACTTGCCCAGTCTATACTGTCATACTGTGTTTTCCTTATTTCTAACTGGGGCACCCATCCAGAACTACAGCCCTAGTCCCCTATGGGCATCTTGATCCTATTTTTAATTTCCTCTCACTTATTTGACACTTTCTAGTTGTTTGAGCTTCTTATATTTATGGTTTTTTGCCTTTTTAGGATTAATTATGAATTTAAAGCAAGAGAACCATACAAATATAAAGTAATGTGACCATAATGAGGGATCAAGCAATGAGCACTAGGTATCACCACATAAGGTTTCATCTATCAAATGCATCTAAAGCTACATTTTCATCCATCTAGATCCATCACAAGGCACACAAGGTTGGTTCATTTGTATCACACTTCATAGGAGGGGAGTTTACTAGTTTTCATGCACATATTTACTAAATTCTACATCTACATATTGGATCACTACTACAAAAAGTACAACTAACTCAAGAGCACCTACAACACAATCAAACACAAACACATAAAGAGAACTACATTGGGTCTAAGATGTGGTGTAGTTCTCATTTATAATTCCATTAATTTGGCAGTTGAGGATAGTTTGAACCCTTCATATGAATCTTTCTTTTTTAGGGTTTTGATGTTTTGTCTGGGGTTTTACAGGTGATTCTTCCATTCCATGTTTACCAATACTTCGGTGATCATACAAATACATTCACGTGATAGGGAGCGAACACAGGAGAAAATTTAGAAACACTCTAGAGGAGGTTTCCTAGCCATCTCCACAGACCATGACACCCAAGCCTCATACCATGGCAACCACGGGTACCCGTATCCCCCTCCAGGAATCCCAATGATAATATATCTAGATATTCCAAAGCTGCACTTTCTCAGGCTCCTCTGTGAAGATTTCTTCCTCCTATTCACCTATTCTAAACTATGACACAATCCCGTGACATCTACGAATCAGCTAAGGCTTTCTCAACCCTCTTTACACATTAGAGTTTTACATTTTATTTCTTAAAATTTTTTGAGTACTATTTCAATATTCTATTATTTCATTTATTTAAGTTATTTTACTACTCCCATAACATTATTTTACACTACAATAATTCTATTTTAGTTAATCATTTTGGTGAACCCCATGCTTGACACAACCTTAAAATTAGGAGTCTTTTCTCTTCTTTACTATGGCTCAATATTCTGAATATTTTACTCAATCTCATCGTATATCCATTAATGATCATATCATTGAGAATCCCCAAGATCTATACTTTCATTTATATACTTCTCGTGAGGAAGCTACAAACCTTGTAGAGCTTAATGTGTCTATAATTATTCCCACCACAGTTCGTACCCAACCACTTACTTATAATCTTCCACTAATCTCTATCATTCCTTTTTTGTCCCTACTCCTACTAATCACTATACCCCACCACCTATTTCTCATACTCGGAATCCTCCTTCCACTTGAACTCAAGATCTATCCTCCCTTTATTAATACCTTCAAGTGCAAATTCATTAATTATGGAAGACTACTTCTTGCACATCTCCATTGTTGGATTCCCCTCTATTATTACATACTCCTTTTGTGCCTGCTATATCTACTTATCTGCTTCCACCAATTTTTTTTACCCTTACACTACCTATTTTTAATTTCCAAAGCAACCCATAAGAACACGTTTGAGCATTCCATGTGGTTTGTCTAGATTTTATGGATGATCATATTCTCCTAGCTAATCTCTTTCCTTGTAGCCTTCATGATTATTCGATGCATTGGTTTTACGACCTACTTGTCCCTTTGGTAACCTCTTTCACGCATCTATCTGATGCATTTCTTAGTCACTTCTATATCAATATCGGCTCTAAGATCTCATATGCCCAACTTGGATAGCTTAAACAAGGATCTAACAAACACTAAGAAAATTACATTTTGAGATACGAAATCAAATTAGCCAAGATGTCAAATGTTCTTGCAGACTCTAAAATTTTGTATTTATTCATCTAGAGTCTACTACCACCCCTCCAAAGTAGTGTACTCTTTGAGACCTCTCCTTTATTTTATCAACTCTTTCATACCTTGAAGCGTCGTGAAACAAATATTTTAACCATTAGTAAGCTTAATTATTAGGAACAAGCATCATCATCTGCATGATTTCAAATCAAGTTAGAATTAAAAAATTTCGCCACAAAACCTATTAACAAAAAAATCATTATCAATGTGATAGCTACTACTAAATAATTTCAATCAAAAACACCTCAGCACACATTCACCAAATTTCCTGTTTCCCCACAGCTCATTTTACATTAAACTCTTGAAATCAATCTTATCATGCTTCCTCCGCCACTTGAATTAGATCCATCACGACCAAAAGGAATAAATTACATTGAAATTTTTTTATTCGATTATCAATGTTGTGTAGGGAACTCTACAAATAGTTGTCTCAAAATGTGCACCATCATCCAAGATCTTATTGATAACAACAAGCTTTAATTTACAGAGGCTATACAATTTTCTCCCATTAACAACAATAGTAAGCTCAAAATATTCAATAACCTTCCTCCATAACATGACAAAAAACATGTTGATTCTTCAACTAATAATACCTATCATGCAGTACCTACGCCGGCAGCAGAGGTTCTTGATTTCTTAGTTATTAATATTGGCGTTTCTCCACCGATTATTTCTTTCTCTTCTAATCACTTACAAATTAGTGCATCTATCAGAGTCCTCCCCATCAATGATTCTAAGGTTGATCCATCATGGCCCATCAACGCATGTTCTATTCCCCTTCTTGATGTTATCGGTTATCCACACTCACAAATCTCATATCTGATGATCAATTCATATGGTGTTTTCAAACTTCACATTATAGTCGGTCCTCTTACTATGGTTGTACCCTTTCTCATTTGACAAGTAGTTGATGGATGTGATAAGCTTTAAGGTCTTAACTGGGTTTGTAGGTCATAGTCTATTGTTACTATTAATCATTTGCATCTAAATTTCACTCATAACAACCAAGTTATTTCTATCAATGGTGTTCCTCCATATACCCCATGTTCCCAATCTCATCATACCATCATCAATGCATCATCTACTCCCTCTAGTGTGTCATGGCTTCTAGAGCCTAAAGCTCCATTTTCTCCTATCTCACCTACTCATACACAAGATACATGGTCTCATCGCTCTACTAGTCCCACACACTAATATAAGCTCATTCCTAGGATGCTCATTCCATGTCAGTGTTCATCACTCCGGTGTCATTTTTTTCATAGATATCCATCACCTACACCTTTTCTTACACCACACCATCTGCAGTACACTCATCCATCACATGCACATAGACTTCACTCACTTGCTTAACAACTATCAACTATTCCACCACTACTAGAGCATGGTCACACACTTTCATCACCACCAGCATTGGATGAGGCACCTTCATCCTTTAATTTAATTAGATAGTTCATTCAATCAAATGCACTTGAGGGTCATTACGCTTATCTCTTTTTCCCCCTTCTACTAGTATATTTTTGATACTAGCATATGCATATTCCTATATACCTTAGCATTATAATTTCCCAATGACACACTCTTGTTCTTTAGTTCATACTTGAATGTTGAGGGCATTCTCTACACATGAAACCCACACACTGCACAATGGTCACGACACCTTACACACCGCATATCATCACACAATCCTACATAATCTACACATTACAAGCTATACACATTGCACATCTTCCTACATACACCATACACATTATACACATGCTTCACACACTACACCATAGCCATCACCTGTTGCATGTTTTTCACACATTATACACATCATCTTACTCTTTACATACTACACCTTACATATTATGTCTTACATAGTATGTATACTAGGCATCTACACATATTAGGCAATCTACGCATCTTGCATTACATACCATATACCATACCACACACATTGCAAATTTTACACACTCTCTCCTACATACTGCACTCACTACCCAATGATGTACTCTATTATCATGGTCCATACTGGAATGTTGAGGGTATACATGTCAATAATGGACCTCATCACCCTTACACATTTTGATGCAGAAGAATCAAGTGCTAAAGTGTAATAAGCTCATATGAGATCATTAGAGCATGTTAGTCTAGGTGTGTTAAGGTTGAATGTTTTAAAAGTTTAAAAAAGTGCTTGTAACAGGTTGTATGAGTGAATTTGACTTAGTAAAAGAGTGATATAGGTAAATAGATTCATTTCATCTTATTCTAGTTGTCATGTACATACTATATGAGTGTATTAGGGTGATATACATCTTATTTCTATGATAATAAGGTTGTTGAGTCTTCTTAGGAGTTGTTGAGTTAGTTTAGGAGTCTATACTTAGTCACTATACACATATTCATAGGTGATTCAAATTAAATGATGAAGACCATATGTTATTGAGGTTGGATAATGAATAATAAATAATGTATGATGATTTGAAGTTGTATTACACCTCTGTTTTAAGGAATTTAGCATATTTTCAATGGATTGCAATGAAAACCCTGCTTGGAAGGTGAGGTAAAAACCCTCAATACTATTTACGTGAATTATTTTTTTACTGTTAAAATGGAAATGTGTTATAGGTGACAAGGAAGGTATTCATAATTTTTATGAGTTTTGAAATTATAATATTTGATTGTTATAGCCAATTGTAGGCTCTAGGGCTCGAATTAGGGCCTTCTGTATCTTTTAATGGAATCAATGAAATGAGCTAGAAATTTCAAATTATCTCTGTCTTGATGTGAATTATAAGTCCCCAAATTTTTGCTACGATTGATTAAATATAGTGGGAGATCTCTCTGACATAAGTTTCAAGCAAACGTGGTAAAAACACAGTGCACAGGTAAGGGGATGAAAAGATAGAGTTGTCATTGATGTTTTATTTTTATGACCCTAGATTAGGTATGGAGGTGGTATTAGATCTAATTTATGATTTTTTAATAATCTCATAGGTAAATGCATGAGTTAAATGCCATCATTTTAAGAAAAGACTTATTGTGTAGACTGTATTAGAGCACTCAAAGGGTTACTAGAAGTTGTGAATTGGGAAAGTAACTAAGGACCAGTATATGAAAGGTTATGGACACCTAAATTATGGTGAATAATGCTAATAAAACATGGATACATGGTATGAGAGCCTTCCAATTGAATTCAATCCTTGAATTGGACAATAGAAAGGCTATATGTAGCTTGGGGTAGAGTATCAAGGAGAAATTTGGAGATTTGTTGCTAAAGCAAACAAAGGGTAGTTCAATTTTTTTTTTTGATGCCTTTCAAATGTCCAACCAGGTATAAATGATTATCTATATTTAATTTCAATATACCTCATTGTAGAGTAAGAATGGTTAAGAGAACTTAAGTGGTATATGTGCTATGATTGATTTTGGGAAGTGAAATAGTCTTTGCATGTGAAAATAGAGGTCTTGAACATGTGTATGACCTTGAATTCAATGACTATAACTTGTTAAGATGAGAATTAGTAATCTATACACCTAAGGACCATCTTGGAATGATTTTATGAACCAAATCTATACCTAGTACTAAACAAGACAATATTTCTATGGTTGGTAGATGATTTTGTATTTCATACATGTAGTTCCTTGAATCAACACAAAGTGGGTTGAATGTTTGAATAGATCAAAGAGTGCTTGAGTACATGTTATATAACCTGTTGACTATGAATCTAGATGATCATCAGGTATGAGAGGTATGAGTTGGTCTGAGCAAGTTTGATCTCTTAAGAATTTGAAAACAAAGATTGTGAATGGTAAGCCCTTAATCAAGATAGTTCAATTTCAAGCTAGACCCCTACATCACATTCATAATTCAATATTTTCTCATGTGACATAACTATATTAAGTGATATACTCTTTAAGCTATAGGGTCACTTCTTCTACCATCATCTCGTGATAGGATACATCATCACTTTTTCTTGCATCATTTAGTGGTATATGCTTTAGGCTAGATCACCACTCATTTTCTATTCATATTTTAGTGATATACTATTAGGCTAGAAAGTCATGCATACTTCATCTTTAGGTTGTATATCATCAATATATACTCACACAGTGTGTACCACATAACACATACTTCGACTATTTCCCGATGACACACTCTCATTTATGGTTCATTCTTAAATACTGAGGGAGCATACTAAATGAACCTCACTTCATACAGTTCCATTCACTCAAGTGGAATGTGGCTCCTATCATTCAATTTGAATTCCATTCCATCCATCCACAGAATATTGCATTTTATGGTTGCATTTACTCTTTCTTACTTGTGCTTTTACATATACGCTTTATTACACATGCTAGATAGATATCTTATATGTCATTATCACTATCATGCAC
Source organism: Taxus chinensis (assembly GCA_019776745.2). Taxonomy (NCBI): domain Eukaryota; kingdom Viridiplantae; phylum Streptophyta; class Pinopsida; order Cupressales; family Taxaceae; genus Taxus; species Taxus chinensis. The sequence continues at coordinate 451,905,384 of CM034156.1, forward strand.
ACATGTGCATTCAATTTATTTCTAGTTTTGATTATAAGAAATACATGGATACCACACACAACATTGATGTTTGTCTACCAGTCCCACATCGGTCCCTAAGGGTATTCACATTCATACACTACAGGTGTTATTGTTTAATTTTTGTTCATAACACACTGGTTTATTAGTTTATACATTCTTTGACATACGTTTTATCTTTCTAACATGCTAACAGGTACTTCATGTGTAATTTTTTTATGCAGGGATACTTGCTTCGGTACTTATTTGTTACATTGTTTGCTATTTCTTGTTCTTATTTGTCAGCTTTGCTTTTATCTTGTGTGCACACTTGTTTGTTTGCAGCCACTACAGGCTTGAATTTATTGAGACACCATGAGTGGTATCCCATGTTTCCAACCCACGTTTTGCGGTCTACATTGTCTTCTTGGGTGTTTACATTATCTACTTATGTTTGGCTTACACTTTTTATCTACATGAATGTCCGTATTAACTCTTTTTTTCTAAAAACCTTATTTTGTTGTGCCTTGATTTTTACCAAGCACATCCCATACAAATATTGGCATATACACACGTTCTTTTTCCCTAGGTTCACTTTCATCGCTTTTTACACTTTTTGCATCTTTAGTCTCCATACTCCATGTTTTTATCACTCCACACTTTGTCTATTCATTTGGCACACATTCTACATCACTCTACATGGATATCAAGTATACATCTCTATGTACTTTATGTTACCAATAACTTTTTTTACCAACATAAAGTGGGGAAAAATGTAGACACAAAATCACACTCTTTGAGTCATTATTTAGTCCTGGTCTCATATTACTATTCATATGGTTCTTAAGAAAAAAGAGTAATAATCAACCCATGTGTTTGTCCATTTTACATTGCTTTCTGTTGTCATTTTAGATCTTGCACCCATACTTTCTCAGTTTGTACTTTCATAATGTGGTTTCCCTATTTTTGACTGAGGTGCCCTAGGTGTTTTAGTCCCCTCTAGGTGCTTTGATCCTCTTTTTACTTTCCTCTCACTTTTTGGGAACTTTATAGCCATTTGAGCTTCTTACATTTTTGGTGGTCAAACTTTTCAGGGTTAATTATGAAATTAAAGGAAGAGAACCATATAAATATTAAGTTTTGTGACCATAATGAGGGACTTAGCACTAAGCACTAGCTATCACCACATAAGGTTACATCCATAAATGACATCTAAAGCTACATTTGCATCCATTGAGCTCCATCACAAGGCACACAAGGGTGGTTCATATGATCACACTTCATAGGAGGGGTGTCTATTGTTTTCATGTACACATTTAGTACATTCTACATCTAGTTATTGGCTCAATACTTCACAAAGTGTAACTAGAACAAGAGCACCTAGGGCACAATCACACACACACACATAAACACACCTAGAACTACATTGGTTCTGAGATGTAGTGCAACACTTAGTGATAATTCCATCAATTAGGAAGCTTCAAAAAGTTTGAACCCTTCATATACATCTTTATTTTTTATGTTTTTGATGTTTTGTCTGGGTTTTTGTAGGTGATTCTTCCATTTCAATTTTACTAGTGCTTTTATGATCATATAGCGACATTTACAGGAAAGGGAACGAACACAGGTGAACATCGAGTGAAACTCCAGAGGAGGTTTCCAGGCCATTTCCTCATACTAGGGAACCCACCAGCACCCCTATCCCCCTCCGGGCATCCCAATCTATCCAAACAATCCAAATCTGTACTTTTTTAGCCTCCTGTTTGACGGTTTCCTCTTCCTTTTCACCTGGTATAAATTGTGACACAATCTCACGACATCTATGAATCATCCTAGGCTTTCTTAAACCTCTTTTCACATTAAGGTTTTACATGTTATTGCTTAGATTGCTTGGGCACTATTTCAATATTCTATTACTTAATTTATTTCATTTATTTTACTACTCATATAGCATTAGATTACACTATGATAATTAAATTTTATTTAATATATTTTTATTTGCACAAGTACATTAGTGTATATATGTTCATATATAATATTGTGTACTTATGATCATACCCATATGGGTATATGGACGAATGTCCATTTCTTTGTGTGACACACTCAAGAGTGACTGATTCAAACACGAAACTGCAACCAAACTGAATCAAAATAAAATAGGATTTCAGTATTAAAATAGAGTACCAAAGGTCGGGATGTTACATTTCTGGAGTAAAGAAAGAAAATATTCTTAGGGATTTCTCAACTAATATTAGAACAAAACATATTATGTCATAGCTATTACTAGTTTTACAAAGCATACATGTAACCAAGTAGTCCATAGGGATGGAAAACATAAGAGGAGTAATAATTTCACACCCCACATTTTATGAATGTTATATCACTGTATGATGATTGAATTTAATGAAATCTACCAATGTTTACACAAATCAATGATGTTTACAATTTTTAAGGTTAATTATCATTTTTCAAGGTAATATTGTGATAATTAAGGCATCGAATGAATCCGTATTATACCTCATTGCTTGGAAATGGATTAAATTCGATGTTGTGATTGGTCTTAGACCATTTTGAAAAGTAATTATTTATTAGTTATTTTTTATGTTTTACTAACTTGGTCATCAACCCCTCCTTGGCATTGAGAATGATGGTTACGGACTATTGGAAAAGTAATTATAATGTTTAAATATAATTGAAATGGTCACAGACCATGCTAGAAATTAATTTTTTTTATATGTGAATAATGGCCTTGGACCATATTGCAATGTTTAATGCTTAAAAACTTGTAAAAGGTTTGGTCTTAGACCACGAGATAATTAAATTATTTGTGGATAATGTTTTACAATGGTCATTGACCATATTTCTTGGCAAGTATAAATTTAAATGCATCATTTATTACATGGATATGGTCATAGACCATAAGGCAGGTAATTATTTATTATTGATTATCATTTATATTTTAAATGGTCATTGACCACTTTGCAAGGATAAAGATTAAAGTTTAAAATTAATGGTCATAGACCAAATAGTGTACAAAACAATTTAATATTGTTTAATTATTAACATGGTCTTAGACCATTATCATTGCATGAAAATTTTAATAACAAATTGGAGGGAATCCACTACTTGGCATAGTTAGTCATTTAATGGCATTGATGAGGTGCAATTCTTGGGAACTAGTAGATTGCATAGAAATCCAAAATATGCACTTCTCTCTCCCTATTTGCATTTTTGGAATTTTGTTTGGATTATTCTCTGTTGAAAGTTTCATGAGGGTTTTAGGGAGAATATTACGGAAGTTTATTTTGGGTGAGTACATTTAAATATGAATGATCTATTTAATGGAAAATTGGTATTTTGTATATTTGTTTGGATTTGGATTTATTTTGTGGGTGTTGAAAGTTACATATTGCAAAAGAAATACAGAAAAGAAACATACACGAAGAGACATGGTTTCTCTCACTTTATCCTTGTTATTTTTGAATAAAATATTGGAATGTGTTATGGTTTTAACTAGTTTTAAAAACTAGAAAATAATAAAAATATTACAAGAAGTATTTTTTCTATTGATGGGTTTTAAATAAAAAATTGGGCATGAGATTTTAAACGAAACAAGAAATAAGTTAGAAAGTAATGAGTTTTATGGGTATATTTTCTTGCTAGAAAATACACATTTAATTTGATAAATCAACTTGATTTGAGCTTGCAGGTATTTGACTTAAAATTGTGATTTTTTCTTGAGTTTTTACTCTTAAAAATTATTGAGATACTCTTCCTTTTCAGTATGAAAAATTTAGAGGAAGCATTCAGGGAAAAGAAAGGAAAAAAGTTATGGGTTCGATGGAAAATAATGGATCTATACTTTTTTTTGCCAATTTGGACATCTAGGTCTGAATTAAAATGAAAATACATAAGATTTTTGAATTAGGTTTTGTGGATATAAATGTTAATGGTTATCTATTCATGGATTTTATCAATTATCATTATTCGGATAGGATTATAATTATAAATATTTATAATCATTTTTTGATTAACATAATATTGAATTAATAGATGCCTAAATCTAATGCAATGTAGCACTAAATGAATAATAAATTAATTACACAATAAACTCGAGAAAAATAAGCTAGTAAATATGAAACCCTAGTTACAAAGAGGAGGAAATAAGACTTAGTTGATTCAAAACCAAATCTGAACTATGCCAAAGTATTGAACCAATGAACAGAGAAGGATAAGTGTCACACAGAGCCTCAAAAAAATGTATGAGCTAACGATATTCCTAGACTGGGGTGTCTAGAAAGGGGCATGGGTGTGTGTAGGCACCCTGAACCTAGTTTGGGTTCTGGTGACTTCTTAAACCCTCATAAAACCTCCTTTTTAGGGTCACAAGATGTGTGTTATCCTTCTCTCTTTGTTTCTAGTAGGTCGCACAATGATTTCTGATGTTGATGATAACCTGCAATTAAATATTGGCATGTAAAAACCTCAAGAGTGCATCAAATCCAAAAAATAAAATAATTCAAATGAGGGATTTGACTATCCTCAAATATCAAATGAGTGAACTTACGACTGAGTGCTACACTAAATTTTAGACCCACTGTAGTCTTAGGCATGTCTGTGTGTGGAATTTTTCCCTAGGTGGCTCTTGAGCATGTCGCACTTGATAGCAAACAAGTAGCTAAGTGTAAATAAATTTAATAGATGTGTGCATGGAATAGAATGAACTTATCCTCCTATGAAGTGTATGTAGAATAATATAGTTCCTTTCCCTTGTGTGGATGTTAGATGGATTTTTGAATGTTATTGAATAGCCTTTTGATGCAACCTTAGGTGGTGATAGCTAATGCTTAGTGCTTGGTATTTTATTATGGTCACATAAATTTATATTTATATGTTTCCCTTGCTTGAATTTCATAATTAACCCCAAAAAGGCCGACCATATAAGATGCTCAAATGGATAGAAAGGATGCAATAGATATGAACAAAGTACAAAGAGGTTAGGGGTGTCCAAAGGGGATGAGAGCACCTAACACTGGAGTCATGGCTTGGTGCTAGTGTCTAGGATGATAAATGCCAAGGTGTGAAAAGATAGACTAAGCTAGAAAGAGTGTAATACCAAAAGTTATAATAGAAAGAAATAAAAGGTGGTTAGAGACATGGGTTAGTTACCACTTTTCTTACTTAGGAATCATATGAATTGTAGTATGTAATCAGGACTAGATAATTACCCAAAGTGCATTATTTTGTGTCTACATTTGCCCCTACTTTATGTTGTTGAGTGAATTCTCAATAACATAAAGAAGATAGAGATAAGTACCTAGTAACCAAGTAGATTGATGGTATAAGCATGCCGAAAGACAAGGAAAAGCATGGAATGATAACAAATGTGGACTGTGAAAACTAGAGAGGAGAAAGTGCAAAAAATGATGATGGTGATGATGACCCTAGGGAGGAAATGCATGTTGTAGATATCACCAATGTGCATGTTTTTTATGTCAATGTTGATGTTGTTGTTTTTGATGTTTTTAATGATGTTTACTAGTACTTTCAATAAGGATCGATAAGGACAGACATGAAAAGAAGAAGAATGATCAAGTAGTCACATATGTGTGTATATGATAAAAAAATGTGTAAAAAGTATGTAAAATGTGAAAATGTGAAAAAGGAAAATGTGCACCTAATCCGTGATAAGAAAAGAATGTAGAAATGATCTTGATGATGATATAGACAACCAAGCTTTTTAGGTAATCTCATGCCATTTGTGCCGGTTGTGGGTTGTTTGGGAAATCTCATACCATTACATGGAAGAAGTGTAGGTAGGAAAGTCTAGTGTCATCCTCCATGATTTAACCGTTTCTCGCAATGTAGGACACTACTGCAGATGGTGTGTAAAAATTTGATCCATTTTGACCAATTTCAATTCAATGCAAAAATGTTGTGTAATGTATATATGTTGAGTGTTAATGATTGTATGCCTTGTGAAATATATTGTGTCAAGTGTTGTAGAATTTTTTTCATTAAATAATGTTTTGTAACTGCCCCTTGGTCACACGTTTCTAGGAAGGGTTAGGGGCACCTAGGCACTACTGTCTAAGTCTGGGATTTGGTGTATGTGTTATGATAAGGACCCAAGTCTTATTTTGAGAAATTTCTGAGACTGATGACTATGTTGTATCAGTATTATGTTGTGTTGGACTGTGTCTATTAACTATTGTATAAGGTGACTGATTCAGTCAAATGATTTCCCCCCTCATTTTTGGTGCATGTGATGTTGTTGAGGAGTATGTGGCCCAAAGGATGACCAAACGTCATGATTAAACTAGTTTTGTGCAAGGGGGAGGGTGTGTACTTGGTAGAAACATAGGAACATGCAAAAAAAAAGTGGCTTGGAGACAAGTGTTAGTGCAAGTAATGAGAAAAAAATCTGTAGAAGACAATATGTAAGCTAAGCAAACAATGTATAAGCTAAGATGCAATAATACATAGTAGACTACAAAAAGTGGGTTGCAAACATGGGACATCGTTCATGATGTCGTAAGAAAATCAAGATTGAGATGGCCAAAAGAAGACACTGTGCACACAAGACAAATGACAAAGCCTGCAAACATTGGAAATCAATGAAAAATAATGACAAGCAATGTAACAGACAACCATGGAAGCAAATAGATGTGCAAGAAAAAATTTCCACATTAAGAACCCATTAGCATGTTAGAAATATAAAAAAGTATGTCAAGGCATGTATAATCCAATAAAATAATGTACTATGAAAAATGAAACAATAATACATGTAGTGTATGAAAGTGGATACCCCTCGGATCTGTTGTGAGACGGATAATAGGTATTATGCCAAGCATCCATGTTGCATGTGTGGATATCTAGAATCTATGATCACAACTAGAAATTAATTGAGCATGCATGTTTGTATGATAATGTTAATGACATATAATATATCTATCTAGCATGTGTAATAAAGTGTATATGTAAGCATAAGAAAGCAAGATTAAATGCGAACAAGATATGCAATATGTTGTGAATGAGATGGAATGGAATGCGGAGTGAAGGATAGGATCTGCTTTCCCCCTGAGTGGATGTTAATTCATGAGATGAGGTTCATTTATATATTCCCCCTCAGCAGTCAAGGATGAACCATAGAGTAAGAGTGCGTCATTAGGAAATCTTTTGAACATGTGTACTAGAAAGATGTAATAGATAAAGTGTAAATCATAGAGAGTGTGTGATTTATTGAGTGAGTAGGTGTGGTGAGGTTCATTTTAGATTAAAACCATCAGCAGTTGAGTATGAACTGTGGAACTATAGTGCGTCATAGGGAAATGAGCACAACGCATAAAAGTAGATGTGGGGAAGATGTAGTGCGAATGTATAGAGTGAATAAGATGCAAAGTGTGTAGTAGATGCTGCGAGAGAAGATGTCATGTGTGAGATGTGTAGTATGTAATGTGTAGTGCGACTAAGCAATGCTAGATATATGTGTTATAAATGCAAGAATTGTAAAATGTGTAATGTGGCCAAGTGATGAGAAGGATGTGTTGCAAATCTGTCAAGTTTGTGAAACAATGTAGTGTGTAGTGTATAGTGTGAAGTGTGTGAGGTTCGTGTGTATAGGATTCCCTCAAAAATCAAGTGTGAAACATAGCATGAGATTTCATCATCAGGTAACGACGATAAAAATGTATCAAGATATGTATGATGAATGTGGAACACTAGATGTGATGTGTGTAATATGTAAGACAACCGATAATGCTAGAAGGTGAAGGGAGGAGAAATAAGTATGATGCCTCTAAGAGTATATGTTGGGGAGTGTGTTATCTATTGAATAATGTTTGAAATAGATAGATATATGATATATGACAATGATGAAGGATAATAGATAATGTATAGTTGATGTGATAATTGATGAAATATTGATTTGTATTCGGGAATAAGGATAGATGATTATAGATGTATGTATGCATGAGAGATTATATAATAGATAGACATGTCAATGAATCATGTAACGTGAAGATGAAACGAGGTTCTTATTGTAGGATAACCCTCCACAGTCATGTAATAATAGTAAGAACACAAGTGTGTCATCATGAAGTGATGATATCATAATGTATCAAGATATGGATGATGTATGAGAAATACTAGATGTAATGTAGTACTAGAGATGCAAGCAAGGTGATAGTGTTAGGGGGGGAAATGCATGAGTCCCCCCAAGTGTATGATGAGAAAAAATAGATCAAGTAACATCATCCAGGAGATCGTCATTTTCATGGTCAAAGTCAAATGGAGATGCGTCAAAAACCTGGTAAGAAATTGCATCAGGTTGGTTAAGTAAGGATCCATTGAGGCATAAATTATACATGTCCATCACATATTCTTCATCAGTGAAGGGGGTTAGTGGTTAACCATGTGTATACCATTGAGTAATATTTTTTTAATAGATAAAATCATTCATTGAAAATAAATACGTGGCCAAATGGCATGGGGAATTATATGTCAGTGTGATCAAGGTCTAATGCGCCCCTAATGTAATCAAGAAAAGATTGTCCAAGTGTAAGTGGAGAAGTACAAGAATCACGTGTAAGAAATATTGTGAGATAAAAAACTTAAAGACCATAAATAGTGATAATGCGAACAAATAAATGGTATAGATGATGATCATGAGGTTGAGAAAATATTTCATCAACTGTAAATCTTATCTGAGCCAACTAATCATGGGTGTAAATAGTATCTAAGCAAGTAGGATCAAATGGAATGTGTTTCCCATAAGATTCATTCATGAAAAATGTGCATGTAAATGGAGGACGTGCTAATGGAGGTTTCTCATGAGAAGGTGAAGGAGATGGATCAATTCCCAATGTATGGATAGGGACCCAATAAAGAATCATAGCAGTAATAGAATCAGGAGGAGGTGATGGTGCTGATGAGATAGTATCTAACATGAAAATAACACCTTCAAGTGGTGGCAAATGAGCCAAAGTATCCATAGGGTGTGGTTCATTGGTGGTAGCAGATGTTGGAGTAGGAAGTGTAGTGTTGGGATCATGGTCGCAATATTTTAATGGTTGACGATCACTATAAACTATATATTATGTTCCCTAATGTAAGAATTTGACAAATCGATGTACTATAGAAGGAACTACTTGCATCGCATGAAGCAATCGCCAACCTCGTAAACTGTTATACGAAACTGAGAAGTTAATGACAAACAAAATTGTATTAATATTTTTTGGCCCAAAAATTATAGGTAAAGTAATGTGACATATACATGTATGAACAGAGCCATTGTAATAATGAAGAGGAAGAGATGATGGACTAACATTAGCAGTAAAAAGAACAATATTGTCAAGGAATTACATAGTGCAAAGATTAAACACAGATCCGTTATCAATGATGGTGTATTTAACACCCACATTATAAATGGAGAGCATGATGTATAAATGTGGGTCATTGTCAAGAATAACAAGATCAATGTTAGGATTCGATGGAAAATAAATGTGCTAGGAAAAAGCATTTGTGAATGTGTTATATACTATATCAAGATGAATATTAGCAGGAACGTGAGTAGTAGCTAGGAGAGTTATGACTTTATCTCTTAATTCATGGTTAATGAGCAAGAAATAGTTAATAGAGATACTCATGATGAGAATATCCTAAAAAATAAATAGAAGTATGAGGACCCTAAGAGTGTTCAGATCGAATTCATGCTCACCAAAATGATTAACCAAATATTGAATTAATAGCTTCCTAAATCTAATACAATGTAGTAGTAAATGAATAAGCAATCAAGTAGAGAATAGACCCAAATAAATTAATATAGTAAATATTAAACCCTAGTTGCAAAGAGGAGGAAAGAAGACTTAGTTTATTCACAACCAAATATAAATTATACAAAAGTGTTGAACCAATGAGCAGAGAAGGAGAAGTGTCACACAGAGCCTCAAAAAAATGTGTGAGATGAAAATCTTCCTGGACTGGGGCACCTACGGATGCCTTGGACATGCTCTGACCGCTAAAACCCTTAAAAAACCTCCTTTGCAGGTTCGCAAGATGTTCTTTATTCTTCACTCTTTGTCACTAGTAGGTCACACAATGATCATCCATGTCCCTGATAACTAGCAATGAAAGATTGACATGGAAAACCCTCAAGAATGCATCAAATCTCAAAAATAAAAGAATACAAATGAGGGTTCGAATTGTCCTCAGTTGTTAAAAAAGTGAACTTACGACTAATTTCTAAACTACATTTCAAACCCAATGTAGTTCTAGGTGTTTGTGCATAGTTTTGCCTTACATGGCTCTTGTGCGTGTCGCACTTGATAGTGAGCAATTAGTTAGATGTAAATAAATGTAATAGATGTGTGCATGGAATACAATTAACTTCCCCTCCTATGTAGTGTATGTAGAAGTATGCAGTCTGTTGCCCTTGTGTGGATGTTAGATGGATTCTTGAATTCTCTTGAATAGTCTTTGGATGCAACCTTAGGTGGTGATAGCTACTACTTTGTTCTTGGTCCTTTATTATGGTCACATAACTTAATATTTATATGATTCCCTTACTTAAATTTCTCAATTAACCCTTAAAAGGATGACTACCAACAGGATAATATGCTCAAATGGGTAGAAATGACATAAAAGATATGAACAAAGCAAAAAGAGGTCAATGGTGCCCAGTGGGGATAGGGGCACTTAGCGCTGACATCCTGGTTGGGCACTAGTGTCCAAGATGATAATTGTTGAGGTGTGAAAAGATAGAATGGTCTAGAAAGATTGTAAGAACAAAAGTGGCAATAGAAAGAAAACAAAGGTGGCCAAAGACATGGGTTAATTAGCACTTTTCTTATTTAGGATACATATGAATAGTAGTATGCAACCAGAACTAGATAATTACCCAAAGTGTGTGATTGAAGCTGTAAGAGCAACTGTATACACAAAATTAATTTCTTGTCTATTATTTCATACGGAACACCATATAATTATGTAGGGATGTAAATCCTATAATTAAGGAGGTTGATATAACAAATCACCCCTCAAAATATTTCCATAACAAATGTACATAACATTGTTAGAACAACAACAATATTACTAACAATATAACAAATAACCCAAATAACTATATAACCATAAGTACACTTTTACTATGTGGTAAATACCTGATACCAGTGTAAATACTAAATGCCTAACATTCCCCCCCTTTTTTTTACATGGTAGAAAAAAAATCACACTTCCTCTATAGCCTAATGCCTCTACACACTCATGATCTTGGCACACACTCAAACTGAAGGTAGAAGAAGGAACATATCAACTTATTATCAACCAAGAAATTTTGGGAACACATGTGACCGATGAGGATGGGAACACACTCAGGAATCATATTCTTATCCACTAATTACTCTAGGGAAAAAATTTGACTTAAAGAGTGAGAGAAATCAATTAGGAACACATCTGAGAAGCCTTCAATGGTTTTCTATAGGTTTACCACAAACCTAGGTATGAACAGGAACACATCTGACTGTTCAACCTCTTCAAGAATCATGATGGTGCATTTCATTGTGCTATCTATTATTCACTATCTTATTACATCAAGGAGTTATGTAGAAATATCCACATACACGTGATAACATGAATGAACCTATGCTCTTATTTCTTACACCACACTAAAAATATGAAAAACTTAAATCCATGCCACACAACTAAAAAAACAAGTCACCATACTAGAAGTGCAGAACCATTGTTGGTGACTGACGAGAGGTCGTTGGTTTTCCTCCATCCTTCGTCCTCTAGTATATGTGATGCTAACTCAATCAAATGAAAACATGAAGCACATTTGTTTCCACATTGAGCTTATTCTTTTCTTCCCTCCCGCAATATGAAACATTTAATTTTTTAGACATCAAGTTACACCAAAAAATACATCTTTAAGGAAAAAAATTAAATTTACGGACTTTTTACAATGACACAAATTTTGACAACTCAAAAATTTGAAAATGACACTTTTGACTCTATCTCAAATCTGATTTTGATTTGAGAAATAAAACAATATTTTATTTGGACACATATATTGACACTAAATCTCGAATCAAGACAATTAGGAATCACAAATACAAAGTTATGGATACATGGAGACAATATAACCTCTATGAAAAAATGAATTAGCAATGATAATATTGACTCCCCACTATGAAATATATATATATATATATATATATATATATATATATATATATATATATATATATGATTCGTTTATCGACAAGCAGCATTTACTATGACCATCGGAGGACTACTTAAAAATTTATTAAATTGACAACAAACAACTAATAATATTTTGACCTATAAACAAAAGTATGAAAATTAATTGACTCTTGACACGGTAAAGACCAGAAAACATATTTACTTACACAAATGATGATATAGTGTTACTCTTAATATTGGCTCGCATGGAAGTCAACCTCACAGCTCGCATAGGACTGGTTGAAGTCGTGAATGGCGGTAAAATACAATAGGATATCTAGTGGCATGAGGGACGCTAAAGACGGTTTGGGATTCCTTGTAGAGAAAAGGATGGAATACATACTTATACTAGTGAAACAATGCATGGATGGAAATAAGACCATTGAATCTTTGGCTGGGCATTTCCACTTTCCAAAAAACATGTGTAACTTTGAGATGCGCCAAGTGAGAGAATGGGATTAACGAGCGGTGAACCAGATGTCAAATTTTATGACTTGTTAATGAGGTGGATGAGACTGAATATATGAGACAATATTTAAATGTAGCATCCTCCTAACCAATGAAAATATCTAATAGCCACGGTCTACAATAGAAAAGACGTGCGGGTTAATCTCCAAATGAATGGATGCACATATAGAAAATATAGTCAGACATTGAGCAATATGCAGAGGATTTGACTGATTGATTTTTAGATCGATACACACACTATGGTTTTAGAAGAAACACATTCAATCTATAATGTAAATAGAATCTTGAATCTTGAGAAGTGCACAAGTGCAGAATGGGATAGAGGAAGCACGTGGTCTAATAAATCCACGTCTGATCTAACTTCAAGACTTCAACCATGGATTTCTCACAGAACTACTAACTAAAATACAGAATAAATTCACATATTAACCTTGGATAAATCTCATTGCTCAGGTCAATATGTATAGAGGCCTTTCCCTTACAAATATAAATTACGCTTCCATTACAATAACCTCTCTCTCATAAAAATCCTCTGGTACAAAATGAATCTGTAAGAGCATATTTACACACAAAAATAATTTTTTTGTCTATTATTACATACAGGACACCATACAATTATATAGGAATGCAACTCCTATAATTACATAGGCTACTTTAAAAAATCACCCCTAAAAATATTCCCATAACCAATATACGTAATATTATTATAAGAATAACAATATTACTAACAATATAACAAACAACCAAAATAACAATGTAACCATAAGTAAACTTTTACTATACGGTAAATACACAATACTAATGTAAATAGTAAATTCCTAACATTGATTTTGTGTCTACATTATTATCGGCCAGAGTTTCTTTTGTTTTATTCTCAAATTTGGTGATTATGAATAATAGACTTCAACCCATTATAGGATTAGCTAATTCAAGTTATTTTCAGTTTGTTTTGAGCTCACCATTATTGATTTTAAGACTTGTAAAATATCTAAAGGATTTGGTCCAAGAATGTGGGTTAGTATGTTATTTTAAAAGTTTTATTAAGCTTCGTTGAGATTTATGTTTCCTATTTTACACTTTACATTTTTCATGTGGAAAGAATGTGTAATCGACCTTTCTTGAGGATGCATGAAATAATAGATTTTGATACTATTGGGAATGATTGTTCGAGTGCATATAGATAAATCTTATCTTGATGAATTAGTTGATAAGACTCTTCCATGTATTGTGTTGTCTATTGTAGTTTAATCCTTGTAATATTTATTGACTATGGGAACTTATTTCATCCTTAGTAGGAATAATTTGGTTATAGGTCTGATCCATTGAGAAATGGATGATTAATTAGATGTTGGCATTTACTTATCATTGAAACTTTTTGTAGCAAGGATTATGTTCTTTTAATCATGACTGTTGACTTCTTGATTTGAAGTAATGATAGTAGGGACAACTATTGGAAATATTTGATTACTTGTAAAGTATGATTTTTTTCCATCTCCCTTGTAATATTTTTAGAAATTGATGAAGCGTTGATTAATTTCATTAATCTAAATATGACCATTATACATTGAAAAACTTCACTTTGTTAATATTACTCTTGTGGATTACTCTTAATAATTTATTGATGTTGTTATGAAATTCTAGTATTGATTATGGCAATAATAAATTGCATTATTAAGTTATTAAAACAATCCAAAGATATGAACATTAGGATTGTTTGAGAATATAGCTTACTTTACGAAGCATCATTCCATTCAGAAATGATTTATAAATGTAATTAATGAAATAGGAAGTTTATAAGTTATTAGTTAAGTTAATCTTAAGATATTATTTTATTTCATTTAAACACAACAAGAATATGAGTTAGATAACTCATGCCAGTTCTTAGAACTGACCATGTATACATTTTCTCTCTTTTACAATGTGTAGGACAAAGTGACATTTATGAAGCGATTGATTGGATTGTATATGCATGATTTCATCATGTATTACTATTTAAAATAAGATAAAAATTATTTTATTTAATTGTTATCATGAAATATTTATCTTCGTAAAGTGAATTATGGCATTTTTCCTAACGTACTATTCTAAATCATTATATGTCATAATTTCATAAAATTAAGGAATTAACCTTATTAAGTTTAAATATAATATCTTGTTGTTTTGTATCATATTTTATGTAATATGAAAAGTGTTTAATTTTTTTTAACAACATGGTATAAATAAAGTAATCTGTTATTATGTTATGCAATTATATATGAATTTATTACTTCATCATGGATGTAATTTTTTTTTTTTTGACAAACATAATATGGTATGGAAAAAATACAATGGAACAATGTTACATTATTATTTTACCTTAATAAATAAAATACAAAAATCATATCAAATGATGATTAAATCGGATAAAACATACTATGGAAGATTAAATTATGAACCTATGAAGTTAAGACAAATACTAATTAGGAAGTGATTGGTTCATTTAAATACGAGACATGGTTAAATAAACTTATATTTGATGAACACAATTATGATGTGATAAACCAATATGAGGTACCCATAAAGGATAGTAACTTGTGGAGTTAATATATTCCTCTATCAAGAAATGGATAAGGTGTTACGATATCTAATAATCTATCAATTGGATGAACTTATTTGCTTATCTTATTCAGGTAACTAAAATTGTAAATGAGGTGTAGATATTATGAATCATCATTCTTTTTGACAGAATTCTAATCATGCCATAATAGGATTTCTATGAGAAGGATAGAGAATATTTAATGATGAAATTCATTACATGGTCACTATCTTTCCCATAGGAATCCTAAGATAGGTTTGATAGGATCCTTTCAATTAAAAGGATGATTCAAAGTTATTTCTTATAAAAATAGAAACTTAGTTTCTTAAATAATGAAATGAGATCCAAATAAATGTGTAGAGATGGCTATGTGGTGATGGAGACAAGTTTCACTGACTAGTGTGTGGTCACAAAACTAAGCATGCATTACATGCTTGACTATTTTTCTAAAGTAGTTTATCTACTTGATTACAGTGTCTCTTCACCATACCCCTAAATTTTTATGTCATATACCTGATGTATTACAAATTGCATGTTTTCCATGTTGACACTTAGGAATTGCATATAGTTCTCAAGATCGACTAAAAAGGTTTAACTGAAATTATACAATTTCTACACACTCGATTAGGGTGTATTAAGAGGGATCAGATATATCTAATTGACCCTTACACTGTACATGGTTATCATTTTTTATCAAATGGATTGTAAACAATTAATTATGTTGGATTTTATTTTCTAAAAGCTTAAAATCATTGAAGGCATCAATTGTAATTAATGGGTTTATTTAAAAATCCCTTAAATTGGATTATTAATAACATGTGTGTTAAATTTTTGTATCAGAGATGAAAGTTATCATCTCTTGGAATTAATAGATTTATAACACTAACAATAACATTTTTTTCTTGTTTAAAATTATATTATGGTTAGAACATGAGAAAAAATATCACACTCTCATCTGCAGTATGCTCACCCCTGTGGCATATCCAATTGTGTGACTCTTGACCTCGATACAAAGGAAAGACTTTCTCCTTCTATGGTTTTAAACAAACTTACCATAAACCTTGACGTGAACTGGCTTCATCAATTGTCCACCTCTTGTGGTTTTTTGGATCTCCCACAAACCTTTTCAACCATGAAATAAGGCTAAAGGTACAATAACCCAAAAACTAGATGAAATTCTAATGGTTCTTCAAGATACCTAAAACTAGATAACTGCCTTGGAGAAGCAGGTGATGGGTGGGGAAGAAGAGGAATAAATTGAAATGTAAAAACTTGTTCAACATAATGTTGGCAATCCTAATGATTTAATTCTTAATGTTGGAAATCCTAATGTTGAAAATCAACCAGAAAATATAAGAGCTCGTTTAATAGAAAAATTATCAAGGGATATCAAGCAAATCAACCCACCAAATTTTGATGGAACAACCTTGGGAGAAGAGGCCAAAAATTAGCTAAGTGAAATAAAAAAATATTTTGAGATAAGATATTTTCTAAGGAAATGAAGGAAATATGGGGTGCTTTTCAGCACTTTAATGAAGCATCTTCATGGTAGCACAACAACAAGATGGAGTTAGGAGTTGATATTGCTAGTATCACATAGGAACAATTTAAATTTTACTTCTATCAATTTTGGTTACCACATATATATTTTGACCAAAAAAATTGAGTTTAAAAACCTAACACAAGAAAAACTAAGTGTTGTTGAATATTGGGAACAATTCACCAAGTTGCTGAAATATAAACCACAATATCGAAAAGATGAAAAATTTATAATACTTAAGTTCATTATGGGTATGAACCCAGATATAGGAGGAGAAGTAGATGTGCATGGAAATTCTACTATGGAATATATATTTGAACAATACATTAGGTAAGAGTAAAAAATGTAAGCTATTTCTGCACATAGAGACAAAAAGCGTAAAAAGAGAGTCATCTCACCTTCTTCATTAGCTCCAAGAAAAACATGGTATAAGAAGGTAGGAAACAAAACAAAGAATACCAAAAATACTATAGTAGCTAAATCTACTAAAAATATAAGGAAAAATGGGAAGAATAGTTCTCAAGAAAATGATAACAAATTTAAAAAGAAAGGACCTTTTTCATGATGTTTCAAATGCAGTGGTGAGCACTGTGTTAATAGTTGTCCCCATAAGAATCAAGGGAATAATTAGAAGCAACATATACATGTTGCAGTGGTTACTTGTTAAGCTAAAAAAAAAGTTATTCCTATTTAAGTGGAAGGTAAGCTATATGGACTTCATGTTACTAATTTATTTGATATCGGTGCAACTAAATGCTTTATTTGTGGTAGATTAGTTTGAATAGTGAATAATAAAGATGGTTCTATGAAAAATACATAGACTGTATAATAAGGAAACAATGTAATGCATATGGTAGACCAATATTTGTTTGATGAAGCATTCAAAATACCTATTTTTACCACAGAACTGGACCTATATGTAGGTCTTTTAGGGTCCTATGACATTATTATTGGTGTAAATTGGTTACCGAAACATAAAGAAACTATTGACTTTTTCAAAAAATGAATAGGATTCCTTGATGACATGCAAAAAATAGATAGCATATAGGTCATAAATAGGAGTTTCGAAAAAAGGAAAAATTTTGCCATGCAAATTAAGAAAACCAAGAATAAAGGTTGTCTGTTGAATGCTATCAAATTTTCTAATTTTAGTGAGGAAGTTTAGACTTCCTTGGAGGATTATCCCCTATTACAAGAGTATAGGGATGTCTTTCTGAAGGAATTACCTGTACTTAATCCTATATGTGAGTTTGATTTCACCATTGATTTCAAACTTGGTACTGAACCGATATCTAAGGAACCATATAGAATGACAACAATAGAGTTAGTAGAATTGAAAGAAAAACTTCACCTGTTTTTTTCTAAAGTACTAATTAGACTGATTGTGTGTCCTTGGGGAACACCAATCATTTTTTAAGAATAAGGATAACACTTTAATACTATGCATTGATTATTGCATGTTTAACAAGGTCATAGTTAATAATATATATCATTTACCAAGGATTGATAATATTTTTTATCAGATGAGAAATGTATTTTTTTATTCAAAGATAAATTTACAATCTGGTAATCATCAACTGAGGATAAAGTATGTATTCATTCATAACACAACATTCAAAATAAGATACAAGCATTATGATTTTACAATGTTACCTTTTGGACTCCATAATGCACTAATTGCATTCATGAACCTCGTGAACAATATTTTTCAGTAATATATAGATAAATGTGTGCTACTTTTCTTGAATGATATTCTAAGAACATAGAGGAACACAACATACACTTGAGAATAGTTTTGTATGTGCTTAGAAAATGAAACATGTATGGCAAAATTTAAAATGTTCATTTTATCAGAATGAAGTGTAGTACCTTGGGAACACAATAAACAAATATGGAATTTTAGTTAACCTGTCAAAAATTAAAATCCATTATGAAGTGGCCAACACCTAAGAATGTCCATGAAGTAAGAAGCTTTGTGGGGTTGGTTGGTTATTCCAAAAAGGAAAAGAAATTATTTTGGAATAATAAGTGTGAAAATGTAATCAATTTATTGAATTAAAAAATTACAACAACACATGTTTTGAAGGTTCTGAATCCCAATAGAAGCTTCACTGAGGTAACTGATGCCTTTGGTGAAGGTTTCAATGGAATAATTATGCAAAAAATCATATAATTGATTATGATAGTAGAAAGTTGAAGGTTCACAAGTAGAACTATGCTCCCCATGACTTATAACTTGTTGCCATAGCTTAGGCTTTAAAAATTTGGATGCATTACCTTCTTAGAAATAATTATGAATTGAAAATAAATCACTTGGGGCTGAAGTATATCTTTACACAGCCTAATTTAAACGTAATACAATGTAGGTGGCTTGTGTTTTTGTCTCAGTATGATTTTTTACATTAGCTATATTAAAGGAAAAGAGAACCAAGTGGCTAATGCACTGAGTCATAGGAAGAATGTTTCTGCTATTATAACCCTTAGAACACAATTTAAGAATGAGGTAAATAAAAAGTGTAAAATGATCCATTTTATTAGCATGTGAAAACTATGTTAGTAGGAAATCCTAATAATATGAGATATAAATGATTTAATTTTGAAAATGAATGAGTCTTGAGATATAAAATAGATTTTATGTAATTTTAGGTAATGACCTTAGAACAATAGTCATGAACAAATTTCATGATGCTCCATATTCAAGGCATCAAAGAGTGACAAAATTGTTAGCTGATGTAAAACAACAATACTTTTGGAAAGGAATGAAGAAGGACATGAAAAATTCTATGGCACATTTTCTTGAGTGTCAATGTGTTAAGGAATAACACATGCATCATATTGGTTTGTTGTACCCTCATTGATGTAGTCACATCTAGTATCTTGTCACTCATAACAAGGAAAGTTAGATAATTAACTTCAACTCAGTTCAAATCTTACAAGATACACCTTAATCTTGAATGCTAGGAAATAACAATATTGTACAATAGGGTATAAAATCTTAAAATAGTGTCTTCAATACTTCACTCAAGTTTTCTATCCTCTATTTCATCTATCTACATTGTCACAGTCCTTATAAACTAAAAAATAGACCCAATCACTCTAATTTTGTAAATATTTCCTTTCTAGTCCTCTTGAGAACATCGCTCCATGGAATGGTAAGTGATAGAATGATATAATGGGCCCATGAAGAAGGTGCTAGGGTTTTTGAGTACCCTTTGGGGAGCTACAGGTGTAAAAAAACCTCTTTGAGAAATCATTACATTTTTTCTACAACTTCTTTCTCGATCACTAGTCTCTTACCTGTAGTGTCATAACAAAAATCCTAATAGAAATTTTAAATGAAAAACTATTTTTTCTATAAAAGTAACAATACAAACACCCATTTTTCATAGATTGAGTGCACATAATTTTATCACATCCTTCTTTGGAATATTTTCTTTGAAATCTCAAATTTGACTCTAAAATTAGCCTTACTTTCTAATAAATTGTCATGATTATTTATCTCATAAAGAATTTTCAATGCAAAACATCTCTAGATTCCTGATGAAGTAAGTGTGTAGGTGATTTCTTGAATTTCTTAGCCCTTAAAACACAATGTAAACCTTCCAAATTAGAAATTATTCTAAAACCCTAAGGGTTTATTGTATAGTGTCTCGAGAGTGTAGAGTTGCTTCTAAAAAATTTAATATTCAACTTCAAGACTTAAAAATAATTTGAAGAGGTCTATAGAAGGGATAGGAAACTTAAGACCTTATTTGTAAGATTTAATCACACTTTCTATTCTTGTTTTTTCTTCAAGCTCCACTATAATTTTACTCTAAGATAGGGTTTAGGAAACTTTTGGTAGTTATTATCTCAATCATTTCTCATAATCATGTTTTTCTCTCTTCTCTAAATCCTCCTTCACATTCTCATTTACAAATATATTTTTAGTCAACTCTTTACAATCTCTTATTTCCTAGATTGTTGCTTCAACCAAGCAAATTGATAGTTATAGTCACAATTAGCCTGCTACAAGATTACTAGGAGGGTTTCAATCTTGAACTTACACACACAGTCACTAAAAAATTGGTAGATAATAATAAATACACTAATCATTACCATTAGATTCTCTTTATACACTACCATTCAATCTAACAAACAACATCTCAATACCACATTGCCATATTCAGGTTTTATGAACTTTAATCATTATTTTTCATTATTTTTCAAAAGTCTACAACCGAAACTCATTCCTTGGAACTCCAAATTTTTAATTCTTGATTGATCAGTGATCTTTAATTAGTTACAAACAACTTTATACGCTTTCCTACTTGATTTGTAACCAAATACCCATGTCTCTAGTTTATATGCAGGTTACCTCATGAAGATGTCATATAGAGGATTACATAAAGCTTTTGAGAGATCATTACATCAATTACATACCAAAAAGAGACTCCTTAGAAAAAATTGACTAATAAAAACCTGAAAAATACATGAAAAGCACCTAGGAAACCCCTATACAAGCTAAGAAATCCAAAATTGGCCCAAGGAAATTCACAATTTGAAATCGAGCAAAATGGAGGGAAACCTCCTAGTTAAAAATTTAAATCCCTAGAACCTAAGAAGACTACCTAAGGACCCTCTAAACACCCTAATAAACCTAGGAAGTCAAAAAAATGGGACTCAACATGCCTAGATTGACCCTCAAGTTATGTCCCTACATCATACTCCTGAGGGGAAAAAAGAAGCTTCCTATGATGTGTTTACTTGCAAAATTTATTCTTGTCCTTTCTTCCTCTATTTCTAGTTATACATGACCTTCTAAGAAGGTTCTTAGATAGATTTCACTACCTCAAGTTTTCCTTAAAATTGTAATAGGTCCTTTGTAATTTCTCCTATCTTAGAATAAATCATGATAGAAAGTTTACTGACCATCACATGACTGTTTTTTGTCCTATCCAACTATCGGTTGAGCTCAAACACCTGATTTATGCTTTTGTGAAATTATTTTGGATTTTATTTGACTATTATAACATTCTTAACATCCTTCTCATGCCCTCATTGGATCACTTCACCTTCAAAAATGAGATATGGTGGTGTTGGTTGGATGTATGTAACTCCACATGACTTTTACAACCACACTTTATCTTCTACACATGCATAAAAAATATGAAAGCATAGTTATCTTGCAAACTATGAGTTCCATTCCTCTCATTGTCCATTATATCCTTCTCATGCATATTCTCCTCTTGTTCTTGCACTAGATGATCTTCTTGAATTGTGTTATCATACTTGGCATAACTGTAATTTTCCATGAAAGAATCTGATTTCACCCCATATGCTGAGTTAGGCCATTTATTTTTTTCATCTACTAGTGCACCATTATATTTGTATTCACCTTGACTTGCAATTCCATTCTCATTCCTCATACTCACTTTGTTTTTTAAGTGTTTTTGATATTCATGCTCTCCACTGAACCACTATCACACTGTCTTCACTGTTATAACTTTTTCTCACTCATCTCAATTCTTATCTCTACTAAAATAATAATTTCATCCCCATAAACATCACCCTTGACTTCTTCTCAAGCCATGCATTTCTATCCCCTATTGGATTCAAAGTATACTTAACTCCATCCTTCACAAATGTATAAGTATTTTTTCACCCATCATGGATAGCTCTCCTGTCGAATTGCCATTATCTTCCCAATAGAAGATGAGATTCATCCATGGGAAATATGTTACACAAAACTTGATCATGATACCTACCCACCTTACAATCAACTAGCCACCGTTGTTTCACCAACACCTGATGATCTATATGGATTAGGATGCTTAAAATTTTTCTACCATTTCAATGGACACTAGATTATCAATACGTCTATTTTCAATAATAAGATTACAACAGTTACCTCTTTTTTACATATTTTCCTAAACAACATTCTTATCTGCACTGGTTCTTCTTTCTTGTTTGCATTCACCAAATCTCTCCTCATCATCAAAGATTCTTGAGTTTCAAGATCTTCTCCCAAGGTTGGTGATGTTTTACTCTCCTCTTCTTTTGTGTGTACCACTTGGTTCCTTTCTTCACTAACTATGTTTCTTCTTGCTTGAGGGTATTTAGGACCTTCAAAATATTTGTCTAGAAAACTTGTTGCATTTAAAGCACCTACTTGTGAACTCACCTCTACCTCTTCCATATCCAAATCTACCTATGTATCCATATCCACCTCTTGAGTATCCACCTCTGAATGAGATTTGTGACTCTAAACTATCAGCTTCTTCATTTTTTTCTTGCAGTTGTTATCCTCTTCATGTCTGTAGATTTATACCTCTTACACCTCTTCCTCTTCCTTTCAAATACTGATTATTTCTTGTTGAAAACTTTGCTTCTATCCTTAAAGATTCTTGATATGCCTCATCTACTGATGTCAAATGAAATAGGATGATTTCATCTTGAATATTCAACCTCAAACAATTGACATATCTTAAATTTCCTCTAAGATAGGGTTTAAGAAATGTTTGGTAGTTATTATCTCAATCATTTCTCATAATAATGTTTGTCTCTCTTCTTTAAATCCTCCTTCACATTCTCATGTAAAAATAGATTCTAAATAGGCTCTTTATAATCTCTTATTACCTAGATTGTTTCTTCAACCAAGAAAATTGATAGTTATAGTCACATATAGCATGCTACAAGATTATTAGGAGGGTTTCAATCTTGAACTTACACATACAATCACTGAAAACTTGGAAGATAATTGTGTTCAATGAAAATTTGTAAAATCCATGGATTTGGGGTAAGAATATCTAAAGAAACCCCAAAGGATTTTAACAATCTGATCAATGGACCATGTGATAAGAAATGAGCAAGGTTTTCTTCTTTGCATACATTAATTTGAAATAAACATGAAAACTAAACAAATGAAGTTAACCTCTATTCTTCGAAAGATTGAAATAATGAACCTAAAAGGATCTAAGCATTCAGTTATGTGTTTAAGAGAAAGAGATCTCCCCATTAATGGCTTCAAGGCCAATGGATCTTTCCTTTTACTCCATGCAAATGCTATAAATACAAAATCAAATGCTTTTAGCTCAATGGAAGAAGATGAAATGCAATCTAAAGCCTAAACAAATTGATATAATCTATGCTAGGAAGAAGAGAGAATTCTTAGGAAATGAGGGAGGGGATATATCCCTATTTATAGTTTTTGGTTTGGAAGAAAAGGGAGATTTGGGTGCATGTGGGACAAAGGCTAAAGTTTCAAAAAGCACTTTTAGCAAGTCAAAGTGTGATTTGACTATATTTAGGGGATTTAACCTAGGTTATACTAGTTAATCTCTCTTAGAGAGTAATTAGGGTTCTAGAAGGGTTTCTGAAGGGCTTAATCAATCCAACGAAGTGGATTGATATTGTAGGGAGCTAATAGAAGCAAGCTAGAAGAGAATAATAAGCTAATGTAGTTAGAACAAGGCTATAACAGCTTGCTTAAATGTTTTATAAGAGGAAAAATGACCAAAAGGCTATCATGAGAAGGGAGTTAGATAGGTCTAACTGGCGGTGTGCCGTCACTTTACAAATGGAATAAGAGTTAGTGAACCATTAGAAATAATAGTGTATTGATAAAAATACATGTGTCTACATTTTCCCCTCTTTGAGGTGACATAAGCTATGTCACTTCAAAGAAAGTAGATAAACGCAAACAAGTAGATATTTTTTTGAAGGGGTAGAAGAAAAATTAATAGGATAAGATGATGAATGCCCCATCAAGTGTTAATGGGGTGATGAAGAAACTCGATCGGTGATTGAAAAAGAAACAAATAGAAAGAAAAATTCTTAGAGAAAATGAGACACTAGAAGAAAAAGGTATATTGATCTATCTGCTAATCAATTGCTATCAATACTTAATCATCATAATGCTTAGAATCCTCCTCATGGGTCCTTATTAAAATGTGAGCATGTGACGGAAGCGTAAAATGACATGAAAATCCAAGACACAAACAACCTTCTGTGATAAAAAATGAAAAACTCCATGCAACATACATGAATGCAATGCAATATGAGAAATAAACAAAATCACCTAACAGAGAAATAAGCACAATCACACACACTTAAACCAACAATGTTTAATATAGTTGCACAAATATTTTTTTTATCGAGATGAAGTCCCAAATGTTCTGATAAACGACAAGGGTGAAGAATGATGCCCCAAGCAAGGTGTATTATGCAAGGGGAAAGATGGAGGACACTTGGGTTCCACGAAAAAGTAATGTGCATGATGAAAATAGTACCAGGCAATTGATAGTGCCCTAGAGTATAGAAGAAGTAAGCAACATAGCTTGTGTAGGTGATTGAAGATTTTGGTGATGAATGAGTCATTGTTTCGAAACATTTGAAAATGTCAGCAAGATCTAGATGAGTGTCATGCAATAGACACAGATTTCAGCTATAGATGATTGGTTTTACCAATTTTAAATCCATTTTCGAGGAATTGCAATATTTTTGTTGTTTTTAAATATTTTTCTGATTTTTTTTAGGTTTTTGATCAGTCAAAAGAATTTTAAAAGATCAAAGATCTTCTAAAAGTACATGTGCGTAGGCAATAACAGAGAAGGTGAGGCTGCCAGAGAGTTAGGATATATACCCATAAGAAGACAACATGAGTCAGGAAGAATTCATTGAAAAATAAATGAATAAATAATTATCACAACCGGGGGAAAATAGATGAAAATTAGAGGAAAAGGTGGGAAAAGGCACCTAAAAGATGCATAAATGATTTCATTGTGATGGAGAAGTGACCATTGGATCGTACGAAGTGCCCTAGCATGTGAAAATTAGTAAAAATAATTATTTTAATACAAAAATAATTATCAAAGTGGATAGAAGAAGGTTCGAATGATCATGGCAAAGAAAACATGCCCCAGGGGCATTGCGATAGGTTAATATACCCACCCAGGGTCGGTAAAACAATCACGACCAATTCATTCTACCAAAGCTCTTGTAAATTTTTACCATGAGCAAGAGCGATAGCCCTGGAGTGAGATGGTGAGAATACTGAGGAGGATGAGATGCACAGATCGCATCTGAGAGTTTATGCGGGACTTAGCAGATGGACCATACATGAGTGGCCTATCCCTCCCATTAATTATACATTTATTGAATTTTCTAGGGATTTTCTAGGGTAGGTAGAAATTTTTTTGACACATGCACGTGGGTGTATGCATCGGCTTGACAGGTACACACACCTATATGCATCAGAGTAGACATGGACACGCACGCGTACCTGTTTGGAAGAAGTAGGGTACATGCATGTGTACCCATAGGATGAGGCAAGTACATGCACATGTGCCCATAGGAAGAACTTTGATGGCAGGGGGTGGGAGTGCGTATGTGTCAGTTAGGCTAGAACAGCCACGCACATGCGTGTGTGTCGAAGCAAGCACGTAGGTGTCATACTGGGTGCGTATGCGTCCTATGCGGCATGTGCCAAAAGGAAAAAAGGATTTAGTGTGTGTATGCGTCTGTAAGGGCGCGTACACATCTGTAAAGGCATGTACATGACGTTTAGGGTGTGCAGGTGCCAAAGGAGGTGCGTAAGTGCTAGAATGAAGGGAGAAAAGACAATTGGCTAAAAAAATAGCCAAGTATAGAAGAATATAGACAAGATTAGTTAAGAAGAAAAGAATAATTAGTAAGTTAGATGTTTTGAAGAAGAATTTTTCCTTAGAAAAATAGAAATAAGTAAGTACCTAACACCTACGTTTATTTTGCAGCATATACTACCCATTCTACAGATTCACGAGTGCTACAGTCGGCTAGCTATTATAGAGGCACAGTTTGATGACGATGACAGAGCGACTCTGGAGAGCCTTTTACATGTGATGAGATTGAGTCATGTGGTGAAGATGCCACAAATTACATTAGACCATGGCCTCTTGACAGCCATAGCAGAGAGATGGCATAGTGAGAGTCAGTGTTTCTGGCTCCTGACCAAGGAGATCACTATTATGCTAGAGGACATGTGGTGCATCATGTGGGTTCCTATTCAGGGCCAGCTCATCCAGAATACGAGCTATCTGACTGATATTCAACGACATATTATACAGTTGTTCAGCATCCCTACTACACCATGGCATAGGATGTCCATTAGATTATCTCGATGTATAGATAATCAAGATTTAGACCAAGTAGTGGTCTACGTGATGGCTTTTGTCAGTGGAGTTTTACTCCCTGACAAGACTAGTGCTTCATTTCTACTTGGACTCCTGGGAGTGATTCTTGGTTTGGTGGAGGGAGAGACCTACTGTTGGGTTAGTGCATATTAGCACATCTATACTGGGACCTCCATTTGATTACTTACTACCATCAAAAGACGGTAGGACCTGCTCACCTCCTGCAGATTTGGGCATGGGACCATATTGCCATTGGTCACCCCTTAGGTGTTCTGAGAGTTCGGGCTCCTGACGAGCCATCGATGATGGGTTGGGTCCTAGCAGGGATGATGTGTGACCCCACAGGGGGGGTCATATATCATTATCGGTGTGATTTGGATGAGCTGAGGCAAGCTTCCATGGTTTGGAGGCCTTATAGACATTTCCAGTGGCCCGGAGGATGGCTTAGAGCTCAATACCGCCACTATAGAGCATTTAATTCTAGGAAACCATAGCTATATGTGAGAGATATACAGGGTGGATCGGTGCCAGAGGCAGTTCGGCATTACCCAGGATGTTCCTGGGCCAGATATATGGTATGCTCACAGAGCCCGAGAGTATTTTGACATGGGGCCACAGATTACTCATAACAGAGCACTGGCCAGTTTCTGACAGGTGGCACCTATTATTTGGGTGCCATTGAGACAGATTAGGGATCCTGACACTACTCTTGAGTATGGGCCCTAGTATCATGGTGTGCTTCCACGTGCCGTTTGACTATATCTAGAGTGGCGTATAACACTGGTGTGAGACCTCCTCTAGTAGGGCCTCCTAGTGGTGACGAGGGTGGAGCCATTGGTGGTGCTGACAGTGATGATGATGATGGTGGGCCCGATGTGCACCAGTATGTTAGAGGTAGGGGACAAGGTCCCGTACCACAACAGCCACAGGGACAAGGCCCCAGGCCTAGGTCGAGACATGTATACAGGGTAGTGGATATAGAGTTTCCCCTAGTGGGCATTCCAGTGGGGATATATACCCCTCTTCAGTAGGTACTTCCAGATCAGGGCTCACCACTTGATATTCCAGAGAGTAGCAGTGCTGGTGGGTAGCGGGATGCTCTTTAGCAGTAGTTACAGGTAGCTATTGCCGTATAGTTACAGGTGGCTGGGGAGAGAGACGTAACTAGGGCACAATGTACATGCCCTCACAATAGAGTGAGATCAGGCACTCGCCCAAGTGTATATTTTGACAGTGGAGAGGGATCAGGCTAGGGCACATGCCACCCAGGGCATTGACAGTGTTTCATGATAGAGTTGGATCCAAGAGATGGCCGCACAGGGGGCTCAGATATTAAGCCTCCTACATTAGTCACAGACTCAGGTATAGATGGTTGTGGGCTAGAGGGATCAGATCCAGACACAGGCCTAGGGCTACTTGCCACAGAGGGATCAGGCACAGGCCCAGGTGTGATTTATTACGGTAGATAGGGATCGAGAGGCTATAGCCTTAAGACAAGCCCAGGTTGATATTGGTCATGTGATAGGTCAACGAGATGCCACCCTACAGACAACTCTCACTTTTGGAGATGTAGATTTGATACGAGATGTGATGAGATCCAGTGGTGAGGCCTTGTACTATAGGACTGCCTACTTCAGGGCAGTGCTGGCAGATCAGTGAGTAGTATCATTCCAGCAGTCAGATGCGAGTGTGACAGGCTCCAGGTCACAGAGATCAGGTCATTCAGTGAGATCAATTAGGTAGCCTATACCAGAGCATCTGACTGGACAGGGGCCATCTAGATAGTTTGGTGGTACCCCTGGTGCAGGTCCATCACAACCACCATTATTTTGTCGACCAGGTGATAGACCCGGGAGCCCCAACGAGGGTGAGATCTATGGTTAAGCTCTATATTATTTTTTGTACAGATATCTTGTATACATGCCTCTTATGAAGGCTGATTTTGATGTATAGCTATGTATACCATTATTTTGATGACACCTCATGATGAAGGCTCGATTCTTTTGATGCATGCCCCTTTTTGATGGCATATTGTATCGATGATGTATTATTTTGAGTACTGACTTGGACATTTTATACATGTATATATGGACATTTTGATGTATCATACTATGATGGATTTATGATGTATGATTGTTATTTCCTTTACGTATGTGGCATATCTTAGATTCAGAAATGTGTATATTTCATGCTTTCATATTGATGATGTATCTGTATATAGCACCACATGTTTTGGATTCATGAGTTGTTTCTAAGTTTTTATTCTAGCACTTGGGATGATACTAGATGATATTGGTGTGGGGGGGGATAGATTTGTGATTATGCACAACCCCTCTTGCCTCCATTGATGATACGATATGTGATGATTAGCTTAGCATACATGCATGATGTGATACTTAGCATTTTTGTATATATATGATGTTAGAAATGTGATGAAATGATAGATGATAGATGTGATAACTGTGCACACAAGAAAAAGTTAACGAAACTAAACAAATATACACATAAAAACAACACAACAAACTACAACTAAACAAACAATGTTTAACAAGAGATTAAAAATGAGATCTAATCTAAGCAAGTAAAAATGAACTTTAATAGATGCACATAACAAATAAAGAAGCCTACAACAATTTTTTACAAGCATGAGAGTTCCTAAGTGAATGCAATGCCATACAAAATTAAATCAAACAAGAGTCAATATAAGGTAAGCAAATGATCCATTTTAAAGAACCAAAATTCAACAGACTAAGTTCATCAAAACTATACAAACCAACAATTAAAAGTAATTAAAGCACTGCTTTGTTTTTTGGGACAACATTGACATATTTTCTAATGTTTTTGGGTTTCTGTAAAAAGATAAGTTTTGCAGCTATGTTTTTTCATTGTTGTCTAGGTGTTCCTAAGATAATGTTGTGAGATGAATGTAGCTTTATCCTTGAAAAGAGAAATTTTCCAAATGTTTAGATTTTTTTGTATCATTTTCCAAATGTTTTTGTATTTTCCAAGGTCATGTTTTAAAAGTAATGTACAAGAACAAAGAAGCGTGGATGCCCCCAACGTGATGTGGGAATATACAAAAGGCAGAATGCCACGTGTGTATGTACGAGAAGGTGATAACGGTGTGTATATGCTCGGCATTGGATGGGGGTATACAAAGGTAATGTCCTTCATGTAGATATAAGAGCAAAAAAACCAGATCATGGCAAGGAAAAGGTGGCCCTAGTAGGGTTCCTAGACCTAGCAGAAGAAGTCGTATCTAAAAAGTGGTAATGATTACCCGTCCTTTCGTAAGAGTAACTTGTGTCTGGTGAATCTTACTTGAGTGCAAAAAAATGGTTTTCACTCAAAGACTTGCCCACTGTGCCACAATTGTGTGGTTTTCACATATGGGTGACCTGTTTCTTCTTTACTATTTTCTCATTTTTTCTACTTATTTTTTCTTTGTTTTTCTAATTTTTAGTTCTTATTTGATATTCTCTTCATGCTTAAGCGTAGAACTACTTCAAGTTCATGGCATTCATAGGTTCTAAAAGCTCTTCGCCATCTAAATATGCAAGTTTGTAGGCTCTTGATCCATATTTTGTAATTACAACATAAGGACCTAATCGGTTAGGCTCGAAATTTCCTTTCTTTTCTCTGTCTTTGACAGTGTTCTTCTGATTTTCTTTGAGAACTATATCTCCTACATCAAATTCCCAATGAATGATGTGTTTTTTATATCCTCTGGACACTCTATTCTGATAGAATTTTAGGTGATTGAGCACTCTGATACGCCTTTCATCTAATAGTTCTAACTCTGCTAGGTGAGCAACCCTGTAGTCCTTGTCTTTATCAAGATAGTCTCTGAGAGATATTCTCAGGGAGGGAAGCTCCACTTCCAAAGGTATGATGGCTTCAGTTCCATAGAAAAGTGAATATGGGGTTGCACCAGTAGGAGTGTGGATGGAGGTACGATAGGCCCAGAGGGCAGGATGTATCTGTAGATGCCAATTACGGCTGGTTTTACTCACCATTTTCTTCGTAATCCATACAAGGGTCTTATTGGTGGCTTCTTCCTATCCATTACCTTGAGGGTAATAAGGGGTAGACCACTTAAGTTGGATATGGAAGTGTTGACACAATGTTTTAACCATTTTATTCTTGAAGGATTTAGCATTATCAGTGATAATGGCCGAGGGGATCTCGTAACAACATATGAGATGGTTCATGATGAATTTTAAAATCTGCGCACCAGTGACATAAGTAAGAGGGAAAGCCTCTACCCATTTGGTAAAGTATTTGGTGACAGTGATGATGTGAGTATGACTGTCTGATGAAGAAGGATGGAGCTTCCCTATGAGATCTAGACCCCATTTAGAGAATGGCCAAGGAGTTGCAATAGGTTGTAAGGCTTGTGCTGGCACATGTATTAAATTTCCATATTTTTGGCATAGTTCACACTTCTTTATGAAGTTGCAACAATCAGATTCCATGGTAGGCCAATAATAGCCTAATCTCAATAGCTTTTTAGCTAAGACCATGCCACTAGTGTGTGCTCCACAAATACCACTATGTACTTCTTTAATTGTGTGGATAGAATCAACAACATCCAAACAACGAAGCAGATTTCTATTGTAGCCAT
The DNA here is from genome assembly GCA_019776745.2 of Taxus chinensis. NCBI lineage: Eukaryota > Viridiplantae > Streptophyta > Pinopsida > Cupressales > Taxaceae > Taxus > Taxus chinensis. The sequence goes on from CM034156.1 coordinate 451,936,979, forward strand.
GACAATAAAGGGTGCCTCTTAGGAGGGTATAATGAGCTATGCAACGAATAAGGGATTTCTTTTAAGAATGGGTGATGTTAGGTGGAATAATACCATCTTGTAGGTATTAGAAGATAGGGTCGTATAAAGGGGATAAAGGACCAACAACTTCACATGCCAAACATGAATCTGACATATCATATGTAGGTACATGTAAATGTTCCATGAAGAAAGGCATCTTGCTTTCTTCAAGTGCTATGCGTAAGAGAGACCCAATAGTAGCCATAGCATCTGTGGATCTATTATGCGACCTTGGTTTTTGTTCAAATATGACTTGTGTGAAATATTCCTTCAAAGTTTCAACCATTTTCTTATACGGGATAAGCTTCTCATCTTTAACCTTATACTCATCATTAACCTATTTTATGATAAGTTGAGAGTCCCCAATGACTTTCAATTGTCTAATGTTCCATGTAATAGCTAGCTTGAGGCCAGCGATGAATGCTTCATACTCTGCAATGTTATTTGTACATAGGAATCTCAACCGAAATGCTCGTGGTATGACATCGCCTGTTGGAGTGATGAGCACCACTCTTTCTCCGGATCCATGGAAGGTAAGAGATCCATCAAAATGAACCTACCATTCGATGGATTCCTCAATATACATCATAAATACATTTCGTAAATCTAAGCATAAAGGTTCCATTCCTGGGAGAGGAGCTTCTACCAATTGATCAACTAGTACCTGTCCTTTTAAAGACTTTTGATTCACAAACTCGATATCAAATTCACTCAGGAGAATGATCCAATTAGCCATTTGGCCTATGAGGGCAGGTTTGGATAAAAGGTACTTGAGAGGGTCAACTTTGGATATGAGCTTTGTTTTATTATTCAGGAGATGATGGGAAGCTTTTTGAATGTGAAGACAACCACTAACCAGGCCTTTTCTATTTGGGGATAATTCAACTCGTATGCGATCAAGGTGCGGCTAAGATAGTAAACTGCTCTCTCTTTATGGGCTAAGTCATATTGGGCAAGTAATGCACCAATGGAAAACTGGGTAGCGGAAATGTATAAGAGGAGAGGTTCATCGGGGGTAGGTGGCATTAGTACAGGTGGGATGGACAAGTACTATTTGAGTAGCGCAAAGGCTTTCTGACAGTCAGGTCCTCCAATTGAATGTGACATCTTTCTTAAGAAAATGAGTAAAGGGGTGGCACTTATCTACAAGTTGTGAAATAAAGCGATAGATTACCTAAATTTTTCCTTGTAGACTCCTTAGTTGCTTGAGAGTGGTAGGTGGTGGCATTTCTGTGATAGTCGTAACCTTTGCAAGATCCACTTCAATCCCTCTTTGTGAAACAATGAACCCTAGGAGATTTCTAGATAAAACACCGAAGACACATTTCTTAGGGTTCAAGTAAACCTTATAGTCTCTTAGACGCTAAAAGATACACCTCAATACTTCAGGGTGTTCTTTTCTACTTTTGAATTTTACTAGGATATCATCAACATAGTCCTCCATGATGTCACTTATCATATCATGGAAAATAACTATCATGGCCCGCTAATTAGTAGCCCCAACGTTCTTCAGCCTGAAGGGCATGACTTTGTAGCAAAACGTTTCCCAAGGGGTGATGAATGTTATCTTATGTTGATCTTCTTCTGTAATTCGTATCTATTTATGACTTGAAAAGCCATCCATTAAGGACAACATTTCATAACTAGCTATCAAATCAACTATCATGTCAATGTTAGGTAGGGGAATATCATCCTTTAGACATGCTTTGTTAATGTCACAGAAATTAATGCAGATTCTGATGCCAACAGGGTTTTTCTGTACTCGGACTATGTTAGAGATCCATTATGAATAATCAATAGGTTTAATGAAATCAACAGCTAACAGCTTTTCTAATTCTTCTTTGACTAAAAGTGCCACCTTAGGATGCATCTTTCTCAAATTTGTTTGATCGGTTTGGCATCTAGGTGCACAACGAGGTTGTGCACAACTAGCTCTAGGTCCAAACCAGGTATATCTGCATATGTCCATGTGAATATGTCCACATATTCTTTTAAGAGCTCTACAAAAGTATTTTGTTCTTGAGCTGAGAGTGAAGCTCCCAACTTGACTATTCTAGGTTAATCTTCTGAGCCGATGTTAACATTGATGGTTTCCTTAATAAGCATTTTAGAAGCATCTTCCATCCACGTAGGATCACGGGGAAGATGTAAGATTGACCTCATGTGGTAGGTCATGATCATATTTAAATGGATAAATCACTTCATCTTTAGACTCGTCATTCTGTTTGTCTATGAGTTTATCAAAGAGTCTATCACTATGGGATCTCCTTTGAGCCTTCTTGCTTAGTTTCTCAGAAACTGGTGTACTTTTATTTACAGCCTTTTTATTCAACTGTCCACACATCTCTACTTCTTCCCTGAAGTAGGCATAGGTGTCTAGCTGAATCTTAAATCCTTTATTTTTGGTATCCAATCGGAATAAAGTCTCTGAGCCCCATGAACTCTGTAAATGCCTCATCATTTTCAAATAAATCCAAGGGCATGTGAAGTTGTTTATCCCAATCTATAAGTTTAGGATATACAAGGGATACTGGATATTTATCTAGGGGGATGGATTCAGATAAGGTAAGGACCGACGAATCTGGCAATAGGTTTGTGGAGGTAAGATCTTCGTAAAGGCTACATTGGGAATCTGCATCACTATCAAAATGAGATGAAACCTCCTCACATTCATAAGAGGTGGTGTCATTCTCAAAAGGTAGAGCGTTATGGCACCTTATTGCAAGGCCATGTTTATCAACTTTAAAATGAGGGATACAGATAGGCTCCAACCGGCCTTGTGCATTGATGCCACATCCAAACCCATTATAGCCCATGACAAACATCATGTGGGGAACTTTGATGTACTTAGGTGCTTGATTGCATGAAGCCATGTTGCCTTCTGACAATCTACTAGTAGAGTCTTCTAACATTTTCTCCTCAGATAGGAGACCACTATGGAATTTTTTTTCCAATGGTTTAGGACATTATTTGCGAGTGCTCTTGAACTAAAAGTAAGGCTTGCCCCTTGTCCTAGGGGATATTGATAGGTCTGATATCAATAGAGCCTACTCAAGAGTGAATGGATTATCTGGGCCATATTTTGCTGATGTTGCCTCCCATGAGGCAAATAGGTTGACCAATGAGGGAAAATCTTGATTAAAAGGGGTGAGGGATTCTGAATCTACTCATTTTTTATAGCCTATGTTTGTAATGGGACAACAACATCAGCAGAATGACATTCATAAGCCACACGAGAAAAAATCTGCAATGCCCTATAATGTATGAATAGTTATGGGTCACCCAAAATGGTAACCACCTACCCTTCATGATATAACTTAATGCATTAATGAAATGTTGATGGAATAGCTTCCATGGTGTGGATCCATGGGCATCCTAAGAGCATATTGTATAGAAGCTCTAAGTCAAGGACATGAAATGTTGTGTCATGACATGTTGTTCCTACCTCCATGGGAACTACTATAGTCCCTGCTGACTCTCTTTCTTCATTTTCATATGCTATGATTATGATAGTCTTAGCACCTAGCTTTGTTTCTGAATGGCCTAGCTGCTTTACTAGCTTCAAGGTGTAAATATTCAGACCAGATCCTCCATCTACAAGTACTCTTTTGATTTTACAATTGGTAACCACCACTTTGAGATACAATGGTAAGTTATGTTCTAGGTTTTTATGTAGAATTGCAGTATGATAAAAAATAATATGATCATTAGTGTCTAAGTGTGCAATCATGGCTTGAAGGTTCATGGGGTTTACCTCTGTGGAAACCCCTAAATTCTACAAAGTTTTGTACATTCTATTTTTATGGGCATTAGAGATCTTGAGGAGATCAAGAATAGATATCCTGGTATGCATTTTCTCTAACTACTCTATTAAATTATATTGACTTTCCTAAGGGATAGGCATAGGATCTAGTATGATTAAGCGGGCACGTCTTGTCTCGATTGCACAACTCTTTTCTAAAATCCAAATGGTGTTGATCTATTCATTAGATGAGTTAATACATCAAATGAGGGAATCATAAGGACTATCATTTATAGGGTACACATAGGCAGCAGTCCTATAGTCGTTGGAAGTTTTCCCTAGATCTGGTTCTCTTTTTTTTTATCTGCATGGTCAGGAAAATTTTCTTTATAAATAACCATTTTTTCATTTGAACTCTTACAGGTCTCAGGGTGAGAATCCACATCAATCTTTGCTTCCTTTATGAGGTCTTGGATATAATGGTGCAATCTCAAACATCTATCCATTTTGTGTCCTTTAACACGATGAAAGTCGCAATATTCATGGTCTTTGAACCAAACTAGTTTTGGAGAATCTTCCGGATATGGTACTGTTGCAGTTGGATATTCTACCATTTTTGTACCATCTAATTGTTTTAGGATGATAGATAAGGATTTTGTCAAGGATGTGAACATACGGTTTGTAAGCGCTATGGGACGAGGTCCTTGCAAAATCTTTAAGAGTGGGCCTGTCTATACAGCTTGGACTCTCTTGGAGTCTATAATGCCATAACCAACAATATGTTTATTCTTATTGAAGAATTTAGGTTTTTTTGTGGATTTGGCTTCATGTTTGTTTTTAGTAATAGGTTTAAGCATTCCCTTGGCAATGAGCACTTTCTCAACTTGACTAACTTTCTCTATGACTTCTTTGAATTTTGAGCCACAATGCATTTGCAAGTGGAAGGCTATTTCTGGGTTGAAGTTAGGAACAAATATCCTCACTAACTATTTTTCTAGTAAGGCATAAGGAAAGTGACTAGCTAGCCCACAACATCATTGTAAAAATCCTGTAAATGTCTCATTGGGTTTTTGTTTTATGTTACATAGATCGTTCATTATGATGTCACTCTCCATATTATAGGAGTAATGCCTTACAAATTTCTCTACCAATGCAGGCCGCATTGTAATGGAGCCCTTGGGTATGCTATAGAACCATTCCAATCCTACTACTCCAAGGCTTTACGGAAAGAGTTGTATCAAGAAATTATCGCTATACGCAACCTCTTGGCAAGCCATGTAAAAGTATTTTATATGATCACGAGGATCACTTTTTCACTTATATTTATCAAACTTGGGAATGGTAAAGTGTTTTGGGAAAGGTTGTTGTACCATGTCCTTATCAAAGAGGTAAGGAAATAGTTCTTCATATGAATATTTTCTATTTTAGCCTACATTTCCCTATTGTAGTGTAGTAAGTGTATCTTTCATAGATTTCAATTCCTCCTGAATGAGTTTCTCTTTAGTAGGTGACATCAGCCTTTGAGCCCAAGTTTCCTTAAAGGTATAGTATGTATGTGGATCAAATTAGAACTCGTTAGGTTTGTTTTTGTCTTTTTCTTTGTCTTTGTATATGTTTTTTCTTGAAGAGCCTAGGTTTACTAGTTTTTAACTCAACTTCAAGATCTATTTTTGGAGGATCTCCTCCTCAACTAGGGGGTCCTCTTCTTCATCAAATTTCAGAGGAGGGGAAACTTTCCACTTAGTTTTCACTTTACGTGAAGCTTTATAGTGAGGTTTTCATGATGGTTCACGTTTGACGACAACCTTATGTTTCCTAGAAGTGGAAGCGTATCCCACATCAAAAGGATTATCTGTGTCTAAAACAAATCTTCATTCTCCTAAATTAGGGTTAATGACCTTTGTTTCTTCTTCATGATCATGCATAATTTTATCTCCTAATGCTAATACTCTTACAAGTACTTGATATTTATTATAATATAGGAGTTCATCAAATTTATTTAGGTCTAAACTTTGTTGTTCTTCGGAAGAGTCTCACTCTTCTCCACTATGATCAATTAACATCTCCATATCTATGACTTGAGAAAAGAGTGGTCCTAAATTGTGACCACTAAATGGGAATGTGTCAAAAGGGTTTTCTCGTATATCATGCTCATTTTATTTGGCTTCCATTTTTATGATTTTAGGCATTACTAGCAGACGTTTTTATGTAACTAGTGTAACCCCTAAGTGTATGGTTTTTTGCAATCCGTTCAAGATGATGTTGGAATTATACTATAGTGTATCCTAGATGTAATGTTATGCAGTCATTTTTATCAAGGAACACTCATATGCACACCTAAATGTAATGGTCACTCAATTCATTGTTTATCAAGTCTATGCCTTAAAAATAGATAGCGATAATGATGTATCAATATGTAAGTCAAGCTAGAACCCCAACGAGGTCTAAGCACTGACATGATGTTGTCGTAGTCCCTCGTCAAGGTATACCTAAAACTATTTTGAATGCCAATGAAAGACAAACCTTCTGAAAAATAGAAGTTATGAATAGATATAGCATAATAATGTCACCATGATACATTAACCGAGAAAGAAAAGTGTTAGTACCATGACAACTTTTTATGATATATAAGGCATTATCGACACTTTTTAAGAAGACTCAGATGACGTAGAAATTGAAACTAAGCGATAAGTATAACAAGGAGTTTTTAATCATGTGAGCAGTGTAACCACGTAATAAGAGGACTTATACCATCCTCTTACAAAGTGAGAATATGATGTAAGTACCGAGATTATGTGTCTAGGATGCAAACAAAACTATCAACTCAAGAAGAGACAAAAGATGAACCGTATCCATGGTGGTGAAGATGATCTTGAAATCAAGATGGAAGGACTTTTATCAAAGATATGAAAAGCATACCTACTCACTTTAGATGTTTAACAACCCAGCCGCAAACATGGATGGGTGTAAACGGACAAAAAAGTGACAAGCACTATCTCTAATAAAAATGCGCATTATATACACCTTTATCACCCTAAAAAAATGGGTGGTGAGAACGTAAGGGTATCGATCAAAAGATGGAAATAAACTAAGAGCCACCTAGGCAGAGCTTTGCCTCATCCGAAGACAAGAATAAAACTAAGAAAAGGTGGGACATAGTTTAGTTTCGTGATGAAAGACACTCAGATAAAACTCACAAGGGTTATTTTCCTTATTCGACAAACAAGGTTTAGATTCCAGATGAGTTATCACTTCGTGATGGCTTGACGTAACAATAGACTAGTAAAGTGGGCTCTAAGACAAAATGGCTTCCTTAATAATTTCTCTCACCTAGGTGCTACAAAGTTGTCTTAAGCGAGCACGATTTACCCAAAAAGTCGTAATGACTAGTTTGGGAGTATCTCGGCTTTACTTTACCCCCTTCAAGCACAAAGGGCAACTAGTGCGTCCACATGTGCTCTCCCTAGGGTCGCCAAACAGACAACCGGTAACTCTAACTCACAAGGCAGGCTAGTCAGGTGGGTAAGTAGAGTGCTTCCTATTTCATCCATAAGGTTACTCAAAGGTGGATTACTTTAGGGTTCCTGGAACCACCCCCATTGTTATAGCTTAAGGTGTTATTCAAAAGGGGTTATGTTCAAGTTGAGTGGATAGGGACGTACCCTTTTCTAAAACCTATAATACAATGTTTTGAATATGGTGTGTTTTTTATCTTGCTTAGCCTAATGTGGTTTTAAGTAGCACACCATTTGGCAACCTACGAGAACATGTGTATTAGAAGTTTTATGTTTTGTCTTTGATGCCTTTCTTTAAAAAGCAATAGGTCCTGTAGACGACAAGTTGTTAGTAATTTTCTAGTTCATAGGTTGATTTCAAGAAAGAGAGTTTTTCACTTTACTTTTGATTCCTAAGATCACCAAAAGCCACAAAGGAAGAGCATACACAACATGAAATATCTTACTAAAATCACACAAACGTTTTACTTCATCCTTTATAAAACAAGTGTTTTTTGAACAATTTATATGAGTTTTGTATAAGTTTTTTTGATCTCCAAGATCAACTTGGAAGACGCAAGGAGAGAGCATACACACTTCTACAAAGCTAACTCTAAGCCAAGAACAACACACTTTAACTATGTAGACCGAAATGTTAAGAAAAAACACTATTTTTTAAATTGTTAGTTCTAAAAACCTGCAATAAAGGGTCAAAATAAAATCTTTTGCAGACTGTAAATATTTCAAATTTTTAATACAGACACCTACGCACCTAGACTGACACCAGTATTTCTCAACTGACGGATACGCGCCCTACTTAACGAGTACGCCTGTAGTTAAAAATTGATGAAAGCTAATGCAGTAAAACATAGATGCTCACAACATGATAGAGACACACCCATATTGACATGGATGCTCAGGTTCCAACGTGTACGCACCCAAGCCTGAAATAGAAAATTATCAATTTTTTTACACATTCAAACCATTTACACATACACGACCAGAGAGGTGGATACACACCCCAGATTACAGAGACGCGTGTGTGTCTTTGTAGAGAGAAAATGTGCAAATGATGAATTCATCCTGACAAGTGTGTGCCTAATCTGATGGGTACACTGGGGTTTCAACGTGTATGTGCCCCTTTTTTTGATACCTACATGCACCCTATGAAAAACCTAAAAAAAACATAGATTTTAAAATTTTTAAGAGCAAACAGGTTATTTTTTAGTCAAAGTGTCCTATTTCTATATCAAACCCACAAAATACATGCAAATGAAGGTCATTTATCTAGGGTTAAAAACAGAAATGAGAAAATAACAAGTGATTTGACCCGAAAACTTGAAAATGAACCTTGAAAAACCTAAAATACCTCCATTAATTGAGGATGGGCATAAGTGTCCCATCGGGCATACCAAATGTGTTCAATGAAAATTTGTAAAAGCCATGGATTTGGGGTAAGAATCTCTAAACAAACCCCAAAGGATTTTAACAATCTGATCAGTGGACCATGTGATAAGAAATGAGCAAGGTTTTCTTCTTTACATACATTAATTTGAAATAAACACGTAAACTAAACAAATGAAGTTAACCTCTATTCTTTGAAAGCTTGAAATAATGAACCTAAGAGGATCTAATCATTCAGTTATGTGTTTAAGAGAAAGAGATCTCCCCATTAATGGCTTCAAGGCCAATGGATCTTCCCTTTTACTCTATGTTAATACTATGAAATACAAAATCAAATGCTTTTAGCTCAATGGAAGAAGATGAAATGCAATCTAAAGCCTAAACAAATTGATATAATCTATGCTAGGAAGAAGAGAGAATTCTTAGGAAATGAGGGAGGGGGTATATCCCTATTTATAGTTTTTGGTTTGGAAGAAAAGGGAGATTTGGGTGCATGTGGGACAAAGGCTAAAGTTCAAAAAGCACTTTTAGCAAGTCAAAGTGTGATTTGACTATGTTTAGGGGATTTAACCTAGGTTATACTAGTTAATCTCTCTTAGAGAGTAATTAGGGTTCTAGAAGGGTTTTTAAAGGGCTTAATCAATCCAATGAAGTGGATTGATATTCTAGGGAGCTAATAGAAGAAATCTAGAAGGGAATAAGAAGCTAATGTAGTTAGAATGAGGCTATAACGGCCTATGTAAATGGTTTATAAGAGGAAAAATGACCAAAAGGGTGTTGTGAGAAGGGAGTTAGGCGTAACTGGTGGTGTGTCGTAACTTTGCAAAGGGAAGAAATGTTAGTGCACCATTAGAAATAATAGTGTATTGATCAAACTGCAGGTGTCTATAATAATCATGAATACACTAATCATTACCATTAAATGCTCTTTATATAATATCATTCAATCTAAAAAACAACATGTCAATACCACATTGCCATATTCAAGTTTTATGAACCTTAATCAATGCTTTTCAACAATCTACAACGGAAACTCAATCCTTGGAGCTCCAAAGATATACTTCTTGATTGATCAATGATCACAAATCAATTACAAACAACTTTATATGTTTTCCTACATAATTTGTAACCAACTACCCACAATTAGACACTATTTTATATGCAAGTTACCTCATGAAGATGTCATATAGAGGCTTACATAAAGATTTTGAGATCTCATTATAGAAATTGTATTCGAAAAGGAAATTCCTTAGAAACAAATGAATAATAAAAACCTAAAACATGTGATGCAGGAGCATCAAGTGATAAGATGCAAGAAGGTCATATGACCATTAGAACATGTTAGTTTAGGTGTGAGTGAATGAATGTTAAAGTTGAATATGTTGTAAAAGGGGAATGAGTGCTTGTAAGAGAGTTGTAGGAGTAAATTTGACATAGTAAAAGAGTAATATTGGAAAAATAAAGCCATGTCATCATGTAATAGTTGTCTTATATGGATTACATGAGAGTATTAAGGAGATCTCCACGTTATTTCTATGTAGAGGAAGTTGTTGAGTCTTCTTAGGAGTGTGAATTGGCTTAGGAGTCAGTTTAGGTGCTTGTTAGAGTCTTTACTTAGAAAATTGACACCTATTTCATAGGTGATTCAAATAGGAGCAGAACAGAGGTTCTCAGGGTTGTAGAGATGAAGGAGAAGGAATGAATGAAGTTTTAGAAGAAGAATATACCTCTGTTGGCATGAAAATTACATGTTTCACATGACTGTGCATGAGGACTGTAACAGGACTGCAAGATAGAAACACTCCATAACATTCAAATGATATAAATCTCTTTATTATTAGCATGGAAAGTTTCTACAGGTGATGTAATCACATTTTAATTTTTGTATGTTTTGAAAATGCATAGTTTGGATTTTATAGCAAATTGTTACCTCTCGGGCCTGAAATAGGGCATCACATATCTTTTGACTGGATGGATGAAATTGGCTGAAAATTTCAATATATCTTTGTATTTACACTATCTAACTACTATAAAAATTTCAAGGATAATGGGTTAGTACAGCTCAAGATATATGTGACTATTTTTTTTTTGAATTATGGTAAGAATACACAATGTATAGTGAGAGAGGAATTGAAGTGCATGAAGGGTCATAACGTGGAATCAAGCCAGAAAACTTTGTAGCAGTCATCTTGATGACATTTCTGAAGTAGATCCATCAAGATATAGGTGAGATCAATGCCCCAAGTGCCTACTGTCATGGTTAGGGTCAGAATAGGCTTGATTTTTGTATGCTACAACCATAAAGGAGGTGTGTTTTCTAATAAAGAAACAAGATATGAAATTTAGTGATATTGGAGAACCCTGTAAAGGATATTTGGGTCATTAATCTGTATGTATAGTTGATTCAGGGGAAATTGAGATAAGAGACCATTTGCATGCTCAAAAGACTAGTTGCCAATAAGGTCCAAAAGAGAAAACTAGCATAAGATGCAAGGTACAGTTAAATAAAGGGTCTTAGACACCTTGGTTAAGTTGAATTGATTCTAGATAACAGTTACTCAGGCTTTGAAACCCTGTATTTGCATATATGGCCTTGAATTAGACAAATAAGGATCATGTGAATCCTTGGGGTAGAGTGTAGAGATTTCACACTTAAAGAGCAATGCTTGAGCATTCATAAGGGATCTTGAACTTTGGTTTGTTGTCTTGATCGTGTTCAATCAGGCAGAAGAGAGCTTGTGACTTTATTGAATAAGAGCTCCATTGGGAGGCAAAGGTGTATAGTAAGAGAACTCAAAAAAGGTATGAATGTTAGAGACTTTATGAATAGATTTTGTAGCTTGGGACAGTCATACAGATTAATATAGAAGTTCTTTACATCTATTATATATTATATCAGTGATCACAAAGTGACCACCTTTTCTCATCAAGTTAACTCTCCTCTAGTTTTTGTTTTCAAGTGGTAGAAGGTACAAGTTCTCATTGGACCTCAAGGTGATAAGAACAAATAGATGATGCTGCATGAACATCAATTAATGATCCTCTAGCAGGGGTGGATGGAATAATAGAGCAAGTTCAAGCTCTTGAGTATTGTAGAGAAAGATAAATCTAAATGACCCTTGCATCAACATGTTTGAAAATCACCTAGGAAACCCCTATACAAGCCAAGAAATCCAAAATTGGCCCAAGGAAATTTAAATTTTCAAATGGAGCAAAATGGAGGGAAACCTCCTAGTTCAAAATTTGAATCCCTAGAACCTAAGAAGACTACGTAAGGACCCTATAAAAACCCTAATGAACCTAAGATGTTCAAAAATTTGGACTCAACATGCATATATTTCCCCTGGAGTGATGCCCCTACATCACTCATACCATTATGTATTACACATGGAAAGTAATTAGAATGGATTTTGTGCAAGGACTGTCATTATCTAAAAACAAGGATGAAATGATTATAGTAGTGGTTGAAAATATGACTAAAGTATCTCACTTAATACCAAGTAATCTAAAGGATGATTCATCTGTACTTGTTGTGTGTAAGTATTTCTACAATTTAGCTAAATTTAAAGTAAGAAACTACCACTAAGAAATAGCTTCCTAACCTAGCTAGAAATGAAAAATGTGCACCATCATGATGGAGAAGTGAGCAAGTCGTACCCTTAACATTAATAACTTTGAAATTGATCAAAAAACAATGTAAATTACTGAACTCTATTCTCCTTAATTGCCTAATTTAACATTAAAATGAACCTAAGTACTCCAATGGCAATCAAATTATATTTTCTTGCTTTGATCCTTCAATGGATGCTTAGGTGTGAGGCTTAGCTCTTCAAGAATGGAAGATGGAGGGCTCAAAAATGACAAAAGGCTATTAGTGTGAAACTATGTGATTACTTTTGTCTCTTGAGAGATTTAGGTGTGTGTGTAGAAGTAGAGGGAGGGTTGTTTATATAGCCCAAAGGATAAAGGATTCAACACATCCTCATGAATGTGGGACTAACGGAGATGTAGAGTTAGTTGTGGATAAGGGGGATTTAGATGGGGTTGAGTTAACTTTAGGAGGATTTAGTTTGTCCTCTAGTGGCTCATGTGGATAAAGGGGGTGTATTTATTAATCAAGATGATTAATTAATACATGTGCAAGATTTTATAAGATTTTAGATAGATATTAGTGTAATTTGGACCATTAGGAGGGAATTAAACCAATTAAATAGTGGTTTATTGATTTTAATGAGAAGAGAGGCTAATTAATTAATAATAATTAATTAGACTAGATAGAAGGTGTTGATTAATGAAGGGTCATTAATTAGGGTATGTGTTGGATAGGTGACTTAAATAATTAGGATAATGTAATCAATTAATGACAATGGAAGAGAAGATGAGTGCTATTGACAATATGTCGTCAATTTGTGGGAAAGGAGATAATTAGCACAATTTAAGTATTTAAATTGCTCAGGTGTAATTATAGGTGTTTACATTTGCCCCTCTTTGGGGTGGTATAAGTTAGGTCACTTCAAAGATAGTAGATGGAAGAAAATATTGAAGGGATAGAAGAAAATTTAGTAGGAGGGAGAGATGCCCCCTCGAGTGTCGATGGGGTGATGAAAGAAGCCAATCGATGATCAAAAAAGATGAGAAGTAGATAGAATAATGGGAAGGGGCAGGATGCCCTGATAAGAGAGAAAAGTAGGGGTGAAAGGAAAGTGATGTAGAAGAAATATTGAGGGGAGAGAAGAGCTTAGCCTCTAGCTGCTGTTGATTGGAACAAATTGGATGTCATCATATTGCCATAGGGACTACATCATCGGTCCTTATGAAAAATATAAGCTTACAACAAAGGTAGAATGACATGAAAAGCCATACTATGAACAATTTTCCATTGCTGAAAATACCAACTCCACGCAACATACAACAATGCAATGCAATACGAGAAGGAAACAAGCTCATTTAATAGGGAAAACAAGTACGAACGCACATATCCAACCCAACAATGGTCAAGACAGTTGTACAAATGTTTTTTTATCAGTGCTGAAGAGATTCACAAGTTAGTGATTGATGAAAAGGGTTAAAAATGATGCCCCGAGAAAGGATACATGCAAGGGGAAATGACAGTGGACATGGCATCCATGAAAAGCATTTGTGCGTAATGAAATAGTACCAGGCAATGAAAGTGCCCCAGAGTACAAACGAAGCAAGTAGCTAGCTTTGTGAATGGTTGTGAATCCGGTGATCTGTGAGTCATATTAATCGAGGAAGATGTGAGACAAACCAATAGGATAGGGAGAAAATACCATGCGTAAGACACAAGTTTCAGCTATAAAGACCAATAGGATTTTTCAAAAAAATTATCCCTATTTTTGGATTTTTGATATATATATCATTTTTATTGTTTTTGCTTTCCAAACCATGGTGAATAGTAGAAGAAAGTAGAAGAAGAAAGCGAAGGGCTGAGGGGCAACAGAAAGTGCCCTAGGTGGAAGAAAGAAGAAATAAATGACAAATAATGTCATTGTTTAGTGGAAAAAAATAAGTAAAAATAATTATTTACGAGAGTGTGGAGAAGAATAAAAATCACCATGGAGCAATAAAATTGTCAGAGGGAAAAGAAAGGGGTATCAGATAGCAAAAGATGCCCCAATACATTGAAAAAAAAAAGAGAAAAATAATTATTTTATAAAAATAATTATTCCACAGTAAACAGAGGAGAAAACGGCAATCAAAACAGGCCTCCCAGCCCTCTTGATGGTAAAAAATAGGTTAATATACCCCACCAGGGGGGTAAAAACATCATGACCAATTCATTTTAACTGAGTATTTTAGAAAATTTATTGTGATGCTCTGACACTGAGGAGAACCATGGTGATCGCACGAGACCGATTGAGGTGCGCAGATGTAGTCTAGGGGTACTAGCAGCACATAGACGATGACCCTTTTATGAGTATCGAACCCTAGCTTCGTAAATTTGGTCATTAATGCATTAAATTTTAGCCTTTAGCCCTAGGAAGTCATGCTTACACACATGTGAGTAGGTGTAGGCGTCAGATAGGAGGCGCAAGTGCCTTTTTGGAGGCGCAGGCGTCTTTTTGGGGGTGCACGTGCCAAAACATATATGCACACACACACTGGCACAAAAAACACACACTCACATGCACGCGCACACACAAGCACATGTGCGCACATGTGCACACATGGGAAATGGGGTGCACACGTGAAAAGTGTGGCGTAAGAATGAAGAGGGCGGGTGCACACATGGGAGCATACGCGTGCAAGTGCAAGCACTCAATGTGTGGCACACATGCCAAAAAGGGCACGCAGGTGCCTGAAAGAGGGTGCAAGTGCTAACAAACACACGTGCACAAGTGCAGGCACCAGAAATGTGGTGCACATGTCCAAAAGAGCACACAGGCACCCTAGACAGGTGGAGAAAGGACATGAAAGTGTCAAAAATATAACACTTAGAAGAATTTTTAGGATTTTTGGGTTAACCCTAAAAGGGGAGATAGATTTTTTTAGAAGAAATGTTAGGAACCGACAAGCACTGTGTTATTTTACAGAGACAATTACCAGTTTTGCAAACATAGGAGTGACATACCCGAATTACAGAGCTAGAGGGTAGTATGCACCGGTGCGACCGACGAGCCATGACGATACTCCTTGAGGCGGTGGGGCTAGGCCTCATGTCTCGGATGCCGTCCATCATACTGGACCATGGCCTACTGGATGCGCTAGCCGAGTGATGGCACAGTGAGATTCAGTGCTTCAGACTACCTACAGTAGAGATGACCATCACCATTAAGGATGTATGGCTGATTCTTAACGTGCCGATGATGGGCACCTTCATCAAGTATAATTCTGATGTAGGGCTGATTAGAGCAGCTTGTAGTGCCCTGTTTAGTGTTGATGATATACCACATGATGGGATGACTATAGCATTGCATGAGTGCATCTCCGACCCTACATTACATTGGGGGCCTCTCTATATCATGTCTCTTATCAGTGGGTTCTTACTCACTGATAAGACAGAGACCTCATTCCTAAGAGGACTACTACCTTTGGTTCATGGAATCTATAGCGGCAAGAGATATTACTAGGGGTAGTGCATACTAGCCCACCTATACTAGAATTTACACTTGATCACATACCATGGTCATAAGACCATGGGTCCAACCTCCTTATTATAGATATGGTCATGGGATCATATTGCGATCAAACACCCTATGGGCCCTTTCCATGTTTGATATCCTGAGGAGCTGTCATACATGACATGGGTAGCATCTGGTGGGGATGTACATGGCCATCTTGGTAGCCTATTTAGATATAGATGAGATTTTGATGAGATGGTAGAGATAGATGTCATCTGGCAGCCATATAGGCATTTCTAGTGGCCAGAGGATGCCACAAAGCCCAGCGTGTGCCTGGTGGAGCACTTTATCATTGGCAACCACAGTTACATTATGGAGCTGTATCGAGTAGACAGGTGCCAGCGGCAGCTTGGTAGGTTATAGGGGGTCTTCTAGCCAAATATCTAGCATGCACACAGGGATTCAAAGAGGCAGACCATGGGGCCTTGTATACTGTGGCCCAAGCTAGGGTGAGTTTCACACAGGTGGTCCCACAGGTATGGGACCCAGTATGACAGGTGAGAGATCTAGGGACCACAGCTAACTATGTAGCTTAGTATGCTATAGTGTTACCCCAACATCTCACCATTCTAGAGGAGGCTTGGGTAGCAGGAATTTTCCCACCTGTAGAGATATGGCATGGTGTAGAGCGCAAGGCAAGGGTAGTGGTATAGGGGCTAGACCTAGAGGATCCTTTTGATGGTATCCCACATGATGGGCAGGGTGCCTCATAGGCACTGGGACCGAGGCTGCAGGCCCCAGTATAGGTAGCAGTGCAGCCATCCCAATGTAGGGTCTTAGAGTAAGGACACTAGTCCAGAGCACCCTAAGGACCAGTCCCTAAGGCATACATAGCCTCCTAGCAAGTGGCACAGATAGCCACAACACAGGTGTAGTTACAGCAGGCCATAACTAAGAGAGATGAAGCCAGAGCATAGAGAGATGAGGCTCGAGGCTAGTGTGTGACTGCCGTAGCATAGCATGATGAGTTCTGAGCTCACATTGTTACCCTAATTTCAGATTAGGATCATGCTCGAGCCCAGGTTGGCCCAGGAGATGATAGAGAAACATGGCGTAGCCAGATTCGGGAGACAATGGCACTGGGGGCTCAAATATTGAGCCTTCTTCATCAATCCCAGTCACAGGTGCGGATGGTTGTTGCACAGAGAGACCATGTATATGTATGATCACAAGCACTTATAGTATAGAAGGACCAGGCCCGCGCTGAGCTGTAGACTATCACTGCAGAGAGAGACCAAGATGTTGCTTCCTCTAGACAAGCCGAGGTAAAATTGGGCCGAGGGATAGGTGAGTGAGATACTACCCTTTAGGTAGTGCTCACCTCCAAAGATACCAACCTGATACGTGACGCCACCAGGCTTGGTGGTGAGGCCTTATTTTACAAGATTTCTTATTACAGGGTAGTTCCTCTAGAGCAACGATTAGCACTGCTATAGCAATCAGGGTCAAGTGCATCAGGCTCTTGATCACAGATATCTGGCCATTCTACCAGATCATTAAGACACTCCCTACCAGAGTAGTCGATCAAACCAACGTCATCCCAGCCTTGAGTGTTCTGTTGACCAGATGATAGATCTGGGAGCCCTAACGAGGGAAAGAGCTGCGGTTGAGATCCATATTTTTTGTTTGTACAAATTCTTTATATGTATGCCTCTTATGAAGGCTGATTTTTTATGTACAGTCTTGTATATTTGTATATTGATGATGCCTCATGATGAAGGCTTGCTTCTTTCTGATACATGCCCCTTTTTGATGGCATTGTGTATCAATGATGTATTATATTGAGTACTGATCTGGACATTGTATGTATGTGTACAGACATTTTTGATGTTGCATCTTTGTATGCCTCAGCTGAATGCATTGTTGATATAGAACATTGATGTGTATCCATTTTTGTTGATATAGATGTATATGACACACATGTATATATATGAGGATTTATTTTTGGGCTCAGATACACATGTTTATGAGATGATGTAATTTATTATTTTTATGTCCAGATGTATGTGACACGAGTGGGATAATTTTATGATGTAAAACTACCCTTTTCAGAAATTACTCTATATTGATTCTCATTGCACGTTGTGTATTTTGATTCAGCACTTATTGATGTGTTGTGATGTATGTGACACAAGTGGGCATTATTTTATGATGTGAAATACCCTTTTTCAGAAATTACTCTACTTTGATTCTTAGTGCATGTTGTGTTTTGTGATTCAGCATTTATGGATGCGTTATGATGTTATCTGATTTTGTACTTTGTATGTATCTGATTTCGAAGTTTGATGTACACATGTGTTGTAGAGGTTAGATGATAGATCCTTAGATGATATCAAATGCATTTCTCATGTGTTTTTTTTGTAGATGTATATGGACGGGATGATATGATAATATTGGTGTGGGGGGGATAGATTTTTGATCATGCGCAACCCCTCTTGCCCTCATTGATGATACACTATGTGATGATTAGCTTAGCATACATGTATGATGTAAAACTTAGCATTTTTTTATATATGATGTATAGATGATGATAGATGTGATGATACTGATGGTAATGTGATGTGAATGATAAAAAAATAGTACACATGCAATAAACATAACCAAATTCTAACAAAGAACACCAGGAAATAATACAATACACCATGATTTACTATGCTTTATTAACATGTAACAAACACAACAAAATGCTTAAGAAAGAATATAATGAATTAACACATTACATCATGGTTTACTAAGATTCACTAGCAAGAATAAATATAATCTAAGTAAGAAAAGATGAATCTTAACAAAATACATCCAAGCAACAAACAACCCAAAAAGTAGACACACAAAATAACTATACAAGCAACAAACAAAGCAAGAAACAAGACAATGCCATTAAATGTTTTTTTGTAAGATTTGTTGTCATGCACCAATTTTATATTGTTTAGGTTTTTGTGAAACAATTTTCTATTTTTTTTGGTTTATTTGAAACAATTTTCTATTGTTTTCAGTGTTTTTGAATGGTTTTCCAAAGCTATGTGCAGGTAACCAAGAAAGCATGGATGCCCCCAGCGTTAGATGGGGAATATACAATGGCAGAAGCCACACATTTATGAACAAGAAGGTGTAGTCATTGAATTTTCCCTAGTGTAAGATGGGAAATAGTGAAAGACCATACCCCTCACAGACGAATAAAAGAAGGAAAAGTTGGATCAAGGCTTGACAAGGAATCTCGAAGGCAGAACCAAGGCTAGGCCAAAGAAAACTACCCTCCAAATATAGGATGCCTGTGAACAACGAATCCTCCCGAGGTGCCAAAAACTAGTTTTCACCCAAGGACCTTGTCCAAAGTGCCACAATTGCATGGTTTTCACTAGTGGACGACCTATTTTCTCTTATTATTATTTTTATTTTATATCTTCTTCTTCTTCTTTCTTTTTTTGATTTTTCTGCACCATGTACAAGCATATAATCACTTAAGATGCATGGCATTCATGGGCTCCCAAAGTTCATCACCATTGGGGTGAGCCAGTTTGTATGCCCATGTGTCGTACTTGGTGACTATAACATAGGGTCCTAACCAATGTGCTTTGAACTTCCCTTTCTTTTGTCACTCTACTCTGGTGTTGAACTGATTCTCCTTCATGACTAAATCACCAACCTCAAAATGACAAGGGATGATTCACTTGTTGTAGTTTCTTGAGACTCTGGGTTGATACACTTTCAGGTGATTAAGAGCATGAATGCGCCTCTCATCTAGGAGCTCTAACTTAGCCAGTCTTGCCACTTGATAATCCTCATCTTTATCTAGATAGTCCCAAAGAGAAATTCATAGGGACAGAAGTTTGATCTCTAAAGGGATGATAGATTCTATCCTGAACACTAGGGAATATGGTATCACACCCGTAGGAGTGTGAATGGATGTTCGGTAATCCCAAATGGTTGGATGGATTCGTAGGTGTCAGTTATGACCTATTTTGCTAACCATTTTCTCCATTATCCTTACAAAAGTCTTGTTTGTTGCCTCAGCTTGTCCATTACCCTGAGGTTAATATGGCATGGACCACTTTAACCTGATTTGGAACCATTGGAAAAGACCTTTCATAGTTTTTTTCTTAAATGACTTCCCATTATCTGTAACAATGGCTGTAGGAATACCATATCGACAAATAATGTGATTCATGATAAATTTAGAAATCTGGGATCCTGTGACATAGGTTAAAAGGACAGGATCCACCCATTTTATAAAGTACTCTGTAGCTGTGATGATATGTGTATGACCATCAGATGAGGTAGGAGTAAGTTTTCCTATTAAATCAAGTCCCCACTTAGAGAATGGCCATGGGGTAGTGATAGGTTGCAATGGTTGCGACGGAGCATGAATAAAATTTCCATACTTTTGGCAAAGCACACATTTTCTAACATAATTGCAACAATCAGTTTCCATGGTAGGCCAATAGTAACCTACTCTTAACAGTTTCTTAGCCAAGACCATTCCATTAGTATGTGCTCCACACACCCCTTCGTGCACTTCTTTGATTCCTTGGATTGACTCTTTCATATCCAGACAACATAACAGATTCCCATCGTAACCATGACGATAAAGTGTAACCCCCAAAATGGTGTAATGGGCTATTTGGTGAATCAAGCTTGCCTTTTCAGAATGGGAGATATCGAGAGGGAACGTGTTGTCCTTAAGATAGGTAAAAATGGGTTTGTACCATGGGGAATGGGGCCCAACAACCTCACAAGCCAAGAAAGATTTGGGTATGTCATACGTGGGCTAGCATAGATTTTCTATTAAGAATGGCATGTCATTATTCCCCAGTGGAATACAAAGCATAGAAGCCACTGTTGCTATGGCATCTGCCGATCTGTTCTGCACTCTTGGGATTTTCTCAAAGGTAATGTGCACAAAGTACTCTTTTAGAGTTTCTACTAAATTTTTGTAAGGTATGAGCTTGTCATCCTTAACCTTGTATTCATCATTAACCTGTTTGATGATTAATTGGGAATTACCTACAACCTTGACATGATGAACATTCCACTTGATGGCTAGCTTCATTCTTGTAGTGAGTGCCTCATATTCTGCAATGTTTTTTGTGCAAGGGAAGCCTAGGTGAAAATATTTCAGTATAGGATCACCAAAAGGAGTAATAAGGACCACTCCTACACCTAAACCATGAAATGTAAAGGACCCATCAAAATGTATCTACCATACAACAAATTCTTCAATGTAGAGCAAGGAGACATCTGGCAGATCCAGATTCAAAGGTTCTGTGCTTTGCAACTACTAGTTGGTCTGCAAGTACTTGTCCTTTAACTAATTTTTATGGACAAATTCTATGTCAAACTCACTGAGTAGAATGATAAAATTAGCCATTCTACCTATGAGGGTAGGTTTTGACAATAAATACTTGAGTGGGTCAACCTTGGATATTAGCTTGGTCTTAGTATTCAACAGGTAATGGAAAAGTTTTTGAAAAGTAAAAACAACAGCTAAGCAAGCCTTTTTAATTTGAGGATAATTGAGCTCATAAGCAATGAGTGTGTGACTCAAATAGTACACTAATTTCTCCTTATTACCAAGGTCATATTGGGTGAGTAGCGCACCAATAGCAAATTGTGTAGTGGAAATATAGAGCAAGAGTGGCTCTCTAGGAGTGGTAGGCATGAGGACAGGTGTATTAGCCAAGTATTATTTTAGAAAATCAAAGGCTTGCTATTGCTTAGGTCCTTAGATGAAAGCAACATCCTTTTTAAGCAAGTGGGTGAATGAGTGACATTTATCTATAAGTTGGGAGATGAAGTGGAAAATGGCTTGAATTTCCCCCTGTAAGCTGCACAGTTGCTTGATATTCTCAGGTGGAGGCATTTCAGTAATAACAGACACTTTAGCAAGGTTTACCTCAATACCTCATCTTGACACAATGAAGCCCAATAGTTTCCCTGATAGCACACCAAAGACACACTTCTTTGGATTCAGCCTAACTTTGTACTCATGCAAGCATTCAAAGATACGCCATAAAATGATAGGAAGATCCTCTCTTATTTTAGACTTTCCCAGGATGTCATCCACGTAATCTTCCATGATATCATGAATCATGTCATAAAAAATTACTGTCATTACCCGCTGATAAGTTGCTCCTGCAATATTGAGACCAAACGACATCACTTGATAGCAGAAGGTGCCCCAAAGAGTCATAAAATTTGTTTTGTGTTGGTCTTCTTCAGTGATCTTGATTTGATTATATCCCAAAAATCCATCCATGAGTGATAGCATCTTGCACCTTGCTATTGAGTCAACAATCATGTCAATGTTGGGCAGTGGAAAATCATCTTTAGGGCAAGCCTTATTGATGTTCCTAAAATCCATGTAGATTCGGATACTGATAGGTTTTTTCTGCACAGGAACAATGTTTGATATCCATTCAGAATAATCGATTGGCTTGATAAATCCTGCTGTAAGCAATCTTTCCAACTCTTCTTAAACCAATAGGGCCACTCTTGGGTGCATCTTTTATAGCTTCTATTTGATAGGATTGGCATCTGCGTGCATGACTAGGTTGTGCACGACCAAATTCGGATCTAAGCCGGGCATATCTTTGTAATACCATGTGAACACATCAATAAACTCTCGCAACAATGTAGTGAATGTCTTTTGTTCTCTAGCTGAGAGTGATGCTACTAATTTTACTATCTTGGGATCTTCTTCTGTACCAATATTGACATCAATGGTTTCTTTGACTAGCAATTTTGATAATTCCTCCATATGAGTAGGATCAGGAGGAATGTTAAGATCTTCATCCAAGGATGTCTCCACAAGATTTTCATCCTTGGCATGGTCACTTTGTTTGTCCTTTGATTTTATTATTTGTTTGTCAGCCAGTGCCTCGAAGAGGTTTTCACTATGTGACTTGGACTTTGATTTTTTCCAAGGCTTTTCTTTAGAAATTTTTCCCTCGCTTTTCTTTAAGTTTTTCTAACCAATAAGTTCAGCCTCCTCGCCGAAGTAGGCATAGGTATCTAAGTCGATAAAGAAACCTTTCTTTTGATTTCCAATGGGAATTGTATCCCTTATGCCCATGAATTCTGCGATAGCCATGTCATTCTCGAATAAATCTAGTGGCATGTGACGTTGTTGGTCCCATTCAACAAGGGAAGGGTATACAAGGTCAAGGGTTTGTTCCGTGGGGGTTATGGTTAGGACAACGTTGTTCATG
This sequence comes from Taxus chinensis, assembly GCA_019776745.2. Taxonomy (NCBI): domain Eukaryota; kingdom Viridiplantae; phylum Streptophyta; class Pinopsida; order Cupressales; family Taxaceae; genus Taxus; species Taxus chinensis. The sequence continues at coordinate 451,960,026 of CM034156.1, forward strand.
AAAAGGTTTGTGGAGGCCAAATCCTCATATTGGCTATAATGGGAATACATACAGCTGTCTAGATAGTCAGAGCTATCCTCATGCTTATAACAAGTAGCATCTTGATCGTTGGGGTGTGCTCCATAAGGGCCAATCCTAATGTCGTATCTTTCTATTTTGAAATGTGGAAGAGGTATTGGTTCTCTTTGTCCTTGTTTGTTTCTCCCACATCCTAGGCCTTTGTAGCCCATGGAGTACATCATTTTACTAGATTTTTCATATTCTAGGGTTTGATAACAGGATGGCTGAGTATCCTTAGGGACCCAAGTTGTAGGTGGATCAAACAATTTTTCCTCAGGTAACAAGCCTCTAGGTAAGAATGATCTAATAGTGTGTTCCTTTCTAGGTCTTTTGAAGTGGTGGTTGAGTCGACCTCTAGTCTTGGGCAATAATGAGAGGTCTAAAACCAAGAGAACTTATTGTACATTATACTCCCGCAGCCATATTCAAGTATTTTCATCTCCCATGAATCAAATGGAGATGCTGAAGTAGAATCCCCATGAGTGTAAGAACTAAAAGAGTCTGAATCCACCCGGGATTCCATGGCCTCCGACTGGAGACAGATAGCTATATCTGCGGAGGGACATGCATATGTACCCTCTCATGTAAACCTATTGAGAGCTCTACAATGAGAAAAGGGCTCAAAATCTCCTTGTATTATAATTGTATGTACCTCATGTTTCAACTTAATGCATTGATGAAATGTTGATGGCACGGCCTGCATGGCATGAATCCATGGTCAGCCTAGAAGCATGTTATATGGAAGTTCCAAGTCTAGGACATGAAACTTTGTCTAATGGAAAGTGGGGCCCACCTCCATGGGCAGCATGATGGTGCCTACTAACTCTCTTTCTGCGTTGTCGTATGCGGTGATAGTGATAATATGGGACTCAAGATCTTCCTCTGTATGTCCCAACTGTTTGACCAACTTAAGCTTGTAAATGTTCAACCCAGATCTATTATCCATAAGCACCCATTTGATCTTCCTCAGGGTGACAACTACCTCAACGTATAAGGGAAGTTTATGTGTAGGATTCTCAGTAGGGATCTCCCTCTAGTTGAAAGTAAGATGTTCACTTGGTGCAATGTTTGCCACCGCGGCTTGAAGGTGTGTAGGATCGACTTCTAAAGGCACTCCTGACCCCTGAAGAGTTTGGTACAAAATGTCCTTATGCACATTGGATATCTTGAGAAGATCTAAGATCAAAATCTTAGCAGATGTCTTTTCAAGTTAATCTAAAAGATTATATTTACCGGTTTGTGGGGTCAACGGAGAAGGTTTTGGAATCACGAGGCAGGCACGCCTTGTTACCGCAACACAGTCCTTTCCCTTGATCCGAATGGTATTGACACGGTTAGTAGGAGAGTGAATACATCCAATAAGCGAATCATAATGATTGTTGTCTCTTTTGGTGTAGAAGTAATTCATGGCTTTATAAGTTTCAGATGACTCTCCCCAATCCAGATTTGACTTTTCTGACTTATCATGTTTGGGGAATGGTTCTTTATATATCCCCATTTTCTTGTTAGGTGTTTGTGTTTTGCCAGGGTTATCCACCTCTATCTCACCATTTTCAATGTGGTCCTGAATGTAATGATGGAGCCATAGATATTTTTCTGTCTTATGTCCTTTGACGCAATGCATTTCACAATATTCATGCTCTTTGTACCACAAAGGTTTTGGAGCATTGTCGTCAAATGGTTGCACTGTAGGATAGGTCATCATGTTGGCCGCATCCAATTGTTTTAGTATAACTGAAAATGGTTCATTGAGAGAGGTGAATGTTCTTCTCTTTGGTGGTGGTTGAATTGGGTCCTTGGTCAATTTAAAAGGTTGACCAGTTTTGACCATTTGAGCATGTTTGGAATCAGTGATTCCATGTCCAACCACATTTTTATTTTTGTTAACGATCTTCGGATTTTGTATGGGTTTGAAATTTTGGTTGTCTCTAGATTGGGTTTTGAGGGTGCCTTTGGTAATGATAGATTTTTCTATCTAAATCCCTTTCTTGATAACCTCCTCAAAATTATGAACACAATGCATTTAGAGGTGGAAAGCTATATCTGGGTTGAGTTTGGGAACGAAAATATTAACCAGCTGCTTTTTAGGGAAAGCATAAGGGAAGTGATTAGCTATCCCTCTCCACCATTGGAGGAAGCTAACGAAGGTCTCATTCAGACATCACTTGGCACCACATAAGTTTGCCATGGTGACATCACTCTCTATGTTGTACGAGAATTGACGCACGAATATTTCTACCAATTCTAGCCAGGTGAAAATTGATCCTCGTGGTAAGCGTCTAAACCACTCCAAGGCTTGACCTCCAAGACTCTTGGGGAAAATTTTGATGAGGTAATTGTCACTATAAAACACCTCTTGACATGCCATGTAAAAATCTTTAACATGATCCCATGGATTTCCTTTCCCTTTATATTTTTTGAACTTTAGCATATCAAATTTCTTTGGAAAGGGTTGAAGGGTCATTGTCTTGTCAAAAGGATAGGGGAATAATTCTTCATATTGATATATCCTAATGCTCGCTATATTTCTGTCTTATATGCCTGTAAGCATCGCTTTCATAGACTGTACTTCTTGTGCGAGCAATTTTTCTCTAGTGGGAGAAGTGGGGATGTATACACGATGATACCTTGTATCTTCTTCTCCTTGGTTTTCTCAATGGATTTCATTGATCTTAACCTTAGGCCTCAACTTTTGAATGTTCTTAGTTGTGTCCTTCTGTACATGGGAAGTAAGCAAAGCTAGTTGTTGGCTTAGGTTACTGATTTGTTGTTGGATTGTGGCTTGGTTTGTGGCTTCTTCTTCTAAAGGTTCCTCCTCTATATTGCATGGAGGTTCTTCACCCATCTCATGTTCTCTCTTGTTTCTTCGTGGCACTTTGATAAAGGGTATTCTATGCCCCACCACTTTATCATTCCTTACGTTTAAGAAGTGGAAGCATTTCCATGTGTTAAAATATCTTCCATATTGATAAGGGGATGTTATTCCTCAGTAACATCATTTGCAGGTAGTATTGTTTCATTCTCGGTGGATAATTTGGCCCCTAATTCTATGACCCATGTGCCAACACTCTATCTTTGTTTTTAAGAAGAAATTCATCTAGTAGAGTGGCGTCAAAATCAAAGTCTACGTGTGGAGATTATAATTCATTTCCACTATGATCGACCATCTCTTGTGGTTCCTTTTCCACAGAAAAAAGTGGTCCTAGATCATGTCCAATGAAAGGGTTTGATCCCTTGTTTGTTAGAGGTTTCCCAAGCTTACACTTGTTATTCCTCGTATGTCTATTTCTTTAATTCTAGACGTGTTTTAGGAGCTCATATTTTTGTGATAGTTTCACTAGGGTAAGTTTTAAATGTGTTCAAATCTTAGTGACTACCCCTAAGTCAGATTCTAGATGTATTTGTTAAGAGTATGAATGCGTCAACAAATGTGATAATAGTAATGTGATAGAGTGAGAAATCACTAGTGACACAAGCATTTGGTATCGAAACCTGTTTAAATGAAGTACCTCCCAGACTACGTTTCAAAAAGTAGTTTCACACCACAAGACGATTAACAAGATTTCTTCACTTATGCCAAGTTCAAGGAAATGAACAAAACGTAAGTAAATACAAAAAGTCAATGTGACCTCCCAATCAAGATATACGATGAGCGAGCTCAAACTCAATTAAGACCTATATCTCAAAAAGTTCCAATTACAATTCGCTGAATGACACAACAATATCACCATGATATGTTAACCCACTTTGTGTGAAAGTAAGGTATTGATATCAAGGTGTTATTGATATAACACGCACAAATGGTAACACCTAGCACTCTTTGAAATCAAGGTAATAATAAAACTCAAACTAAGAATCTCAAAGTATAGCTACAAATAGTTAAAAATGTGTGCAGCGTAACCTTACAATATAGATATTTATGTCGAGTTTACAAGAAACAAGACGTAAATATCAAAATTATAGTGATACAGATACAAACAAGCTAACTCTTCTAAGGAAATCCACAGTGATGAACCACACCTAAGTACAATGAAAATCTTGACATGGGTATCAAGATCACAATGGCTACCAATGACATGAATATGCCTCCGCACACTTTAGATGTTTAACTTACCCAGCCACAAACATGGATGGGTGCAAACGGACATAAAAGTGACAGAAACAGTCAATTGGTAACACAAAGGTAGTCATCCTTCTTCTGATCAACAAAGTGTTAAAAGAATGTGAAGGAAGTCAAATCAAGAAAAGGATGAAAAATGTTGGCTTCACTTCGGAAGAGTTTCACCTCACCCTAAGGCAAGTAAAAACTAGGCGAAAGTAACGCATCCCATATTTCACAATGAAAATATGGTTCAGAACTCAACACTTTTTTAGAATGATCAAAGTGGGCTCCTAGCCAATGTATATCTTCCTAGTTGGTTCTCTCATCCTAGGTGCTACAAAGATTATCAACGAGCAAGATGATTTACCCAAATAGTCCCAAATATCTTAGGAGTATCTCGACTTTTCCCCCTTCAAGCATAGTGGGCAGTAAATGCATCCATCGTGTACTTAAAAGCGTCACATACGGACAACTTGTAGCTCTATCTCACAAAGGAATTACTAGTCAGATAGGTAGTGTGAAGCGCTTCCCGTTTCATCCACATCGTTCCCTCTTGCGTGGAGTACTTTGGGGTTCCTGGAACCACCCCCATTGTTGTAGATTAGGGCGTTATGCCAAAGGGGTTATGTTCCAGTTGAGTGGAGAGGGATGTACCCTTTTTCGAAACCTGCAATACAGTGTTTTGAATATGTTATTCGTTTTATATTTTTTAATTAAATGTGGTTTTGTCAAACACCATTTTGGAAACCTGTTATAACAACTTTATTAGTAGTTTTCTGACATTTTGTTTCGATTCCTCCCTTCTTTGACAAGCGATGGTGTTTTGGTCCTGTATGACGATTTTTAGTAGTTTTCCATCAAAAGAGAAGGCATCATTTTTTATTCTTTAAATCATTCAAGGACGTAAGAGAAGAGCATACGTGATGTCTTCAAAAATCCAAAAAGATACCAAATGGAAGAACACTTTATTTCAACTATGCCAAATTAGCCAATTCCAACTCAAATATTCCTAACAACCTCAAAGTATTAAAAGGACTTAAGAATCGTTTCTGATTCCCAAGATCGTCCCCAAGGGACGCGAGGGAAGAGCATATGTGATCCTTATTCCTATAAGTAAACAATGCAAAATATTACCTAATCAAATACAAACATGTAAAAATAGCCTGCAAAGACAAATATATGATTAGATAAACCTACAAGAATGTTAGCACATCAACACCTTAATTTCAAAAAATGTAAAAGGAAACCTGTGCCCCTTTTTCAATGCACCGACATACGGGTTAGGGCATATGCGCCACTTAATGTTGTTTCAACTCACAATGCACCTACAACACCCAAGAGGTGTGTACACCCCGAAAACAATATGCGTGCCACGAAAATAGTTCCTACACCACACTGCATGGTTTTTTTGACTTACCCAAGTTCACTGTGCACCTCTAGAGAGACGTGCGTGCGCCACAAAAACAGTGTATACACCACTCCAAGAAAAACATACAGAAAGATAGACAAAACAACCACATTACCAGAAAAATGTGCCTGCACCACTAAACCAGTATGTGCACCCTAGTTAGGGCATGTGCACCAATCTAGGACAGGTTTTATAATTTATTGAAGGTATAGTATGAAATGACATCTGTGCCTAGGTTAGTGTGCACCGTGTGCTGGTTAGGGTGTGTGTGCCAGGGTTAGTGCACATATGCCAGGGGTTAGTAAACATAGAGTAACAGGTTTTTACCAGTGTGCCTGTGCCACCAAAGAGACGTGTGTGCCATGAAAACTGTGCATGCACCATGAAAACCTACACTTGCGCCCCTAAAAATGTGCCTGTGCCAGACCTGAAACCAAAATATGATAGACAAACACAAGAAAACTCACAATATCTCAATTTTTGACAAGTTAGCTTAAGAATGGAAATAACCCATTAAAATTATGGCTATGATTATGAAGTTTATACATATCAAATGAGTAAAAATTCCAAGAAAATGGACATTAATTACTACATGTGCATATCAAAAGTTATCCAAAAAAATCAACCTTAAACTAAAATACTATGGGACTAAGTGTCCAACCGGGCTGTGCCAAATTTGTGCAATTATTTCTACAATTTAGCTAAATTTAAAGCAAGAAACTACCACCTACAAATAGCTTCCTAACCTAGCTAGAAAGGAGAAATGTGCACCATCATGATGAAGAAGTGAGCAAGTCCTACCCTTAACATTAATAACTTTGAAATTGATGAAAGCACAATGTAAATTAATGAACTCTATTCTCCTTAATTGCCTAATTTAACATTAAAATGAGCCTAAGTAGTCCAATGACAATCAAATTATATTTTCTTTCTTTGATCCTTTAATGGATGCTTGGGTGTGAGGCTTAGGTATTCAAGAATGGAAGATGGATGGCTCAAGAATGACAAAAGGCTATTAGTATGAAACTATGTGCTTACTTTTTTCTTTTGAGAGATTTAGGTGTATGTGTAGAAGTAGAGGGAGGGTTGTTTAAATAGCCCAAAGAATAAAGGATTCAACACATCCTCGTGAATGTGTGACTAATGGAGATGTAGAGTTAGTTATGGATAAGGGGGGTTTAGATGGGGTTGAATTAACTTCAAGAGGATTTAGTTTGTCCTCTAAAGACTCATGTGAATAAAGGGGGTGTATTAATTAATCAAGATGATTAATTAATACACATGTGCAAGCTTTTATAAGCTTTTAGATGGATATTAGTGTGATTTGGACCATTAGGAGGGAATTAAACCAATTAAATAGTGATTTATTGATTTTAATGAGAAGAGAGGATAATTAATTAATAATAATTAATTAGACTAGATAGAAGGTGTTGATTAACGAAGGGTCATTAATTAAGGTATGTGTTGGACAAGCGCCTTAATTAATTAGCATAATGTAATCAATTAATGAAAATGGAAGAGAAGATGAGCGCCACTAACGATATGTCATCAATTTGTGGGAAAGGAGATAATTAGCACAATTTAAGTATTTAAATTTCTGGGGCGTAATTATAGGTGTCTACACTTGCAAAATGGTTTGTGCACAATATATTTAGATTACACAGAGTTCCATAATTAATTATTTCTGAGAGGGATCCTAAGAATGACCTCTCAATTTTGGAAAACTTGAAATTCATCTTTGGGAACAAAAATGAAATGTAATTCATCATGTTATGGAAGATATACTCAAAATGTATATCATGAATCAACAAGATAAACGGGAGGAATATCTAGAATTGGTTGAATTTTCCTATAATAACATTTATCATCCTTTGCTAAATATTTCACCATTTGAAGTTTTGTGTTGGTGCTCATTTTGAGCTCGCTCCTTTGCTTTAAAAGTGCCTTTAAAACATTTTCATGTCCTTTCTCTTAGAACTCTGAAACATGCGTGTCCAAATGATAAACCCATGTTAAACCAAGAAAAAATATCATGTTTGATCATGAACCCAGTGTGAATTCTCTTTTTCAATTGAGAAAATTATAACCATGTCGTTTCAGAAAAAACTCCATGAAAGCATTGTCAGATGATCTTGTTAATCCTTCAAAATTCCCCATGTGTGTCATTCCTTTGATTTTCAATGAAAATTGCATTTTTTTCTCCGATTCCTGAAAATATGTGGCATGATTTAATTGGTAATGTTATATCGAGTTTTATTTGCACAATTACAAAAGTTACTTAATGGCTGTAAAGTGTAAACCAAACTTTGAAACCCGACGTAATTTTCTAAGGAATATTTGAGTCATAATATAGAGTGAAAATATATCCTCGAATTTCGATGGGAAACACATGTTCAAATATGATTGGAGTGGGGAAATAAATTATTTGTGCACTTTTGCATCAAAGGCCCAATGTAATGAAAAGAAAAAATGTATCCCTAAATTCTGATGGGGAACATGTGTCAACTTCTCAGCCAAATTCAAAGAGTGGATGTTCAAGTCAACATTGTAGTTTGGCACTTATTTGAAGAAATATAAAAAACTACAAATAGACACCCTGACCCTGCAATGTCTCAGATTAAGCCACATGGATATCTCACATTCGAAGGGATGAATAAATAGAAAGGTTGGGATTTAAAGAATTAATAGTTCCTACCATAAATTTATGCACATGGATCAAAGTACGAATTTTAAAGGCTTTTTCAATCGTTTCTAGTTTTCACCTTGCACACGAGAAATCGGGATACCCTAGCAGCACTAATTCATGAAAGAAAGGAGTGGAATTGATTGTTAAATGGTGAAATTGAGCCAAGGAACTTGGAGTTACATAAGCAGGGGAACATTTCACAAAGTTTGTAAAGAAACGGGTAACTCCTTACTTTACCTTACTATTCTCGATACTTAAATTTGGATTAAAAAGAAATTAAGTGGAGAGATCAAGAAACCACAAGATGATATCCCTGGAATCATGTTTCCATGTAAAATCCAATATTTCTAGTTATTTAGATAATGTCATGGATACGAAATTATTAAATGTTGATCTAGATGACTTCCTAAAAAGACTTCATGCTCTGAATAAGATTCAATGGATGATGGCCATTAATGCCAGCCACATTGCCTTAGTAGCTACATTTTCACCATCTATACACTCACCTAAGCTTGTATGGATGTGTGCTAAAAATTATGACCCAGGGAAGAAAGAGGTATTGTACGGAAGTGGTGAAAGAGTAATAAATTTGACACCAGAAGAATTTAGGGCAATATTGGGGTTACCAAAGTTGGATTAACTAGTAATTGTTACTGTTGAATCATCATAGATTGATTATAATGCAAGACAGGATGAATATGCTAAAATGTTAAATACGTAATGGTTAAAAGAAAGGAAACCATCTGTTAAAATAATCCCCCAAAAATTTACTAAGGCCATGTTTGTTGAATAGGTTGAGGACCTCGTTATAATGCTAAGTAGGATGGCAGGGTTAGAAGGGGTTAACGATTTTCAAGAGTAGATGTGCCCCTTCATAATGGTTATCTTGGAAGAATAGGGAAATTTGTGTTGGGAAATATTTATATCAACATCTATTCATTCCCAACCCATGACAATAGCTACCAAAATTAGGATAGATAATCTAGTTAATATCAAATTTTACATGATGTATTACCTCATTTATAATATTGCATGTTTAAAATAATTTCCAGGTCTTCTAACATAGGAAACTTTTGAGAACTATAGGGTGTACGATGTATATTCACAATTGAGATTGGAAAAGTGGAAAGGAAATGTCAGGTAGGTAGATGATGTCTTCATTTCCCCTATAACTTTCCTTTTCAAACTAGAATGGGAGCAATATAGATTATATGTTGGTGTTAGGGCTGCAATTATGGAATATGGTTGCATCTTTATAGAGTACATATCTTAGGGTAAGTGTATTTTAAGGAAAGTCCTATAAGTTTCCTAGATATGTGAATGATAAGTGGGCCTTAATGGAACTTTCAAGGAAATTGACCCTTGTACATAAAAAGATTGCAAGGAGGCATAAAACAAACATAAAATTCCCTCTCAAAATTGGGAGATATTCCTTCCCAACAATAGTAAAGGTGAGATTAATAGATGAAGAGATGGAGAGGTTTCAAAAGGATAAATTCATACCAAGGCCTAATTATGACATTAGGTGGGTTGTCAGTACAAGTGATCATGAACCCCATTTTTAAGACTACAAGACAAATTTAATGGATGAAGAAGTTAGATTGAGGGATTGTTCTAGAATGAATTAAGACAAGTTATTGACTTAGAGATTATTGTGATTCCTCAAGGAATAGAATATCATAAAAAAGAGGTGGGTTAGTATTACATTGACCAGAAGATGGGGTAAAAAGCAATCAGTCTTACAGATTAGAAAGAGGAAGAATCAAATGATCCTTATAAAATAATTACTAATGTAATGAGGATAAAACTAACTTGGTTGATTGGGAAAGGTCTAGATTTATCCTTTAAAAATACAAAAGTGTTAAGTAATTTCTGAGATTTGAAGACTTTTAAGGAAGATTTCCCTCCCCTGAAATATGGAGCAGACAAAATGGACCCCTTGAATGGACAAGCTCCCCAATTACCCAGGAAAAAACTAACTACTAAGACCTTTGGTGAATGGATAGTAGCCATAAGAAAGAATGGAACTTCAAATACTACCTTGACTCAAAAGGCAGAAGGAATACTCTTAAGGGCTATGCAATATGCTCCCATTACTTTAGTTGTGGCAATACAATCCAACGGGATAGGTTTGACTACACCAAGAATTCCCTTAGTGGTATTACCAGGGTAATCTAGTGCACCAAGGAAGATGAGGGGATCTATGTCAAATTTTGATCCAGCACCTATAGTGCAAAGTGTTAAGGGAAGGGAAGGCCCTGAACTCAAGTGTTTTGAAAGAACTAGAAAAAGGGATAAAGTAACATTGCCTTTGTAAAGGGATGTAGGTAATCATGGTGAAAAGAAACACAAAAGAAAGGATCCTGAAGAAATTTATCCTCCTATTCTACCTGAAACTCAACAAAAAATTGTTACTTCATTCACTCATCAAGCAATGTCATTTCATACTCTTGAAGGTATTCATTCTACTCAAATTGTACCACCACTAGTTGTAACTTCATTTTTGTCCCCACTTGAAGTTATTTCAAGAATATTTTATGTTTCCCCTTAGTCTAGTAAGTTCAATGATGTTATGATAGAACAAGTGCAAGATAAACATGTTGTTTTACAACCAGAGGAACAGTCAAAGGGGCCTATTGAAATAATTGATTTGGAGTTACTTAAAGAGATTCCTATACTTCATATGGTTGATGTAAAAGTTAAAACTTATACAGCGGAGGGTGCAAGTGTTTCCAAAAAAGAAACATATATGCAAGATCCTGATCAATAATCAAATATCAAATTGGGGGCTCAACCCAAAGCTATTCAAATTGAAATTATAGCCCCTATTGTGGAAAGTGAAATAGTGACTCAAACAATTAAATGTATTAGATTTATTAGATGTTGTATATACTAAAAATCAACCACCCGAGGATTCAGAGATGATGAAGGAGAGTGAATTTTTTCAAAGTACAAGTACTATAAAGGAAACTATAACTTAGCCTACAAAATAAATAAGTGGACCCACTGAGACCAATAAAAATGACCCAAAAAATAAAAAATGTGATTAAGGATCAATACCAAGGATACTGTCTACCAAACAACCACTTGTGGAAGATAAAGATGTTTCAAAGAACAAGGAGCCATTTAAGGTTCTATGTCTGGATTGGGAGATTCCAAAGGAAGATAAAACTAAAGTGGCCACTTCAACAAAGAAACTTAAAGAATATGCAAGTGTAATGGCTACCCCAGATGAAATTTCAAGGGAGACAACAAATGTACCTATAATTTCTGCAGAAGGTAAGGGACAAGGTGAGAAAACAATGGGTAGAAAAGAGTCAGAAGGTGTTAACTAGTCTCAAACTTGAGACCAAGATAAAAAGTAACAAAAGATGATAACACTAGAAAGTGAAAATAAAGTGGTGAAGGTGGAAGGAACACACAAAAATATTTCAGTACTATAAGATATGTCAGGAACAACAAAGGAATTAGTGTTGTACTTTGAAACTCCACACCTCACACTAAGAGGAGTAAATATGGGTAATTCTCCTATGACTGAATGGTTCAAAGGACTCCTTCAAGGGAAGGGAAGGGAAGTTATTCAAAGAATATTATTATATATCACAAGCATTTCCATCCCAAAACCCATAAAATCTTCAAAGAAAGCATATATTCTCACGAAGACACGTGTAGATCATGATGGATTCAAGACCCTAGAGATTACAACTCCCCATCAAGGTAAGTCAAATGATGAGATTACAATAAGTGATTATGATGTCCGACACATCAAATTGGGGAATCCTACTAAGGAAACACTATAGTAATTGAAGACTTGTTATAGAATTTTTATGAAGACAAAGTATTTAAGAAACAATTGAAGGAGAAAATAATGACATTGTCTTCATGTCTACAAAATCTGGTGGGGTCGGTAGAAGAAATGCAAGAATTTTTTAATACCATTACTCTAGAAATCTTGGGTAAAATATAAAAACATAGTGAGAAAGACAAGGAAATGGATAAATGGGTGGAGGATTTTTCTCAGAAAGGCAGAAAGATCATTGAAAAAATAGTAAAGAGGTATGCACATTTAACCAATGTGCTCAATGATATAAATGAATTAAATGATCAGTGTGAAAATTAATTGTACCATTGGGAAGTGATTCTTCCCAAAATTTACACTATAAACCAACTTGATGAGGACTTTGTAGAAAATAAAGGAATAGTGTTTCCTGAGGAAAAAGGGTTTCAGTATGCACTAGAATATTTAGCCAAAATCAAGGTAGAAGTTATGAATCAGGGCAAAGAAAAGCTAGAAATAGAGAAGGATTGGATATGAAAGGGTATTAACACTATAGATAGCATGATAGAAGAAATGGGATTTGAAAAATCCAAATCTACTTATGGGGAATTGGATATTGATATCCCGATTCAATATTTTGATCAATACATCAAAGAGGAACATTGCTCCTATGAGGTCATCAAGAGGCTTATCTATGTGGAAAATAAAATTGTAGAGCTGACTCAAAAATTGACAGAGTATAAGAAAAGGATGGATAGATGTGTTGATATGCTAAAGAGGCATAAACTAATATTCAAACATCACAGAGGACCTAATAAAGAGGATTTGATGTATTTTTCCCAAAGATTTGATGCTTACTTGGATAGGCAACCTAACAACGAAGAAGACAATTCAAAAGGAGATGATGATCATGTTGAACCATGAGCAAGCTTAGGCTTGTCTTTTCTTAAAAACGTTCCTTTTTCAATTATTACTTTCATTCATGACAGTCAAATATTATTTTAAAAATTTATGGATTTTAATTATGTATGTAATATGGAACAATAAAGTAGGATTTCATTTTGTTTTACTAGAATTCTATATCTATTACTAACATGAAATTCATTGTAACACCTTAAATATTTTTCATTTGAATGAAAGAAAAATTATGTTCTATACGGGCCCCATCCAAGGAAAATTTTTACATCCATTGTTGACATTATATCAAAAAAGGACTAAGGGAAATATACCTAATCTTCTACTATTAAGAAATCCTACCTGAAAGAAGGAATTTTCTTTAAAAACCTATTCTTCCTAGGTATAAATTATTTTTTCCTAATTTCCATCTACACAAATAAAATGTCCCTTGCCAAATTACGAGACATGCCTAGATCCATGAGGTCATCAACACTTGCTCTAGGACCATTCAACATTCCAATCGGCTCCATTTTCTTCTTATAAGAAGAAACCCACCCCTGGAGATTCAAACCACCCCTAGAAAGTGGATTCTTCCTTGATTCTTTGAAGATAGAGGGTGGAATGGAACTGTTTGTTGTAGCTGGGAGTGTAATCACAGTGGTTTTTGTAGTAGATTGAGCAAGAGGTTTGGAGCTAGACTCAACCCTGTAGTTCTCCATAAAGAATGATGATTTCCTAGGAGAGTGTGAAGGAAACTACTCTATTGACCTCTTCTCCAATGAAGAAACACGTTTATCTAACTCATTCACCTTATGTGAAAGAGTGGGCATAGTATTTATAAAAATAAGTTTAAAAATAATGTAAGATTCTAAAGGAATATCTTTCACAGTGAATACTTCAGTACAAATGAAAGGCCATGTGTTATCAATTGCATCCTTCATAGTCGACCTGCTCTTGAGACAAAATTATTTCAAAATCTTAGGATTTTTCTGGTACTCCAACTTGAAAAGATGAAAATACATCATTTGGAAAGTAGAAAAGATGGGACTGATCCTAATTAGTCTTTGAATTGGAATTATTCAAACAACTTGAGTTTTCGATGACCCATCATAGTCCTCTGGATCTGTAATTCCAAATAGCATTCTTATGAATGCTTCATCTAGGCCTGACAAATCATAAAGTGAGTTTAAATCCTCAAAGGAAATCTCTTTCAAACTGGATGTTAATACTACTCATGCCATATTTCTCACAGATAATTTCACTAAGCTTCTCACACTTAAAATAAGGGATATGAATTTGTAAAAGAAATGGTGGGAATTTATAGTATGGAAGAGGTTGATGAGTTCAATTAAGAAAAATCATGGTGAGTTGATTGTTGACATTTTCTATGATATCCGCATGACAGAGATAAGTTTGAAGAAGACTGATATCATACAAAAAGGAGGTAATTTTACTAATGTACCACAACACATGCAGAAACAATCAGCTTAGAAATATATGACAATGATTGTATGTGTTTCAAGGTAGATTCCCTAAAGGTGAGAATGATTAACATCAAATCAAACTATTTAGGGGATCTCAAAAAATCATTTAAAAAGGTTTCCCAACTTACCCTCAATCGAAACAACCAATTATTTGATGTCAAATAAATTACATAAGCACATCATTAGGGAATGAAACATATGCCTAGAAACATTTGTAAATATCTCTCCACATGTCATGAAGGGAATAAGATATTTTCAAAGTGATAGAATCAGATACTCTCCTTAGGAATATTCCTTGAAAAGATTCAAAATTTTAGGGGAATAAATCAAGTAAAGAAAGAATCAAAGATTGTATAGATATGGGTGGCATGTTCTCATATGAGGGGGGGTTAATTTTTCTTATATTTTAGAAGAAATAGTGTAAACTGATAAGCATTCTTGAAAACCTAAATCGAGTTGAGATACCTATGATTTGTTTCACCTTTCAAATCTTCTTATGTCAAGATGGTTACAAGTGTACAGCTATTGACAAACATTGAGATCATAGGAATTTTTTCCCTTGCTGAGAAGTATGAAAATCTTAAAATAAATTGTGTTTATTTTCATAAGCATTGTTATCTTTTTTTTAGGTGATATAATTCAAATCAATCATCTGTTTCTCCTATTGCAATATTGTTTTGATAATCCATATGAATTACACTAGATCTTTTCTTGGAGGTTGTGTTTTTGAAACTAAAATTATGCTGTGAGAAGAGATTTCCTTTCATAGTATGATAAATAGTTTTAAATTCATAATGCATCCAGTTTGTTGAGAAGATTTTTGTAAGTCTTTGAGTGAATTTTGGGCATAATGGATCAGGAATTGTCAATGTTTTATTGAGAGGTTAGCATGATTTATTTGTGTTTAATTTCTTAAATATTATGTGAAAGCATGTATTCTTAGGCTTCTATGATTGTGTATATTTGGGTAAAAGGGTTGCTTCTGGTTGTTTGAAGTGTTTTTTTTTACCTTGAGAAATTTTTTGACACTATTAAAGTTTTTGGGAATTTTGTATAATCAACTTAATCATTCTTTAATCTCCCACTCCTACACAAATACAAACCTAAAATTGTTAAATCCTTTCTAGACTACTTTTCTTTGCTCTGTCTATGAAAAATTTCTAAGGGACTTTACAATGTTTACCTTCCCTTTTTTATAAATATGTAGAAGCAAACCAAACTTTCCACTCTCTAGAGTAGCCTAAGTCCTACTTGAGTGAAATTTGCATTATTTAGTGTGAAAACTCATGAGAGTTAAGTAGTGCATACATTAACCATGTTCATTTAGGATTGATCTCCAAATTTCAAATAGAAAGCTAAGAAATTATTATTCTACCTATCTTTCTTACAAATTCAACTTACAAAATGGGTTGTCTCACCCTGGTTAAAGGCAAGACCTAAAGCAGTAGGGAAAGTCATCCCCTTTGTACATATCACCCAATCCCTTTGACGCCTAGTTTTGAATAACTTTTTTAGACATCTTCCCCTGATACAAAATGAAACGTTTGTCATACTTAGAAGCATCCCACTCTTAAGTGTTGATGCTTCCTAGCCCCAAAGGAAGTGTAAATTTTTTGTACCAACATGCTTATGGCACCATTTTTGGGGACTATTTATGGGAATTGAGTAAAATAAATGTCTCTGGTAGAATTTGTAGTAGAACCAAGTCCTTTGTTAAGATTTTCTAAAATAGAGCCCCATCTGAAACTATTTACTCTATATTTTCCTAGCACGAGAAAGCTTTCCATTAAATTTGACTCAGATAGGAGAGTCCTGAGAAAAGACTGTGAAAATTCATAAAGCTTTGTTTAAATTGTGTGTGAAAACATCACCTAGTAGGTTATTTCAAGTGATCAACATATATAAGGTGCAAAACCTTAGTGGTGCCTCCATCTTCTATGAGAATTCTGGTAATAACCAGTGCAAAGTATCTAAATCTTGGTTGATTAAATTTTGAATTTCACAAAGCTGGAAGGAAGAAAATCCTTCTTCGAGTCAAATCCTCCCAGAATAGTATTCCCAGAGTTGGGAAAGACTAATCTAGGAAGAAAACAAGTCTGGAAAGCCTCATGTGATCAAAGGTCAAAATAAAAAGTTATACCTATTGTTGAAATTGATCAACCTATAGTGGAATATTACTCCATTACTTCAGATAGTTATGTATCAAGTATTCCTTGTGCTAAGTTGTATTATCCATCTCAGGAGGATATTTCATTTACAAGTGATCAAGGTATTCTTCAATTCCCTCATTTATTGATTATAAGTAATAGAATATTTTGTGAAACTGGGTCATTAAAGGATCATTACTTTGAAGATCACACTCCATTTCCTCAAATATTTCTAGTTCCCCATCATTTTCATCCTCCTATTGGAACACCTCCACAAAAAAATATGGCCCAACCACCACCTAGACCTCATTTTCTTGTGAATGTATACAACCATATAAACTTCCATAGAGTGGTGGGTTATCCAAATGCAGTCCCACCTAAAGTTAGAAATAGGTTTTCCAAATATCATGGCAATAATGCCATCAGTGGATCTTAGCATCTCAGGATTTTTCATAATATTATGGAAGACTTTGAGATTGAGCATGATGATGTATATGTGAATTTATTTATACACACTCTAGAAGAGGATGTCAAGGATTGGTACAAATCATTTCCTGACAACTCTATTAACTCTTAGTCATAAATGAAGAATGCATTCAAATTGCAATATGGTGATAAAAATAATCTCGGGTTCCTTCTCACTGAATTTGAGAGCATAAAGAAGAACCCTAATAAGATTGTCCAATATTATAACACCATATTTAATAAGACCTTGACCAAACTACCTGTAAAATTGAGGCTGAGTGATGAATCTTGCGTAATTAAATATTCTGATGCCTTTGAAGAAAGTAGCATATTATTTCAGGGGAAAAAACCCCAGAAATTTGAGGTAATATTTCTCTATGGTAGTATAGATTAAGAATAATATTAAGGAAGTGGGGAAACCTCCAAAGAGAGAGGGTGTCAAATTAATCAATCCTAAGAAACCTCAAGCAGGTAAGGGAGTATATCTAGAAGAGGTGGTCAAGACTCTAGTAGGGGTAGTAAAATAAATATCATACAAGCTTATCAGGGCAGAGAAGGGTTTAGCTTCAAATCCCCAAGCTCAGCACCAACCCCAGGGATAAAATATATTTAGGAATCATCCCATGGGTGATCATAGAGTAGATGATAGAGGGAAATGACCTATTAGGTTAGGGAGAAAACAATAAACCCCTAGAGAAAAAAACTTAGTGTCTAATCACTGTCAGAGTTTCATTTATAGAAGAGGGTGATGTCATTAAATGGTGTGACAAGTGTTTCCTACCACATTCCCCAAGTGACCCTAGTATATAAGTAGAGGTTGTTGATTAGGCTACTTTTGATGATCTATGTATGTTTGAATATTCTAACTATCCACCATAAGGAGCTACTTCCACTGAGTTTCTAAGTGCTAAGAATGTGGATTCTTTTTTGGGCTGTATAAGCCAGGTATCTTCTTTCCCCTCTTCTAGTTGTGTTGATATAGATATGGTTCAATCATTTGAATTTCCTATCCATGACTTTGAATATTTGAGATATTTAATGATAAAAAATTATGATGGTGGTGTACCCTCTAATGAGGATAGGAAGCTTCTGATGAATGCAGTAGTCACACAAGAAAAGGAATACGATTTGTGAAATAGGATGAGAAAAGGTCTAGGGCCACAACCTCAACCAAAGTTACATATACTAACTAACATCCCCAAAAATGGCCCAAATAAAGATCAACCAAATCAAAGCCCAATTTTCCCTAATAATCCAAGTTCCCCTATCAATACTCAATTGATAAAGGACCTCATCACATGAGAAAAGGAAATCACTTTGCCCCCTAGTACCAATTTTCCTAAGTACTCCCCCTATGATATGGATCAAATTTTGAGCCAAATCAAAGTTATTGTGCCTATTATTGAGTTTCTCAAGATCCCTAAGCATAGAAGGAGAGAAATTGAATACTTAGGATTCAAGGAGGAAGTGGTATTCATAAGTAAATATGTTAACAATGTGGATTTTCCACCTATTATTGTTGAGATAGAAGTTCCTCAAGAACTAGAAATCATGGGATAATCCCCTGAAGTATATTTAGGCACTTCTTTGGTCAAATCCTAGTTAGATGTAGACCCAATTTTTACCACACTGGTCATTAAGGATAGACTAGTCCATAATTTTTAGGAGCCTCATGCAACATAATGCCACTAGATGTTATTAATGAGTTGGAAATAAAGGTGATAGTATATTTTGAAAAGTGTTGTGTTATGGATTCAAGGGAAGTGTCAATTATTGGATATGTAAAAGGTTTGGTTGTGCAATTAGTTGCTTACCGTGGTAAATACTTGACCATGAATTTGGTCATTGTTGATTAACCTGCTAAATGGGGCATGTTCCTATCTAGAAAGTGGGCTATAAATGTGGGAGGAAGTGTTTAAATGGATAACTCATATGCTACTATACCCCTGGAGGGAAATTTGGTGAAATTACACGGTTAGAAGAAGATGTTATGTTTGATTGAAGATCTAAACAATTCTTCTTATCAATTATTATTTATTGATGTGAATGTAGATAAGTTTATGGGGTATCCAGACTTTGAGGACTAAATTATAAAGGAAAGTGTAAAATTGGAAAGTGTTAGTGCCCTTTGGGTTATGATGTTTGATGGAGCATTTTCTAAAATAACCCATGGAGATGGAGTGGTAATCATTTCCCCAAACAAAGAAACATTTAATTTTTCTTTCAAATTAAATTTGATTACACCAACAACATCGCATAGTATGAAGCATTTATCTTGGGTCTAAGAATTGCATGGAAACATGGGATCAAAGATATTATTGTCAAAGGAGATGTTGAATTGGTGGTGAAGCAGTTCAGGCAGTTGTATGCAATAAAAAATAAAAGAATGAAAACAATATAAGCATGAAATTTGGGACTTTATTGAAATGTTTTAGCCTTTCAACATTTTATACCATGAGATATTACATAATACAAAAGCCGAAATACATGTTGTTCTTGCATCCCAGTTTGATAATTACATGATTTCCCCTTATTATAGCTATGATGTTAAAATAGTATGTAGACCATTTGTGCCTAAAAATGTCAAACACTGGCAAGTATTTGAAGATGTTTCTCAGATACAATGGTTCATGAAAAATGAAGGTTATTTTTCAAATAAATACATGGATCTTGAGACAATGGTTTCAGTTTGTGATGGGAAGGAAACCTTTTTTGGGAAGGACATAATTCAACTGAAAACCAACACAATTCCTAGAGGATTAGTTTCCCTTGAGTCTATTTTTTACAATGCTGACAGGGTAATAAACATGCCTATTTCTGCTTCAAGAGAAGTTGAATAATACAACTTAGGAACCCCACAAAAACCTAGGAAGGCCTAGTTTGGATGTAATCTTAGCAAAGAAGAGAAGAAAGTTTAGATAAAATTATTGACAAAATACCAAGATTGTTTGGCATGGTTCTATTCAAAGCTGAAGGATTATAAATAGGACTTGTTCCAACATGAGATACCTTTGGATCCTTATATTAATCCATTTAAACAAAAGAAAAGGACCATTAAACCTCTTCTCTCACTCAAGATGCAAGAATAGTTGACGAAGCTAAGAGACGGATGAATAATACAACTCACCAAATATTCTTCCTGGGTGGCTAATTGAAAAACCAATAATTCTCCGTTATCATTAATATCACAAGATTGCATATATATAGTAATATGCATTCCTAAAAACAAGAATGTTGTTCAACAACACTCCCACAAAACTCTCTCTCAACACCTAAATACGTGACCTATTAAAACTCACAAAAACTAATATTGTTATATGAGTTTTTATTAAACAACTCATATTAACATTTACATTACACACATATATTTACCTCTAAGTAAATATTAAATCATAAATATTAATGGAGCACTAAATGTAATCCTAATATTCCCCCCCTTAGTGCTAACATGGGAGAAAAAAAATTGCACTTCCATCGCAGCGTGCCGCCTGTGCATGCTCATGATCTGGATGGTTTTTCAGGACAGCCAACAACCTCAACATGGATGGTTTTATAGGACAACCAACAACCTCAACATGGATAGTTTTACAAGACAACCAACAACCTCAACAGGGATGGTTTTATAGGACAACCAACAATCTCAATATCATGATGTTGCATTTCCTTGTGCTTTCATCTGTCCACTATGCTTTTCCTTTAGGGAATTATGTAGGAAACACTGCTCACTAATAACAAAAATGAAAAGAGAAAATGGAACATTGAGACCATGTTCCCCCCCTCAATGTGAACATTTCACTTATTCAAACCATAATAGGAACATTGAAAAAGAATCATGTTGCACACAACTGAAATCAACTGCAACTCTGAAAATAAAAAACAAACTCACACACACACTATCACCATAGCTTTTCATGGCCCCATCGTTAGTGACTAATGAGAGGTTTCTGAATGACCTCCAGCCTCCTATGCCTCATCCTCCAGTGGATGCATTCTTTTTAGAAGAAAAAGTCTTCTTCATTATCTTGAGCAGCAACTTCTCTTTCATGTGAATGGTTGGATCTTGCTTCCCAATCAATTTCTTCTTCTCTATTTTCAGAAATGAAAGATTTATTATTCAATTTACCATCCAATAGATCCCTAGCTCATTGTTTACAAAACATTATTCCATGTCCAGACACATTACAATAGTGAAAAATAAGACTTTTCTTTGGATCCTAGGAGGTTGAACCTTGCTTGAAAGAATGACTATATCTCTTTTTAAAATATTTACCATGTGTTCTATAACGGTTTTTCTTCTGTTTCAATTTTATTTGTTCTATTTTCATCCTCTATCAAAGAAGAAATCAAGTCTTCCAGACTTGGATTGATTTTTCTCAAAGTGAAGACCATATTAGAATAGCTAGGAGGTATGCTATTAAGTAAATTTGTTTTTACATTATCATCGGGAACATCTACTTTGATTCCAGCTAATTGATTTAATACTAAATGAAACTTACTTATGTGTTCCACCATGCTGTCACCTTCCTCCATTTTGAGTCTGAAAAACTTTTGTTTTAGTGATATTGTTGTGCTTCCTGCTTGTGATCCAAATAGTTTCTTTAGTGTAGTCCAAATTGTATTTGAGGATTTTGAAAAATCTATATGATGAAAATATGCATCAGATAACCCCAATCCAATGATTGCTATCAATTTTCAATCTTTGATGTCCCATATTGCCACTTCATCTGCATCTCTTGGTTTCTTTGCTTTTCCATCCATAATCTCCCCCAAATCTTTGTTGATGAATAACAATTGAATTTTCACCTACCATGTGTAAAAATATTTTCCTTCAAATTTTTCCATTCAATTACACTTAGCCATGTTAATAAAAATGGATGTTAGTTTCAACCAAAAATGCGTCCGGAAGACAATATGACAACTGAATTAAAAAAAATTAAAAAGTAATAAACTGAGATTATTTTTTAAATGAAAATGAATATATAATAAATAAAAACAATACACCTTTTAAAACAACATGCTTACTATTGACTACAACATGTGAGAGGCATACACGAGTGGGGAGCCCATGTTTAAGAGAAGACCATCACAACTTTTCTATTCAAAAATAAATGCTTAAAGAGCTTGAATGCATGCATCTCAGATATGCATGGCGTTGATATATGCTGACAATGCTCAAAGACTGGGATTTTTGATATAGACAATCAAGGTTGGTTCAAGGAGCTTGCAATTTTTTCTCAGACTTAGCTTGTGTAAATTGAGCTTTGGGATTGAGAGCGTTGTTGGAACCTTTGATGTCAATGTGGGATCCAAAGCATGCAATGTAGTTTCAATGCTGACAATACTAGAGTCAATTCAACCAGACTGAGTGTGAAATGACAAATTAATGCTGACAAAGTGTGGACTCAATGAGTAATATGCATCAAAAGAGATAGATGTTTTTCTAACTTAACAGAGGATAGACTGGTGCCAAATGCTATAGATCTAGTTGCAGTATAGATGAACATGAATTTCACAATAGTAGAGAATATGAGATACAACAGTAGAGAATAGTAGATACATGAAGACCAACATATGGACAAAATCTTCACAGTTTTACCAAATCGTTGATTATCTCTTTTGTACTATGCCAAAACAATAGATGGTCTTCGTCTAACCTCACAAAATGACACTTCTCTCTTCCAATATTTTTGCGGACCTTCTCTACAAAGCTGAAACTTCTCTCTCTCGAGGTAACATAATACACTATTGCCCCTATGCAAATTAACTCTCCATTATATGGATCAAATGCTGCTCCGATACCAAATTAAAAACCAATAATTCTCCGTTATCATTCATATCATAGGATTGCATATATATAGGAATATGCATTCCTAAAAACAAGAATATTGTTCAACAACACTCCCACAAAACTCTCTCTCAACACCTAAATACGTGAGCTATTGAAACTCACCAAAACTAATATTGTTATATGAGTTGTTTATTAAACAACTCATATTAACATTTACATTACACACATATATTTACCTCTAAGTAAATATTAAATCATAAATATTAATGGAGCACTAAATGTAATCCTAACACTAATTTGGTATTGGTGAGAAATAAAAATGGAGACATAATACTTTTTGTAGATTATAGGAATCTAAACAATGATTCAATTAAAGATAATCATCAATTTCCCAATATGGACAATATGTTGTAATTAGTTACTGGATCTAAATTTCTCTCAACATTGGATGGATTCTCAGGGTACAATCAAGTGGTTGTGAAGTAATCCGAAAGATTTAAAACTACCTTCACCAGCCCTTGGGGAACATATGTGTATTTTAGGATGCCATTTGGGCTAATGAATGTTGGAGTTTCTATTCAAAGGGCCATGGATGTGGCATTTTCAGGTTTCATCAAT
This sequence comes from Taxus chinensis, assembly GCA_019776745.2. NCBI lineage: Eukaryota > Viridiplantae > Streptophyta > Pinopsida > Cupressales > Taxaceae > Taxus > Taxus chinensis. The sequence goes on from CM034156.1 coordinate 451,983,459, forward strand.
GATTTCATAGTTGTGTACCAAGATGATCTTACTGTATTTTCTAGAAAAAGAGGTGACCACTTGGTGCATGTAGAGAAGATGTTAATATGATGCCAAGAATATGAAATTTCATTGAATCCCAAGAAATGTCACTTTGGTGTTCAAAAGGAAAATTTATTCAGACATATAGTATCCAAAGAAGGGGTCATGATAAATCTTGAGAGAGTGGAATTAATTGGTAAGGTTCCTATTCCCAAATCAAAACAGGGAATTCAGTCTTTCTTTAGGAGAATAAATTTTAGGAGGAGGTTCATCTCTAACTTTTCTGAGATGAATATTCCTATAACAAACATGTTGAAGAAAGACCAATTCATCAAATGGGAAGAAGGAGTTGTTCAATCTTTCACTATAATAAAGGAAACAATGAAAAATGTCCCAGTATTGGCAAGTCCTAACTATAAGAAATATTTTCCTTTGCATCTAAGAATACCATTACATCAGTATTATTGTCAAAAGATGAAGGAAATGAAATTCCCATTGCCTTTTTTAGAAAATCCGTGCAGGTGTTGAGTTGAAATACACTATCATGTAAAAGCATAATTTTTCTTTGGTGAGAGCTACTAAAATATTTAGTCCTTATATATTGATCTCAAATATTATATCCTATGTTCCCCACACAATGGTTAAGGACATAATGTCTGAAATGGAAATATCTAGTAAGAGATGTCACTGGGTAAACAAGCTCCAGGAGTATGATATGGATATTCAAACTACTAAATTGGCTAGAGGATTTTGTCTAGAAAAAATAATGGCATAAAGTAATATGAAAGCAATGGAAATCAATGTAACTGAGGAGGAAAGTTTGGACCTCCAGGACAAGATGACCAATTCCATTTTGTATAAAGATGTAATATATTACTTGAAGAATTTAGAGTGTTTAGTGCGTCTAAATAAGAATCAAAGAAGGACACTTAAGTTGACTTCCCAAAAATATGTTATGAATTTTTATGGGTTGGCTTGGAAAAGCCTAGAGGGAATTTTTGAAGGTGCATCAAAAAGGAAGAGGCCCCCAAGATTATTGTAGAGTTCCATGGAGGAGTGTGGGGGGGGGGGCACTTTTTTGGAATAGTAACTGCACATAAAGTTGTGAGAGAAGGACATTGGTGTCCCAAATTATTCAAAGTCAACAATTTTAGTCAAAAGATGTGAAAGTTTCCAAAGATTCTATAGGATGCTGAAATCCTCAAGGGCCCTTCCTTTAGATCTAGTATCAATTGAAGCCAATTTCAAGCAGTGGGGGTTGCACTTTATTGGGGAAATTTCATATTCCTCAAGTGCAGGACACAGATGGATATTAGTAGCTAGAGATTATTTTACTAAGTGGGTTGAAGCCATCCCTACCAAGAAAGCAACTCATCAAGTAGTTATGGATTTCATTTTGAATAATATCATTTGTATATTTAGGGTGCCTAAAAATATAGTTGTTAATAATGCCATGAGATTTATAGTAAAACCTTTAGTGGCTATGTGCCAAGAATATGGTATTAACTTAACTTATGCATATAACTACAACCCTCAAGGGAATGATCAAGTTAAATCTAGCAAAAAAATTTGCTTGAAATACTCATAAGGACATTAGAACTTAACAAGAGAAAATGGGGTGAACAACTCAATTTTTCTCTATGGGAAGGTATATTTACTACCAAATGAGCCACTGAAAAGAGTCCTTTCGAATTGGTTTATGGAGTCCAAGCTCTTTTACCCTTACATATATGAAATTATCCTCTTATCAGTTTATGCAACAACTTGAGGATGAAGGAGAAATAAGCCCTTATGAGGTAAGAATAAACCAAATCTTGGAGCTAGATGAAGAAAGAAGAGATTCTAACCAAATACATTTGAAGTTTAGGGAAAGACTCAAGAAGATCTTTAACAAAAAAGTGACTCTTAGGGAATTTACTATGGGGGATTTTATTTTACTCTAGGATAGTAGGCATGAAGATAAGGGAAAACATGGAAAGCTTGATGCCTTATGGATGGGACCATACTTAATTGACATATGAGTTTGTGAACATAATTTTTTCTTAAAATATTTGTATGGAAAATTATTGGAATTGTCTATTAATGGCAGGCATCTCCAGCAATTTTTGGACTAATCCCACATGGTCAAGTATGAATTTTTGTACACTGTAAAGTTTTTGTTTTTCATTATTTTTGTTTCCCCTTTTGTTTTTTTGGTCTACAGTGGATAGTTATTTTGGTATCGTAGTAATTTTTTGTGTGTATCTACTCATGAGGTCATGTGTGTGTTACGAATGACTCTATTTCCTAATGGATTAAGGAACTTGGTCTATATGTAGACTTGTATATTTGGTTCTTATGGAACCTGCAAGGGGTGCCCATCCTCTAGTCAAAGCCAATGTTGGTGCTCATTTTGAGCTCGCTCCTTCACAAAAATTTCATGTCATGTCTATTAAAACTCTGAAACACACATGTCCAGATGATAAACCCATGTTAAACCAAGAAAAATTCCCAAGTTTTATCATGAATCCATTTTGAATCCTCTTTTTCAGTAAAGGAAATTATAACCATGTAATTTCATAGAAATCTCAAGAAAAACATTGTCATATGATCATGTTAATCCATGTATATTCCTCATGTGTGTCATTCCTTTGGTTTTCAACGTAAATTGCACTTTTTTCCCTAATGCCCAAAAATATGTGGCATGATTTTAATTGGTGGCGCTATATTATGTTTTATTTGCACATTTACAAAATTTACTTAATGGCTACAAAGTGCAAACCAAACTTCTAAACCCAATGGAATATTCTAAGGAATATTTGAATCGTAATGTAGAGTGTAGATATATCCCCAAATTCTGATGGGGAACATGTGTTCAACTATGACTAGAGCACGGAAATGGATTATTGGTGCACTTTAACATCAAATTCCCAATGTAATGCAAAACGCAAATGCATCCCTGAAGTCTGATAAGGAACATGTTTTAACTTCTAAGCCAAAGTCAATGATCGGATGCTCGGGTAAACATTGCAATTTGGCACTTGTTCAAAGAAATATATGAAACTAAAAATAGACTCCCTGACCCCACAATGTCTCGAATTAAGACAAATGGATGGATCACATTCAAATGGATGAACAGATCAAAAGGTCAAGATTAAAAGCATTAATATTTTCTGCCATAAATGTATGAACATAGATCAAAGTATAAATTTTAAAGGATTTTTTTATTGTTTCCAGTTTTCACTTTGTACATAAGAAATTTGGATTCCCTAGTAGTACTAACTCATCGAAGAAATGAGAGGAATTGATAGTGAAGTGGTGATATTGAGCCAAGGAACTTGGAGTTACAAAAGCAGGGGAAAATTTCATAGATTTTGTAAAGAAACATGTTAGTCCTTGTTTTACCATACTGTTCTTGATACTTAAATTGGGATTAAAAGGGAAATAAGAGGAGAGATCAAGAAACCACAAGATGAGGTCCCTGGAATCAGGTTTCCATGTAAATTCAAATATTTCTAGTGATTTAAACAATGTCATGGATACAAAATTACTGAATTCTTATCTAGATGACTTCCTAAGAATACTTCTTGCTTTGAATAAGATCTAATGGATGATGGCCATTAATGCCATCCATATTACCTTAGCAGTTGCATCTCCACCATCTATACACTCTCCCGATCTAGTATGGTTGTGTGCCGAAAAATTTGAGCTGAAGAAGGAGGTATTGGACAGAAGTGGGGAAAGATTAATAAATTTGACACCATAATCTTTTAGGGAAATATTGGAGTAACCAAACTTGGATCAACCAGTAATTTCTACCCTTTAATTAACACAAATTGATTATAATGCAAGACATGATGAATATGTTGAAATGTTAAATACAAAATGGTTGAAAGAAAGGAATCCATTTGTTGAAAGAATCTCCATTAAATTGATTGAGTCCGTGTTTGTTGAAGAGTTTGAGGACCTCATTGATATGAGAAGTAGGATGGCATGGTTAGAAGGGGTTAACGATTTTCAAGAGTGGATGTTCCCTTTCATAATGGTTATCTTGGAATAATAGGGAAATTTATATTGGGAAAGATTTATATCATAATTTATTCATGACAATAGCTACAAAAAATAGGACAGGTCATCTAGTTGATATCAAATTTTACATGATGTCTTACCTCATCTATAATATTACATATTTCAAATCATTCCTAGGTCTCCCATCACAGGAAAATTTTGAGAACCATAGGGTGTACAATGTATATTCAAAATTGAGATTGGACAAGTGGAAAGGAAATGTTAGGAAAGTAAATGATGCCTTCATTGCCCCTATAACTTGCCTTTTCATACCAGAATGGGAGCAATAACGATTATTTGCTAATGTTAGGGCTGTAATTATGGAATATGGTTTCATCTTGATACAATACAATTTTTTCACATATTTCAAGGTAAGTGGATTTGAAGGATAGCCCTATAATTTACTTGGGTATGTTAGTGATAAGTGGGCCTTAATGGAAATTTCAAGGAAGTTGACCCCTGTACATAAAAAGATTACAAGGAGTCATAAAACAAACATAAAATTCCTTTTAAATATTGGGAGATATTCCTTCCCAACAATAGTAAAGGCCAGATTAATGGATGAAGAGATGGAGAGGTTTTAAATGGATAAATTCACACCAAGGTCTAATTATGAAATTAGGTGGGTTGTCATTATAGGTGAACATAAACCCCATTTTAAAGACTATTGGATGAATTGCATGGACGAAGAAGAAGTTAGATTGAGAGATTATTCTAGAATAACTTTAAGACAAGTTATTGATTTCAAAAAATAATTGATTCATCAAGGAATAAAAAATGATAAAAATGTGGTGGGTATATATTACTTTGACTAAAATATGGGGTCAAAATCAATCATTCCTATGGATTCGAAAGAGGAAGAATCAAATGATCCTTATGAAAGAATTATGAATGTGATGAGGAAAAAACTGACTTGGTTTATTAGGAAAATTATTGATTTATCCTTACAAACTACAAATGTGCTAAGGGAGTTTTGATATTTGAAAACTTTAAAGGAATAGCTCCCTCCCCTGAAAGAGGGAGTAGAAAAATTGTACCCCATGAATGGAAAATCTCTCGAATTACCCAGTAAAAACTAACTACTGAGACCATTGATGAATGGACAATAGCCACAAGTAAGACTATAACCTCAAAGATTGTCTTGACTCAGAAGGCAAAAGGAATACTCTTAAGTTCTATGAAATATGCTCCCATTACTTGAGCAATGCCAATACAAGTCAAGGGGATGGGTTTGACTACACCAATAATTCCCTCAGTGGTATTATCAGGGTCATCTAGTGCACTAGAGAAGATGAGGGGATATATGTTAAATTTTGATCCAGTCCCTATAGTACAAAGTGTTAAGGGAAGGGAAGGCCCTGAAATCAAGTGTTTTGAAAGAACTACAAAAAGGGATAAAGTGACATTTCCTTTTGAAAGGGATATAGGTAGTCGTGGTGCAAAGAAACACAAAAGAAAGGAGCCTGAAGTAATTGATCCTCCTACTTGAACTAAAAATTAGAGGAAAATTGTTACTTCATTGGCTCATCAAGAAATTCCATTTCATACTCCTAAAAGTATTCATTCTACTCTAGTTTTAACTTCATCTTTGTCCCCAACTGAAGTTGTTATAGGAATAGTTTATGGTTCCCCTTTGTCGATTCAGTCAAATGATGTTGTGATAGAACAAGTGCAAGATAAACTAGTTGTTGTAAAACTAGAGGAATTGTCAAAGGGGCCTATTTAAATAATTTTTTTGGAGTTACTAAAAGATATTCCTATTTTTGAGATGGTTGATGTAAAAGTTGAAATTTATTAAGTGGAGGGTGTAAGTTTTTCCAAACAAGAAAAACATATACAAGATCTTGATCAATCACCATATATCAAATTGGGGGCTCAACCCCAAGGTATTCAAATTGAAATTACCACTCCTATTATGGAAAGTGAAATGGTGACTCAAACAATTAAGGGTGAAGCTCCTATATCAGATTTTTTCTATACTAAAAATAATCCACCCAAGGATTCATAGATGATGAAGGAGATTGAATTTTATTTAATTACAAGTAATAAAAAGGAAATTATAATTGGGATTGTAAAAGAAATAAGTAGACGCAATCAGACCAATACAAAGGACCCAACAAACAAAAGTGTGATTAAGGAGAAATCCCAAGCAGACTTTTCTAAAAATTAGCCACTTATGGAGGATAAAGATATTTCAAAGAATAAGGAGCCATTTAAGGTTCTAATTCTAGATATGAGATTCCAACGAAAGCTATAAGTTAAGTGGCCACCTCAGCAGAGAAACTGAAAGAAGATGCAAGTGTAATGGCTACCCCAGATGAAATTTAAAGGGAGACAACAAATTTACTTGTAATATCTACATAAGGTAAGGATCAAGCTGAGAAAAAAAATTGTAGCAAAGAGTCAGAAGGTGTTAAGGAGTCTTAGACTCCAGACAAAGATAAAGAGGAGACAAAGATGGTGACACTGGAAAGTGAAAAGAAAGTGGTGAAATTAGAAGAAACACACAAAGATATGTCAGTATTTCAAGATATGATAGGAACAACAAAGGAGTTAGTGTTGTACTTTGAAACTCCACACCTCACACCAAAAGGAGTAAATATGGGTAATGCCCCTATGATTGGTTGGTTGGGAGAAATCCTTCAAGGGAAGGAAAAGTAATTTTTTCAAAGAGGATTCTTAGATATCACAAGCATTGCCATCCCAAAACCTGAAAAAGCTTCAAAGAAATCACATATTCTCACTGAGACACATGTAGATCAACATGGATTCAGAACCCTAGAGATTCCAACTCCTCATCAAAGTAATTCTATAGTGCCCACTTCCCTTCGACACTTCTGATATTGATCATGATACTGATGACTATATTATGGACATTATTATAGTTTTGATTTATTATGGTGTTAGATGTTAGATCATGGATTATTGTTGAATTTGATTCATATATGATGCATGATTATTTTTAGAGACATTTTTTATAGATGTTGACATGTTGTTGGACATGGTTATATATATATATATATATATATATATATATATATATATATATATATATATGGATATTGTTAGGACATGTGATATTTGGATATATTGAGTAGACCGATAAAATTGAATTTAAAATTGATGATTATATAGTTGTTGATGAAATTGTAAGTGATATTGTTGATTGTCTAGATGTTGTTGTGATATATATATATATATATATATATTGATGATTTTGAAATTATATTATATTCATTTGGATGTTCTGATATGGCCACATGGCTGAAGGGGTATTTTTATTATGCAGGTTTAAAATATCAAAACAAACATCGGGGGATTGGAGACCAACCACATTGGAATTCTAGATGAATTCAACAAGGTCACCATGGCAACTTGCATTGTTCGTGTGTGTGTGTTTTATTATTATGGATTCCAATGGGGGGTCACCTTTAAATGTGACCAAGGGTTATGTGTATTTATTTATTTGGTTCCTTTTTATTGATGTTTGTATGTGTTTATTAAGTGATGTGTTTACCTCTTTCATTATTTATTAATTATGGTAAATTAATGTGAGTAAACATGTTGTTAAAATTAATTAATCAAATTAGGACATAAGAAAGTAATTATTAGAGTTGTTGGCCTAAAATTAAAGTGTTGTAAGAAATGTGTAAGTGATGTGTAAATTAATTTTGGAGTATGAAACACTCCACCTCCTTTTGAAATTCAAATTTGTCCTTGGAGGCTGATTTCGAAAGCTTATGAGACAAGTTAAACTTGTCCCATACCTCTTAAATTTGCATGCCAACCTTACCTATGGTTGGAGGGTTTAAATCTAGCCTTCATCATGCATTTTTTTAAGTCAAGTTGTATGTTTTAATTGGATTTTCTTACATGCTTTCAATTTCAATACTTATGATGTGTGGGTTTGATTTGAGTGTGTAAGCAAAACTGTTATTTATTCACCTGCTTATTTATTGTGCCTTGGAGATTGAAGTTGACTTATGAGTTGGAGTTGAGGATGTGTGATGTGGCATCCCACATGGATCCACCTCATCCTCTTCTCTTTCCTCTTCTATATATTTGAATTCCTTGGCTTGTTTTGGGGTTTTTTTTTTTTCTTCACTTTTATCACTTCATTTTTGGTGACTTGCTTTGGGTTTTTGGAGCTCTTGCAAATTGGGAGAAATTTAGAGATTGTTGCATACTTGTTGATTGTTGATCTCTTGGTTTGTGTAGCATTAGAGAGCTTGTTGTTTTTAACTTAGAACAAACTCCATCATGGAGAGGTAAGAGCTTAGCTCTTTGAAATACTCTCATTTTATTTGTATGCATATGTGAATGGTTGAATGTTTGAATGTGTTGTTTTATTTGTTGGTTGGTTGGGTAGATGGCCTAGGGATGGTGTACAAGAAGACTATGGGGCATTTTATGGGAGGCATAAGTGTTTTGGGGAGGTATAAGTGTGGAGGGAGTTGGGATTTTGTTTCCACCTTACAAAGAAATAGCTTACATTTATATACTCATTATGGGGTGCCATAAGAGGTTGGGGAGGCATAAGGAAATGGGAGGAATAAGGGATACTTGGGGGAGGCATAAGGGCATGTGAGTTATTTGAAATGATATATATTTTGGTGGTTTGTTCTCAGGTGGTGATACCCATTTCCCCTTTGGGAGGCATAAGCAACATCCCCCATGGTTTCTTGCTCCTTTGGCTTGCATGATGAAGCCTAAGTGTTGTTTGTTGTTTTGTTCTATGGTGGCAAACTGTAGTTTTGTTTTGGACTATGTTTTGAATGTGAAATTTGTATGTGTGTTTGTGGAACCTTGTTGTTCCCATGAGTTGAATCACATCTTCCATTGCTTTGTGGTTAGGGCTCAGGGGCCAACGAAGAAGGATGGCTTCTCCTTTTCATTGGATGTCTTGGTTGGTTGGAGAGTGTTGCCTTTCCCCTACTCTTGTTGTGATCAGAATTGGAAGAATGATAAATCTACATTTTATTGTTCTGGAGTAAAGGAAAATGAAATAAAATAGTTGACAATCCCTTGTTGAGATAAATCTTATTGTAACCTTCCCACTCAAAGTGGATGAACTTGTATATGTTTTTTAATGTAAATATGTTGTATTGAATACAAAAGTTGTAAGATTGAAATGTGAAAGAGATATACTCCATTTCTATTCTTTTGAAAGAAATAATTGTATTCTATATGATGAATTTGAAGAATGAAAGAAAGAAGTTGTAAGTTGTCTTTTGGGAACCAATAAATGATTGTATTACCTTTCTCAAATTGCATTTTGGTATTGGATTTGGTCATTTAAATGTATTTGAAATCTATGTTTGAAAGGAAGAAATGTGTATGAGGAAAACATTAGAGCTCTTTCTTTTGAAATGTGTAAAATTAGAAATCAGAATTGCATTTTGGTTTTGAATAGTTTGACTTGAATCAACTTAATGTATTATATTGGAATTGGAACGTATCCTAATACTTGGAAGAAGAAAATGGAAAATAGATCCTTTTGAATTAGATCTATGTTAGACATTTTCAAACTGGTAAATAATTATCAGAAAATGTACAAAATAATCCTGTAGACTAGGAAAGACATTTGAAACATTAATACAAGCTAAGAAAGATCAAAATGATCCCACACAAACTATAATACTTAAGAAATTTTCATAGAACCTTTCAAATTCAGGCTCAAACAATTTCTCAATCATTTTTGCTGTTAAATTGGGGAAATTTGAATTGACCTTCAATCAAATAATTTAACCCTTGAAATCTATTCTAAAATCTTCCAAGTAAAATCCTCCATGCCTATTTGGCAAGTGGAAAAATAATTAATGACCAATTTGAACAAAATTGATAAGTTAAAAATACCAGATCACTTTCTAAGTAATAGAAAGACGTTTTCTCAAAATTGACCCTTTAAAATTTATCAAAATCAAATTCCTAAGGTTGCTGTGAAAAGAGGACATCGAGAGCTTTCCCAATCAATAGTTATGGCCTTCTGAAGTTTTTACCTCATTTCGGGCTCAAAATAATCTAACTGTCAAATTTTAAATGAATAAAATATTCTTGGGTGGACCCGTGGGCTAAAACTTTCATTTTTTTTGTTTTTTTCCCAAAACGTACAAAGTCATGAAGTTTCCCACCACTCCACTAATCCGCAAGCCTTCATTTTGTCTAAAAATGATCTAAGTCCAAAAATTTAATTTGGTAATTTTTCCTCCGCGACCCCACCGCCCCATACCTAATCATTGATCGACACGTGCCTTCATTGGGCATCAACAAAAAAAGGATTAAATCCTTAAAATTCTCTAGCAGCCTAACTTTTCACCAGAATTTAGAAATGCTAACACGTTTTCTATTATGGACTCATGGGAGCGCGGAGGCAAATTGAGCCTTTTGTCCCAAAAGGGAAAAAGTGCTAAATGTCTTCCCCGCTCCATCAGCCCACGTCTGGGAAAATTTTTCTTCCCCGCTCCACCGGTCTAATTTTATCCTCTAAGAAAATTTTCTCTCTAAATTCTGTAGGCCCAAGTTGGGGAAACATTTCCTCCCAAGCCCGCTCTTGGGAAAAGTTTCACCCCAAATTCCGTCGGTCCATAACTTGAGAAATATGAGGAGTTAGGAGGACTTCTTTATATCACCGAAAAGGTGACGAAATTCCCTACCTAATGGGAATGTTTTTAGGAAGTTTTAATTTTGTTAATCATGGGATAAATCAAATTTAATCTTTAACTGAGTTCTGGGAGTGGGTAAGTAAGAATTTACTCTGATGATTTTAAATATGTATTATTTTCCCCACTGTAATTAAACCTTGCTCTTGTCTTAGATCTTATGGAATTAAATACCTTAGGTGTTTAATTTTTTTGGTCCCTTAACCCTAAAATTTTAATCAGGGAATTTAGCTAAAATGTCAATGTAATCAGTGATTAAATTAATCCCTAAGGAGATTTGAGCTAGGTGTGGACTTATTACACTTGTTGCTTAGTAATGTGGAATTAGTAATTATTATAATGGGAAAAGTTATCAGTTGAATTTAATTTTTCTTGAGACTTTGGTCATTAACACTTTTTAAAAAAAATATTCCATAATTTTCTAACTAAACCTAGGTTGTTCATGGGTCTCAAGTGGGTTGTTTTAGCGAGCGTTACAAAGTCAACTCATGAGACTACAATAAGTGATTATGATGTCCATCACATAAAATTGGGGAATCCTATAAGGGAAACACTAAAACATGATGTCACAATAGAAGTTGAAGGCTTGTTACAGAAGGTTGATGAAGACAAAGTATTTAAGAAATAGTTGAAGGAGCAAATAAAGACATTTTCTTCATGCCTACAAAAGTTGGTAGGGCTAGAAGAAGAAATCCAAGAATTTGCTACCATTACTCAAGAAATCTAGGGTAAAATAGAAAAATCTAGTGAGAAGGAAAAGGAAATCAATAAATGGGTGGAGGATTTGTCTCAGAAAGGCAGAAATATCTCTAAAAAAATAATAAAGAGGTATGTAGAGTTAACTAGTGTGCTCAATGACATAAATGAATTAAATGATCAGTGTGAAAATTAATTGTACCATTGGGAAGGGATCCTTCTCAAACATGACACTATAAACCAACTTGATGAGGAGTTAGTAGAAAAGGAAAGAATAGTGTTTTATGGGGAAAAAGGGTTTCAGTATGCACTAGAATATTTAGCCAAAATCAGGGTAGAAGTTATGGATCAGGTCAAGGAAAAGCTGGAAATAGAGAAGGATTAGATACAAAAGGGTTTTAACACTATAGATAACATAATAGAAGACATGGTATTTGAAAAAAACAAATCTACTTATGGGGAATTGGATATTGATATCTCGATTCAATATTTTGATCAATACATCAAAGAGGAACATTGCTCCGATGAGGTCATCAAGAGGCTTATCTATGTGGAAAATAAAATTGTGGAGCTAACTCAAAAATTGAGAGAGTATAAGAAAAGAATGGATAGATGTGTTGAGATACTGAATAGGCATAAATTAATATTCAAACATCACAGAGGACCTGATGAAGAGGATTTGATGTAGTTGTTCCAAAGATTTGATTCTTACATGAACAGGCGACCTGGCAATGAATAAGACAATGAAGAAAGAGATGATGATCATGTTGAACCATGAGCAAGCTTAGGCTTGTCTTTTCTTAAAAACTTTCCTTTTCCAATTATTACTTTCATTCATGATAGTCTAATATTATTTTTTAAAAAAATGGATTTTAATTATGTATGTAATATGAAATAATGCAGTAGGATTTCAGTTTTTATTTGTAGAATTCTATATCTATTACTAACATGAAATTCATTGTAACTCTTTAAATATTTAACATTTTAAAAAGAAAGAAAAATGGGGTTCTATAGGGGGCCTTTCCCAAGAAAAAATTTACATACATTCTTGACATTATATGAAAAAAGGACTAAGGGAAATATGCCTAATCTTCTACTATTAAGAAAACCTCCCTAAAAGAAGAAATTTTCTTTAAAAACCGATTCTTCCTAGATACAAATTCTTTTTTTCCAATTTCCATCTGCACAAATAAAATGTCCCCTTCCAAATTAAAAGACATACCTAGAGCCATGAGATCATCAACACTTTCCCTAGGACCATCCAACATTCCAATCAGCTCCATTTTCTTCTTGTAAGAAGAAACCCACCCCTAGAGATCCAAACCACCACTAGAAATTACTTTCTTCCCTAATGCTTTGAAGGTAGAGGGTGGACTAGAAGTGTTTTTTGTAGCTGGGAAAGTCAATCACAGTGGTTTTTGGAGTCAGATTGAGTAAGGATGTTTGGAGCTAGACTCACCCCTGCACTTTCTTCACATGAAGAGTGATGATGCCCCAGAAGAGTTGTGAAGGACATATATTCTATTGGACCTCTTATCTAAAGTAGAATAAACATGTTTCTCTAACTCAGTCACCTTTCATGAAAGAGCAGTAGGCATAGTGTCTATAGAAACCCTTTCATTGAGCACATAATATTATGAAGGAATCCCATTCATAGTGAATTCTTCATTACAAATGAAAGGGAATGTGTTATCAACTGCACCCTTCACAAGTGGGTCATGACTCTTGAGCCAAAACAACGTTTCAACACCTCAAGGAATCTTCTGATGCTCCCACCTGAAAAGATGAAAATACATCATTTGGAAAGAAGAAAAGACTGGGACTGATCCTGATTAGTATTCAAATCAGTGCCACTCAAACAAATTGAGTTGTCAATGTCCCATCATAGTCCTCTAGGATCTACAATTCAAAATATCATTCTTACAGAATGCTTCATCTAGGCATGATAAATCAAAAAATAAGTTTAGATATCCTTAAAGGAAAGTTATTTCAAATTGGATACTAATGCTACTCTCACCATATTGCAGACAAAGGATTTCACTAAGCTTTTCACACTTAAAAGAAGGGATGTGAATTTTTTTTTTAATATTGGCAAATAGTTTTTTGAAAGGGACTATACCCTTGAATACAAAATAAGGCCTATAAGCCGGAATAAGAGAAGAAATAGCTGTAGCACAGTTCAAGGAATTTATAGTAGCAAGACGAAGAGAAACAGTAACAATAAAGAGCAGTAGAAGTATCCAGGACTAGTTGAATCTTGACTTTTTTCCAAGAAAAATCATGGTGCTCCTCAATGGTTCTCTTGCTCTCTTTATCATTGCCCCAAAGTGCTGAGATTGTCTATGATATCGATGCCCTAAAGGCTGCATGATGTCTGGGAGATAAGTTTGAAGTAGAATGTCAATATCATACCTCAAAGCAATTTAATCTCTGAGGTAACTTGGTTATCCATCTATGCCTCCCGGGGATGTCACTTCTAACACAACACATGCAAGCTCAAAACACTCAGCAGTCTCTTGAGTCTCCTAAAGCCCTAGGGATATGAGAAATGGGAATTTTGTAAGGAAGAGGTTGGCAAGTTGTTTCATGGTGTGTTGATTATTGGATTGTCTAGATTTGACATGATGGAGATAAAAAGGCATAAAAGGAGGAATGATTAACATCAAATGACAAAACTATTTAAAAGGCAAGAATGATTAACATCAAATAAAACTGTTTGCATGAACTCAAAAAATAATTTAAAAAGGTTTCCCAAATTACTTGAAATAGAAACAACCAAGTTAGTAATGTCAAATAAATGACATAAGCACCTCATTCATCATAAGAGAATGAAACATACACCTAGAAACATTTGTACAGATATCTCCACATGGCATGAAGGGAATAAGATATTTTCAAATTAATAGAATCAGATGCTATCCTTAGGTATATTCTTTGAAAGGATTCAAATTTTTGGGGGAAAAAATCAAGAAAAGAAAGAATTAAATATTTTATAGATATGAAAGGCATGTTCTCATATGACGGGGGGTTAATTTTTCTAAGATTTTAGAAGAAAAAGTGTAAACTGATAAGAATTCTTGAAAACCTAAATCGAGTTGAGATACTTGTGATTTGTTTCACCTTTCAAATCTTCTTATGTCAAGATGGTTACAAGTGTACAACCATTGACGAGCATTGAGATCATAGGCTTTATTTTCCCTTGTTGAGAAGTCTGAAAATCCTAAAATAAATTGTGTGTATGTTCATAAGCATTGTTATCTTTGTTTTTAGGTGATATAATTTAAAACAACCATTTTTTCTCTTGTTGTAATCATGTGTTGATAATTCCTCTTAATTACACTATATCTTGTCCTAGTGGTGGTGATTTAGCAACTGTAATTATGTTGTGAGAAGAGCTTTCCTTTCATAGTATGATAAATAGTTTTAAATTCATAATGCATCCAGCTTGTGTAGAATATTTTTGCAAGTCTTTGAGTGAATCTTGGATGTAATGGATCAGGAGTTTTCAATGTTTTATTGAGATGTTAGCATGAACTATTTGTGAAATATTTTGTGAAATCATGTATTCTTAAGATTCCATTAGTGTTTATCTTTTTGTTAAAGGGATACTTCTCATTATTTGATGTCTTCTTTTTGCCTTGAGCAATTTTTTGACACTGTTAAATTTTTTGGGAATTATATATAATCAAATTTATTCTACTTTAATCACCTACCCCTAAAAAAATATGAACCTATAATTGTTAAATCCTTTCTGAACCACTTCTATTTTCTCCTTTTTATGAATATTTTCCAAGGGGATTTACCACTTTAAACTTCCCTTTTTCATAAATATGTAGAAGCAGACTGAACTTTCCACTATCTAGAGTAGCTTCAGTCTTACTTGAGTGACATTTACATTATTTAGTGTGACAACTCCTGAGAGTGAAGTAGTGCATATATTGACCATGTTCATTTAGGACTGATCTCCAAATTTCAAAGATAAGGCTAAGAAACTGTTATTCCACCTATCTTTCTTAAAAAAATTAGGT
Source organism: Taxus chinensis (assembly GCA_019776745.2). Classification (NCBI taxonomy): domain Eukaryota; kingdom Viridiplantae; phylum Streptophyta; class Pinopsida; order Cupressales; family Taxaceae; genus Taxus; species Taxus chinensis. Next base: position 451,998,910 of record CM034156.1, read on the forward strand.
TACAAAATGGGTTCTCTCACCTTGGTTAAAGGTAGAACATAAAGTAGTAGGGAAGTTCATCCCCTTTGTACATGTCACCCAGTCCCTACAACATCTAGTTTTGAATACGTTTTTCATACATCTTCCTCGGCTACAAAATGAAAATTCATCCATACTTAGAAGCATCCCATTCCAAGTAAATTTGGGTACCAACACATTGTATGGGATAAAGTAAATAACTCTTATCAGTTGGGATAAGAAGGAGGATAGAGAAGTAGTAGGGATGAAAATGTTGACAGAAATGGAAAATAAGTGAAGATCATTTGTGAGTAGTTAAAGGAAGGAATTGAAAGTCAGAAAAGATATGCAAATCTGAAAAGAGTGGATATAAAATTTGAGAAGGGAGATAAATTATTTTTGTAGGTGAAACCCAAAAAGAGTTCTATTTCATTTGGAAAGGTTTCCAAACTCACCTAGATATGTGGGACCTTTTGAAATCCTTGAAGTCAAAATTCTGGTGTCATACCAACTAGATTTACCTCCCACATTGTCTATAATGCATGATTTTTTTCATATTTCATTTCTTATAAAGTATGTATCAGATATAACACATGTCATAAATTGGAACTCTTTATAGGTTCATGACTTATGAATCATCATGGTTGAACCAATTGGAGTGTTGTAAACTCATAAGTTATATCTCATAAATTGAGATATTACTTAATGCAAGGTCTAATAGGACCAATATTCTAAAGATAGTGTAACTTGGGATAATTTAGATGAAATGAAAATTGCATTCCATTTTATGTTTTAATGATTAAAATAGTTATTTGAATATTTGATATGAATTTATTATACATTACTTGATATTTATGGTGACTATAATGGAAATTTTTACTATATTTTCAATTTTCTAAAAGTATTTTCTGTTATAAGGTTGTTTACAACTAAGTTTTATGAATTTTGATAGACTAAAATTCTAGATATTTCCAAGATTTTATGAAAATGATTATTTTTTTCCTTTAATAGTAATATTTGGAATGATTTCAATTAATATGATTAATAATGTTAAGTTAAATAATCAAGATGATTATTATTTAAGGGGGGAAGTATGTCAAACCCTGCATTTAATGACTTTAAATTGTTGTATGATGATTAAGTTGAATGAACTCTACTATTGCTTACACTAATCAATGACATTTGTGATTGCTAAGGTTACTTATCATTTTTTAATTTAATACTGCGATAATTAAAGCATCAAAAGAATTGGTCTTATACCTCATTTTATTTTTAAATATTGACTGCATTGTTTGTAAATGGATTAAATTGGATGTTGTTGTGATTGTTCTTATACCACTTTACAAAGTAATAATTTATTGGTTTTTGTTTGATGTTTTACTAACTATATCATTAACCCCTTCTTGGCATTTAGTATGATGGTCATGGACCATTGGAAAGGTAATTGTAATGTTTAAATTTCATTGAAATGGTCTTAGACCATGAGAGAAATTAAATTTTTTATGTTTGAACAAGGGTCTTAGACCATATTGCAATGTTGATTTCTTATAAACTTGGAAAAGGTTGTCTTAGACCACGAGACAATTAAATTGTTTGTGGATAATGTTTGAAAAAGGTCATTGACCATATTTCTTGGCAAGTATAAAGTCAAATACATTTTTTATTTTCTGGAGATGGTCATAGACCAAAATGCAGGTAATAACTTATTATTGATTATTGTTTATATTTTAAATGGTCATTGACCACTTCTGAAGGAAATAGGATAAAGATTAAAGTTTAAAATAAATGTTCAAGGACCAAATGATGAACAACAAGGAAAATTTAATATTGTTTAATTATTAACATGGTATAAAACCATTCACATTGCATGTAAAATTTAATATGAAATTGGATGGAAACCACTATGTGGCACTATCACTCATTTAAAGGGATTAATGAGGTGCAGTTCTCAAGAACTTGTAGCTTTCTTAGTAGACCAAAATATGCACTTCTCTCTCCCTATTTGCATTTTTGAATTCCTTTTTTTGTTTTTTCTCTATTGAAATTTGCATGAGGATTTTAAGGAGGTCTATTCAGGGTGACTCCATGCAAATCTGAAAGCTCTATTTAATGGTAAATTGGTATTTTGTACAACTGTTTGGATTTGGAGTTATTTTGTGGGCATTAAAAGTTTCAAATTACAAAATAATTCTGGAAAAGAAGCGTATGTGACTAGGCATGGTTTCTCTCAATTTTATCCTTATTATTTTTGAATAAAATATTGGAATGTGTTATGGATTCAACTGGTTTTAAAAAATAAAAAATAATAATAATATTAGAAGAAATCTATTGTCTGCTGATGGGTTTTAAATTAAATGTTTGGGATGATATTTTAATCAAAACAAGAAATAAGGTAGAAAGTAATGATTTTTAAGGGTCTATATTCTTTATATAAAAGATACATTTTAGTTTATAAATCACCTTAATTTGATATTACTTGTAGTCGACTTGAAATTGGTATTTTTGCTTGAGTTTTTACTGTTGAAAGTTTCTGAGATTCTCTTCATTTTAAATATGAAAATTTTAGAGGAAAATTTTGGGGGAAAGAATGGAAAAACATTATGGGTTTGATGGAAAATAATGGATCTATAATTGTTTTTGCCAATTTGGAAATCTAGGTCCAAGTTAAAATGAAAATACATGAGATTTTTGAATTGGGTTTTGTCGATATAAATGATAATAGTGATATTCATCGATTTGGTCAATTATCCTTTTTCAGATATGATTATAATTCTAAATATTTATAATCAGTTATTATCGGCCAGCGTTAATTTGGTTTTGGTTTGAAATTTGGTGATTATGAATAATAGACTTCAACCCATTATACGCTTAGCTGATTTGAGTTGTTTTTAGATCATTCTAAGATCAGCATTATTTTCATATGGGATAATAATGTGGGCTATTAATTTATTTTATAAGTTTTATTAAGTTTATTTGAGAGTGATGTATCCTATTTTTATTATTTACCTTTCGATGTGGAATCGAACCTTCTTTAGGATGCATGTAATAATACATTTTGATACTCCTGGGAGTTATTTTTCAAATGCATATTGATGAATTGGTTGGTATAGTAGACCAGTGGGGTGTTAGAATCACAAGCACTGAGAAGGGGGAATGAATCAATGGGAATTAAAACATTCTTTAACATTTACTTTAGCCATTCATCAACTTAATCATTAACTAATAATCATGCATTCAAGACTAAACATGAGAAAAGGAGAACACATCAACACATGAATACAATATATAAGTGGTAAAACCTCAAGTGGAAGAAAACCTAATGAAACAAAGCTTTATTACAGCACTGATTCAAATTTATTTGAGCATAACTCAGCTAGGAGCACCAACCCCTAGGTTTAGTAGAGAACTAACCCTACAAGGAGGCACAAACCCCCTAGATGAATCAGTACCAAATAAAGCCAATTAATTTTTTTTCACCTCTGAAATGTTGCACCAACAATTGATGTTGACACTATGAATCTCTCTTTCATTCCTTCCTCTTCAAAATTTCTCTCTAGACTAACTTGTTCATGGGCTTCTTCACCAAGTTCATTAGGCCTAATGAACTATATCTCCAACTATTGTACACACTCTAGAACATCACCAAACACTATTTTCCATCCCTTGATGGTAACACGTACCTCCTTTAACTCTTCAATCATCCATCTTGCTCGCACTTTCTCTCCCTTCTCAATCAGCTCAAACGAGACTTACAACTTTCTTTTGTACATGACTTGTGACTTAATTGCATATAGGTCAGCCATAATTATCAAAATTACATTATAAAAACATTATAAAGTCCGTAAAACATGCTAAAAATGAACATATATGTCGTAAATAGCCTCTAGAACCTTCACGTATCCATTAGGACTCAATAAGCTCTAATACACTCAAATAACCCACTCGCTAAATCAAATTATTCTTGAGAAACCAACACCTTCACCAATAAAATACCAATTAGAAATTTTTTCTAAGCCTTAAAGTAACCTCAAACATGATTCTATAACTCTTAACCTTCACATCATGCAAAGACACCAACATTTGGATCAACCTTCTTCATTAGGTCTAAGACCTACAAAACTAGTCTTCAAAGATTAAATTCAAACCCTCATCAAATCACCTCAAATATGTAAATGTGATATATCAATGGAAACCTCATGACCTTATGGTCATCACCAAATTCATAGGACACCATTAGTTAGACTATAGAATCTCATAAATACATATGCAACTAGGTCACATGAAACTGCCCAAACATGCTCAAAACCCGGTCTTGCAAAATAAACTTACACATACCTTGTAAGTGATCAAACATGTTCTAAAAACACTCTAGAAATAAATTTTATCTCCCATATTTCCTCCATAATCAATTTATTCGGCTAGTATAGTGCAAAACCTAAGTGCAATACCACATTCTTCAAAAATTTTCCTTTTTGAGTGGGTCCACACATAACAAAGACACCTAACTTACACCTAGACAAACCTGAGAGTACTCTAAAACCTCCAATCAGTAAAATTGGTCAAAAAATAAATTTTGGGACACTACAATAATGATATTCTCCATCTCTTTTGAACTAGGTTTTTATTAGGGTTTAAAAGTTGTTCACCTTCTTAATGATTGTTCATAAAGTTATGCCCCTTGATCTAAAAAATAATGACTAGAATGTAATCTTAGGAACCTTCCCCAACTACCATGAATATATTTGACCACCATGTATATTTTACATGTTCCGATGAGAAAAATAAATTCTAAAATAACAGTGGTTCTCACTTCCATAAAGTCTATAGAGGTAAAAAATGTAATATATTTCTCAATCTTGCAAACCAACACCTGAAACATGGACCATAATTTTGAATAAATATTCCAACACATCTCTAATGCTCAATTTTTTTAAAATACTCTCATAAAATATGACTCTACTTCATTAGGACATACTTTCTCAAGAACTAGGTCGAGGAAAATATTTAAACATCACTTTCCATATATTATACCCCGAGTTTTGACCTCAAACCTCATCAAAATACATTAAACATATTTCCACATCTCTGAAAAATTTCACACATGCATACCTGCTTTTGAAAAATGACTCTTATACGTATGTTGGGCTAATTTCTTCAATTTTAGGTCTTCTTACTTCACTAGATCTTGAAACAGACCTAACCACCTCATCTTATGATTTCTGCAACATGTTTTCATTCTAAAAATATGTCAATAATCCTTCAACATACCTATGAAAACTCCCTTTTCATAAAACAATGTTGAATTCTTCACCCAAGGGCTCATCGTGTCATGATAGGGTCATGACTAAGCACAAGAACGCATATATTGTCTTCAAAGTCTATCTTTCTTACACCATGAAGACTTTGCAAACCTATGACTTCATCCTCAAAGAATCAATATCATCTTGAAATCTCAAAACCATATCCAATACCTATGCAAGAAACTATGCCATCTCAAACCATGTTATCTCATCAAGCAACTCAACTAGACCAAACATTCTCAACAATACACACAACTTGATATGACATTACCAATCAACCTTCATGATGCTTACTCCATTTGACATCAATGACATCTCATAAATCACTAAAAACATCAAACTCATCCTCTCCTTTGACATCAATGACAACACAATGCCAACATTCTCCCCTTTTTTCATTAATGGAAAAAAAAAATATCTCATTCTCCCCCTAAGGTACTTCACATGCCATTAGATCATTCTCCCCCTTTTGACATAAATGTAAAAGATACATACCTATAACTTCTTCTTCTATAATAACTTTAGTCTCACCTTTTGGTTGGAAACATAAACCAAATCAAACAAGGTCCATTTTACCTTCTTCTCTCCTTTTTTGACTCATCACAACAGTTATTAAAAAATCATACCTTCAAAGAAACTACTTACCTACTTTCTTAACTCTTTATGACTCTTAGAATGATTGAGAAACTTACATACCTTTCAAACAATGTCTTCAATCAACAATGATACTATAATATCTCTGAGAAAAACACAATAACTCATGGATCTGAACATAATCCTTTTTTGGAATCATACTAAGAATATAACCATGCTCCCCATGTCTAAAACATGATCACATATGTACCATGTGTAAAACCATATTATTTCAAGAGCACAAGACTACCCACCCAGTCTTGAAACCAATAGATCAGTAAGATCTTTATGCCAAATCTACTTCTTAGTTATCATATTCTTGATTCCAAACTAGACCACCAATTGTTACCAATAACAATAATCACATTACCTTTTCAGATGTCAACAATAGTTCTCAACAATCACCAATATCTACTTGACTCTATGTGACATCTTAGAACTACAACTTATTCATGGAGAAAGAGACATGTAGTCTACTCCCTCTGACTTCTTTAAACATGTCATGACATATTTTCATGGCACTTTGTACCATCTAGGCCATTCTAACCTGTTCACGGAGATGGATTCACCTACACAGATCCCCTAACTCATAGATACATCACTGAGGATATTCATCAACCTTTGAAAATTTTCTTCACATTATACCATCTAAAAAATATCTGCTTTTCTCCCCTTCAGATTAATTTCTCATCTCTTCAAGGGGTAAAAACATCTCAAGCAACCCAAATATGTTTCCTGCTAACCTCAATAAAATTTCAATGCTTCAACAAATATTGATTGTTCTTCAATCTCTTACTATCCTTTAGACTCATTAAACAGTCCTCCTTAACACTAACTTGATTAGATGAAACTGAACCAGACCCACCATTTAATCTCAAAACACAATCTTAAGCCTCAACCACACGTATTGCACTTCTTATCTATAATATAAATCCAAACATGTTGATCATATACTCTACCCTTCACTTGTACTTCTTAAGAATCATGAAACACATATATGAGCACAAACATGTATATAACAAACCTCAAACTCACTAATGTTATAGGCCTTCAAACATCTTGTAACATCATTATAACTATCAACTAACTGAAATAGCACACTTAAAGATCGACATTTGTCTTTATTTTATTTATAATAAAATAGGAAATATATTTCACATACTCATACATGCAAACCTTCTTGAATAACATCTTTTGTATCTTCATAGGCATTATAGACCTTTCAAAGATACTCTGCCATCATCTTTGTAACACATCTTAAAAATTTTCTATATCAATCATTCATGTCTTGAATATTCTCACAAGATCATTGTGAGTCACTCACTCCTTCATGACTCATATAAAAACTTTTACAATCTTCATCATGGCTTCAAACATCTAAAGAAATATCAAGCTAGATCCACATACCCATCTTTGACTAACACACTTTCTCATGGATCTAATAAATCAACTAATCATCTCCTTATTACATCAAAAAAAACTGATGAAATCTATTTCTTTTGCAATATGACAGTAAAAATTCATAATTACATACCTTATAATTATCTTCAAAACTTTTTAACATTCCATATCCATGCTTAAATCATCTTGTCAAACATAAAATTTTCTCCTACTACCCATCTGTTGGGTATTCATATGAGCTACATACATGATTGAATCTAACTCTTTTCATGACAATATTAGGTCTTTAAAATGATTGTATACCTTGTGATCACATCTCTTCAACCTTAAGACTATACCGGCAACTTTTTCCTTATTACTCTTCATTAGCCTTGTTGAAGCACTTTTCATGGATATGTTAGGTTTTCAAAACACCTTCTTAAAGAATACACCTAAGGATTTTAATATTGTTTAAGACCTTAAATGTGCAAACCTATATTTCTTTGTACTCATACTATTAAGCCTCATTTAGAACTATCAAACCTCTGATTATGACTTGGCAACACACAACTTTGTCTTCAAGTCACTATAAACTAGTAAAACTACTTCATGAATGGTCAAACATCATACATACCTTGAAATATTCATATCATTCCAACCAAGAATACTCAATAATCATGCACTCATACCATCAAAGATATTCTTCAAGCCCATAGAATAATTTACTATCATAAATACCTTATTTAGACCCAGATCAGAGACCTTCAAACACTATCACACCATGACATAACTTTCAAGAATGTAACATGACAACACATTCTCTAATCTGACTTTCAAGGCAATATAAACCTTCTTGCAACACTCCATTTGTAATATAACAAGATATCATACCTTGTAGCATCTCTTCACCCTTAATTATCTTCACACAATAGTATTATAATGCATAATATACCTTTGATACATTTTTATTCCAATCATGACTTTGCACATACATTTTCATCATTATACAACCAATACTATCTCCAAAAAAACCCAGATTCAACCATACTTTGATATGTGAATCATACATCAAGACCTTCAAACTTGACATTACTTTTACATTTTAACAGTCCTTACATAGTTATATTAAGTCCAACATGACTTTAATCTAGTAAATCCTTCTAAATTCTCCTTGAATCATAACTACACACCCTTCTTGAAGCCTTTCTTTGATTACAACATGAAAAGTAGCAATACAACTTCATGAAAAGTGATAGAATAGATAGAACATGCCTCATGGAATCTCTAGAGAGATGAATACATTCAAGAAGCTTAGAGAAGATACCTCTCATCACTTACGGAGCTAAAATACTAGGAACTCAAGATATTCTGAAATCTCCATCTTCTTCTCATCTAACTTGTAACCATGAGACTGATTGACTATCTTTATTAACCTTCTAGTCTTCTTAATAAGTCCATGCTTGATGTCCATATTATCCTTATTATCCTCCTCTTATTTTATATTTGTCAAACACACATGATTCTCTTGGAACACTATCTTATTCTCAATTATAACAAACATACCTTCTTGATTTACAGACTGATTAGATTTAGGCATGACTATCTTAGGTACCTTCTTAATCTCATTTACATAATAATATTTATTAAACTTCCCCTTCAATTTATCCACACGACTAGACTTCAAGATGGTATTGAATCTCAAAAGTTCATCCTTCTTGACCATGTCAATAGGATCAAATTCTTTGCATTACATGACTGACTTGGGCATCCATACCTTTATGACTTTAGGAGTACCAAACTTCTTGACCTGTCTTGATGACTTATGAAGAAAAAAAATTGCAATATGAAATTTTTCATGATATTTATATCAAGTAACACTATTACATCTTGATTGATGAAGACTATGATTTCTTCCATTGCTCCATGGATAATCACTCTTGAATGACCTAATATAATTCCTTATTCTATAACCATATTTATTACATGCATAACAATAACCATGAAAATAAATATAATACCTCATGGAATTAGGTATCCTTACTAAATTAGGCTTTTTAATATTAACCTTGCTTGCACTAGAATCATTCTTTTGATCCTCGAGACCTATAAAGACATCTTCATAGATCCTCTTGATGTCCCTAATGAATCCAAGATTTGATATGTCACTATCTAAATTTTGATAGCTCAAAATATCATTTAGAGCCTCAAATATCTTCTCCAACTTCTCATAAGTCTTCAACCTACTATATGCTTGATCAAACATAACTTTTAAGTACATCATTTATACTTCAAACCTGATGCAGTCTTCTTCTTTAGCCTTTAGGAATTATACATATGAATTGAGCTTAGTATATTTTTCTTCCTTGGACCAGAGATCAATTGTAAAACCTTCAACTTGATATTTTACATCCTTCTTAGCTCCTTTGAACATGATGGATGTGTTGTTTCCTAGTTTTACACCCCTAGGACCTAGCAACAATTTTAAATGGTAGGATGTATTGGAGATGATATATTGTTGGGGATATTTTATTTTTATCCAAGGATATATCTGACTCTCTTTTTTTACCATATTTTAAGGATGACTAGGAGGCACGTATATAGGGGATGGCATAATCTTGCTGCTTTTGGATTTTCCTAAACTAGGGTGAGAGAACCCAAGAGGTAACCTAAATGAATGAAATATGTTTTACATTCAATTTCCCTCAATTTTACTAGTGGTTCAATTTATGGTGAGTATGGTCATGAATGTAATATCCACGCATAAGAGTTGTCACAAAGATATCACACATACTCAGTAAATCAGACATAGGTTACTAAAGATATTGGAATATAAATTTCATACATAATTTTTAATGGTAACTTGAGTGAAAAAGGGTTATATAATGATGCTAGGGGAAACACATAAGCATGGTGTATGGATATTTAACATGTTTATGATGGTGTAGAGGAATGGGATACATTTATTTTGTAAAGAAGGGGTAGTAGATTATGGTAAATTTTTCAGTGACAATGTATTAATAACTACCATGATAGCCTATTATTCTGGAATGTAAAGAACATGATATTAAGTAATAACAACTTTTAAAGAGAAATTTGAATTTATCGATGCTCAATCAACACAAATTTTTCTCAATAGCCTTCAAAACACTTAACACAAATGGTTATGTAAGAATTCTAATGAAATGTTTATTTCTCCCATTTTCGTACATTGATCCACTCTAAGGTCAACATAAGTCATTCAACAAGAAGATTACAACAAGGTTTTTATAACTATATCAATATTTCAAAGTAAGTATTGAAAAACAATATTGATCTAGTGACCAAAGGAGGCAATGACTAGAGATTGTTCTAATGTACTAGATATAGATGTAATGAACACAGAGATTATAGTAAAATTGATAACTCAGTAATGAGCATTAAACACATAAGATACCAAAGCACAAACTAAATGATAAGAATACATGTTCCATTTAAATATTAGTTTCTTGACAAGGTGACATGGATTACATGTCTTCAATTCCTACCAATGGCTATACAATGTAATCACCTTCACGTAAGGACTTTAAGACTCAAATTCCATATGTTTTCCAAAGAAGGAATGGAAAATAAAAGCTAAATAAATTTTCTCTCAAATCAAAAAATAAAATAACCCCCTTTTGATATGCAGACTGACCCTCATATTTATATGAAAATTCCATGAATAAATATTCCATTTCCCCAAAAAAATGATGATTAAAAACACTCTTTTTTATAGCAAAGGAGCTTGAGATTTACCAAAATGGAAGAAAATATTTTGTAACTGCAAATATTCTACTTTTAACCATCAAATTGGAATGGTTCTTCTTTTTATTTGCAGATGTGAATGAGTGTAGCATATTTTTCTTATGTTACCAAATTCCTTTTTTCTTTTCCATTCTGTAATATTCACACATGTGCATGGTTATAAAAAACAGTTTATCTCTAACATATCCACTCCAATTGATTTGATGGTTAGCTTTTTGGAGAATATACATTGGGAAGTAGATGACTATGGTAATTCATTTGAATATGATGTTCTCCTTTTGTGAGCATTCAATTGTCCAAAGGAATGCTTATTGGTAGAAATACTCCTGCATCCCTTTTGCTTAGTATGTGACAAACATTAAGATTAATTTTTTAATTAATCTTGACATGATGTTCTACACAGGATCCTTTAGGATTCAACATCCTATAAAATATTTTCTTCTCCTAATGAATTTACATGTTCTTCCATGGTGTTACAAAAAAATATTTCTATGGAATAATCAGTAATATCTCCTTTGATCAATGGTGGCATTGGAGTTGGGAAAAAACTTATCTTATCTCCTTTCTGAATCTTTGAAAACAATTTTCAATCTTTTGAGCCCAAGCGAGGCATTTGTCAAGATGTTATTCAAAATTTAAGATTGAGCCAAGCATATTGGACCCCTAAACCCTAATATAGTTTGTCTATATTTGATGTAAAATCTCATCAAGATGAACCCTTTCTTTTCTATGTTTCAAATTCTATTTCATCATCTTTTCCAACAAAAATACCATGTTCATACATACAAATTTAAAAAAAATTGGCTTCACTATAGATTAGCTATCAATGATAATTCCATATTTTTATCATATGCATTCTTCAATCCAGAGATAAAAGAGTGAAATCCCACATTTCAAAGCCACACCACCTACAAACAAGCCCCAAAAGGATGTAGATTCAATATCCCAAAGATTTGTTGAAGTAGAAAAGAGACTCATCGGGCTTGAGAAAGCTATTGAAAATTCTTACTCCGAGGAAACTACGGTGGCATCCCAACCTACTCCAAAAAAGTATTGAATGTCCTCATTGATCAAATTGATTTACCTGATCCAACCTCAACACCCAATATTACTACCCATCATGGAAGAAAAGCATATCTTAAAGGAGGATCTAACCTTCTGAAGTGGGCATTTCCCTTTGATAGAAATATGGAATTGATCAAAATTTTGGATGGACAGAAAGAAAACATCAAAGAGCTCATGGAAAAGGGCATGTCCCGAGCACTTGCAAGTGATGTGTAGTATGTTTATGGTGCCTGAGACCAAAAATAATTTTAAAATAGGAAGAATAAAATTTTGGATTGTTTCCCTATTTTTGCAGAGGATTTTGTAATTATTAACTAGTATAATGCTAGCTACAAAATTCCTTTTATCTATGTATATCAAAAAAATTATATAAATTCCAAGGGTAGAGGTCCATATAGAATCCCCATTATGCATTTTGTATATAAAAATATTTTACACAGAGTATATCTCAATTGGTCCACCCTCATCCTGTTTTTTAATTTTTTATAGGTATATTTCAAACCTTATAAACATATCAATAAGAAATTATTCATTTGGACCAATGTCAATAACAAACACAAGTCATTTCTCTCTTGAATCCTTTTTAAATTCACTTATAATACCCCTATTTTTCTTTACCGTTTTTGTTATCTTGGTCAGCATTCCTTTGAAGTGAGAAAGTGTTTGAATGGAAGAATAATTGAAACTTGAAGAAGAAAGCTCTGATCCTCACTGGATGTGTTGTTGAAGGATTTGTATTTCTACATCCATATCTCAAAATGTGAGCTTATTTTGAATGGGCGTTATTATTCTAAGTATAGAATCCATATCATCAATACATTCCCCAATCTTATCTCTTACTATACTAAGTTTGTCAAGGCATCCCTTCCAAAAAAAATATTAACATAATGGCTCCTTCATACATATGTTATTGTCCTTTGTGAGTAGGGGGCACAATGCCTTCATCCTCTACCAACTAATCATCAATTTGGGTTATTTCTTTAAGTAGTGGAAAAATTTCTCCTGAATAATCAATATCATATTTACACTTTTCCATTTTCTCATTAGCTTCCTCTAACTTGTCATATATTTGTTTGTAGAACTCTAAAGTGTTTCTTATGAACTTAGTGCCTATTTTGAACAATTCCTCCTCCCATATTTAGTATAATTAGTTCTCCACTTTGAATCATCCCATGTTGTTAATTCCTCTGGAGTTATGGCATTGGTAATCTATTTACCCTTAAAAGGGGGTTGTACCCATTTTTGTACATAGGTTGATAGAATATCAACCTTCTTGTTTAGTTGTTTCTTTGTCTCTTTATCCTTGTCAATATTTTTTATAATACTTCCTATGGCCACTGAAGCTTCATGCTTCAAAACCTTTGTAGTAGGTTTTCCCAAAGAGATGTGAGTGATATGCTAATCACTAGATGTAGCCTCATTTCTCAATACATTCCCTTTGGGAGTTGTTATCCATTTTTTACACCCTTGCAAAATGGACAACTTAATAGGTCAAAGTGTTAGTAGTTGATGGGGAAAATAAATGCTTTGTAATTTTCAAGGTAGCTTGTGTTTTGGCTTGGCCAAGTTAGTCTTAACTCATGATGAGCTAGTGAGCCATGGTGAATGGTCGAGTTGGTGGTCGGGCTTATTGTAGAATGGGCTGAGTTCATAGGAGCATTCATCTAGTTGGATGGCTGGGTTGGATGGCTAGGTTATATGGATAGAGAGACATCCATCCAACCCCCAAGTTGGACGTATAGAGATAGATGCTTGTCCAACCCCCTAGGTTGGACAAGCATAGATAGATGGTCATCCAACCCCCCAGGTTAGACAAAAAGAGATAGACATCCATCCAACCCTCCAGGTTGGATGGAAAGAGATAGATGGTCATCCAACCCCCCAAGTTGGATGGATAGAGAAATATGGTCGTCTAACACCTAGGTTGGATGGATCATACAGAAATAGGTTGGATAGCGTATGATCACAAGTTGGGAAACATCTTGGTTGTATGGGTCACTTAGTTAATTGGGTGGTTCACTGATAGGGTCATCTGGACATAGGATAGATGGTTGTCCAACCCTACATGGTTGCATAGGTCGCAAGTTAGACAATTATTGGTAGATCAATTCTCAGGTTGTTTGACACTATGTAGTTAGACTTTCGTCTAACCCAACATGGTTGGAAATCTCACATGTCATAGGTCAGATGAGGCTAGGTGAGAAAAGATAGCTCAACCACCATTTTTACAGTGGTAGTTGAGGTGTTTCAACTACATATCAGGGATTTAATGTGGGTAGGTAGGGAAAAAATGCTATATAATGTACTCTACCCCCTCATTTTTTGAGGATATTTTCTAAGAATTGGAAGAGAAACTCTACCAAAATTGTTCCAGAAGCCTTTTTGTGAGTTTTAGGCCTCAAATCTGGGCATTTTGTGAAGGATTCTTGCCTCTTTCTTACATTGTAATGGATTGTGCACCATTTTGAGTAATAAAATTGATGTTTTGTGGATTTTTTTCCCTTACTTGAGTTACATTGCATTAATTTTTCTTTTCCATTATATTTGTAGGTATTTTGTGCATGTCTCGTTCTTTTTCAACATCCAGATCTATTGTATTTTACAAAAATGGAGACTTGAGTGTGGTTTTAGACTGTGGCACCTCTGTTTTCCCTCTCTTACCTCATTTATCCCTCATTTTCACCCACTGGGAATCTCTCCACCCCTTTTCTTAGTGTTATCACCCTCCTTAGCTTAGGATTTACATTTTATGCATTTCTTTCTCTTTCCTGATCCCTTGGAAGTCTATGTTAGTTATAGGATAGTCACATTTTTCCTTTCTCGGAGTAGTGTTAGTATTAGGGATAGAGGAACCATCCTTCTATGTAGGTTTGTCTCAGTTACGTGGGTCCCACACCTTGAGACAGGACCATGTTTTTCAAAAGTAGGGTTTTGTATTACACAAATCCTACGGTGCTACTTTTTGACATAATAGTTTTGGCACACCTATTGGGAAAAAGATCATTTTACAGGTGTTCTTACATAGCATTTGATCTTCATATTTTCATTGCAGTAAGATTGTTGAGCTCTTTTTTTTATTTGAATCATTTTGAGGTTTTGTGAAGCACACTTGGTGACTCCAAAGAAGAAGAATGCAATGGTGTAGTAGCCCAAGTCCCTCAAGCATATGAGAAGGATCCATACTTGGTCAAGGACGATAGAAGAAGGATCCTTTGAGTGTTTTCATCTATCTCTGGGAAGAAGAAGAAGGGGAAGACAATTCCAGAGGCCTCCATCCCTATCAAACATGACCTTGTATATGCCTTCACCTTTTAGGTCATTTCTATAATCAACTAGGGTCCTCAGGCCAATCAGGATGGCGCATCAACAACCCCCGCTAGCGAACCCATTTTTTCATTTCACGGGTAGCATTCCACTCACCCTTAATGCACATAATTCTATTCTAGTGGAAAGTGTTGAAGAGCATTCCCTACTTCACTAGGGAGAATCATATAACCCCTATTGATCATATTTAAGACATTGTGAATGTCTAAGCCATTCATGATATCAATGAGATGGATGTTGCAGTCATGATCCTTGCTTCTTCTCTCAAAGGTAAATCATTGTAATGGTTTATGATCTTAACAATGCCATTGATTATGGAATAGAATGCATTTTGTTCAGCCCTCTGCAACTAGTTTGGAGAAAGGGAAGACAACTTGTTACTTTTGGAGTAGATGACAATAATCAAGAGGGCCACCAATGAGCAGATGGTTTTTTTCAACTTTAGATTTCAAAGGACATGGTATAGGATCCTAATGGTCATGATACCATCGGTAGGTGGCAAATTCCTCTACTACCTAAAGGATTTAAATGTGGATATATTAGTGATGATTCAATCTATGGGAGGAGTGAATCTACCTAGATCTTATGTCATTGCAATCAAGAGTGGATAACTGCTTGATCCAGGCCAAAAAGTTGGCACCAAGGCCACCGATGCCTCTATATCTAGATATGGGGAATCCCATTACTAGTCAGACACCTGAGTTGAATCCCATTATAGCTCCTAGAAATCATAGCAATAAGTGAAGTTTCCACTCTCTTCTAGTACTTCTAAGGATCTCCAGGAAGTCATGAAGTAACTGCAGAATTTGGGGAATGAGCTGGTGACTATCAAGAGGTAACAGGCTCATAATTTTAGGCCATACCAGCCTCAAGCTCAGTCAAATAGGCATGTGTATCAATTAAACAGGCCTGTAAATCAAGTTGCAAGTCAAAATCAAAATCTAGGAAAACCTCAAGCTGCCAAGCCATTTCAACCATACAATCCTAATACATCTTCAACATTTAGGGATTTGGTTCCGCTACAAAACAACATGACACAAGAGTACGATTGGTGTTTCCCTTGAAATCAACCTCATAACCAAGCAACATGCTATCAATGGTGCTCTGAATCAGGCCTTGATGGTGCAGACAATGGGTGTGTCTCAAGAGATAAGTGAAGAGGGAAATCAATAGTCAAGCAAGTCCACAAGAGACACCACAAACTAACACCGCGCTGTTAGTAAACAGGTAAACAAAAGACTTTTGTAGAGTTAATAAACCTCCTTTCCAAGGTGTAGCAATAAATACATAGTCAAAAAAGAGGAACATAGATGATGGGTAAGTCATTAAATGCAGGTAATTCTCAGCCTACTCTCACACAAAAGGGAGTCAACAATGCAAGAGGATCCTAAGAGTGCAAAGTTAGCCCAAGGCACCAGTTGTAGCAGCCCAAGTGCTAGTTTAGGTGTCAAAGAAAAATTGCACCAAGAAAGGGGTAGCAAAAGGAGATTCCACCTCCATTCAACATCATTGATCAAATGAAGAAGATGAACATGAGACATTTCCATGTGGGAGTCACTAGCTATTCCAGGGTAGTGAGATTTATTGCAAACAACCATGGAAAATTGGTCAGCCTCAAAGCGAGTCATCTAAAAATTAGGAGAAGGTTCTCACCAATATGGTATAATAAGAGGGAGGTTAGCCTAAGTAAAAATATGAAACCTCCACCATTTTATGTGTCTTTGATTGTTAGGGATAGCCTTGGTGCACAATTGTATGATTGATTCAGGAGCAAGAAACTCAGTAATGTCGAAGAAGAATAACAGATCAATTGGGTTTAAAGTATGAACCAATATTGAAAGGAGTGGTGCATTTAGATGGGACAACAGTGGGAACAGTGGGAGTCATCAAGGGATTTGAATCTAATGCTACATGCATGTCCCAATGTCACAATCTTGTAGGATGTGTTGGTTATTGATTTTCCACCACTCTTCACCTTTTCCTATCAAGGGATTTCACTAGCTAAAATTGAAGGCTACATTTCTGTAGATTGGTCCCACATGCTGTTTAGAACTAGATATGGAGCCAAAGATACAATCATATCAAGAACCAATTGCTGAATTCCATATTGAGCCTCATGTGCCAAGTTCAATCAATGTCAAACTTCTCAGCCTTCGACCAAGAAGATTATCCAAGCATTCAGGAAGCAGGTACTAAAGTTGGAAATCATTCCAGATTTGACATTGGACGAATGGGAAAACAAAAGAGGCATGGTTTTAATCCATACAGGGAAATGGAGGAGGCAAAGTTAGGCATATTTATTTCTTACATGAAGAGAATCTAGTTCTCCCTAGCTATCACCAAGCTAGATAAAAAGGATGACAATGAGGTATTCAAACTATTTTTTTATGGTTAAAGGAGTAGATAAGGTGTTGGAGGAGGTTTAGTGTTGGTGGTCACTGCAAGGAATCAAATACTACTCGACTTTCTATTTTTAATTTTCTTGTTCAAACAACACACAGTTGAGTACGAAGCATTGGTCCATGGACTGCATTGGGCTAGAAGGAGAGGGCATTAGGAATTTGCAAGGTTTTTGGAGACAGTGAACTGATTGTCAATCAATTCAGAGGACCAAATGCTACAAAGAATGATCTTCCTAAGAGTTATAAGAACAGGGTATGGAATCTTATTGAATATTTTGAAGCATTTAATATTATTTTCTATACCAAGGAAGAAGGGAAAATGAGGCTAAGAGAGACAAAACACAAGATCAAGAGACTTGCAGCAATCGGGGAAACATTTGATGTTGTTGACAACATTAAGAGAGACAAAACACAACCCCACATCAAGATAGTTGTGAGGCCTATAGTCCTAGAACAACAACACAAGTATGGCAGGTGTTCAAGAATGATCAACAGATTATCAATTTCCTATAGGAAGAAGTTGAGTTCTCTGCTAAGAATCAGGATAAATTAGAGCAGCGGCAGTATAGGGATCAGGTAGTGCAGCTGCATGGATAATAAAATTTCCTAAGGGACTAGTGACTCTAGAGTCAATATTCAACCCAAATGATCAGTTCATAAGGGAAAAGGAAAATATCTAGGTCAAAGGATAAGATTCAGAGCCCATTTCAGTTTGGGGAAGGTAAGTACTACAAATTAGAAAGCAAGTATGCATCAAGAGAAATATGATTTCATACAACTCTGCCAAGAGTTCCCAGATGTCTTTTCCTAGAGGTATGAAAACTTGATAGGGTTTTATCCAAAATTGGCACAATACATAATTGAGCTGGATCCAGAAGATAAACCCATCAGGCATAAGAAAAGGCAAGTCAATCCTCATATTGAACCTCTCATGAAGAAGGATTTGAATAAGCTAATAGAGGAAAACATCATATTTCTGATCAAGCACTCAAGATAGGTTACAAATCTGGTATCCGACTAGGAAGAGGAATGGGGAAATCAGGTTGTGTGTGGACTTTCAGGATTTGAACAAGGCATCTCTCAAAGATCACTATTTTCTACCCTCTATGGAACAAATCTTGCATGTAGTAGCCCGATCAAAAAAATTCTCTCTCCTAGATGGATATTTGGGATATAATCAAATTATGGTGAAAGAAGTGGATTAGTTCAAAATAGGCTTCACCACTAAATGGGGCACTTATTCCTATAGGAAGATGGTTTTTGGACTTTCAAACACAGGAACTACATTCCAAAGGGATATGGCTATGGCATTCAAAGGGGTTGATAAACAAAATAGTTCTTGTGTATTTAGATGACATCACTTTATTCTCCAAGAATCGTGGAAAGACCACCTATTCCACCTTAGGCAAGTGTTCCAAAGATGTAGGATATTCAGAGTCTCCCTAAATCTGAAAGAAATGTATATTCCTAGCTCATGAAGGAAAGATCTTAGGCCACATTGTGTCTAAATAGGTTTGACAATCGATTTAGAGAGGGTCGAGGCCATTCAAGCTTTCCATTACCAAGTCATAAGAAGGCTCTCCAAAGTTTCTTAGGGAGGATTAATTTCATTTCAAATTTGTACCATATTTTTCTTCTCTTGTCAAGCCAATAACTATGATGTTGAAGAAGAGCATGACATTTAAGTGGATAGTGGAGGGAAAGGCAAGTTTTGAATCTATCAAGAATGAAATATCTCAAGCTCCAACTCTCATAAATCCCAACTTCTCCAAATATTTATTTCTCTACACCTTTAGTGGTTCAGACACTATATCTGTCAATCTTGGTGTAATAGAACAAGGAGGGATCTGAGAAGCCCATATATTTCTTCATCTAGAGCCTATAAGACTATGAGGTAAGGTACTCCTTCAGTTGAAAGGCATGTATACTTGTTGTTATAAGAATTTGAAAAAGTTTAGGCACTTGGTTTCAAATAATAGAATTCAGTTGTTGGTATCTCATGTCGGATTCAAATATTTCCTCTTGAACAAATATTTGAATGAGAAGTGGGCAGGATGGATCACCCATGTAATGGAGTATGACCTAGAGATCAAAGTCACAAAATTGGTCAATGATAAGGGAGCTTATGTGAACAACTAGCTTCCAACCAACATGCTAAGTCAAATCATGGATAAGAGGTTGTTTTGGTGTTATATAAAAATCAAGAGAAAGCTATAGGAAGTACACCCACCCCTTGTTGGACTCAGAATATGATGCAATTTATTCAAACAATTCTATGTCCTCTGGAGTTGAGTGGAAAAGAGAAGATATTTTAGACTCTAGGCCATCCCGTATGTTCTCATTGATGGTGTTTTGTTCAAAAGGGACATGAACAAAGTTCTCTTAAGATGTGTTGGAACATGACAGATTGAAAAGCTTGCTACATGAGTTTCATGATGGATAGGCCTGAGACCACTTTGTTCCATGGGTAATGGCTCTCAGGATAATGAAGGTAGGATATTTTTGGCCCATAGTATTTACTGACTGCTACACTTGGATCAAGAAGTGTAAGAAGTGTGCATTCTTCACAGGAAAGGAGAAGTTAGTACCACTTCCATTACATCTTCTCTTAGTTGAATAGTCATTCATACAATGGGGGTTGGACTTCATCAGAGTTATTAATCCTAATTCAAGCCGAGGTCACAAATGGATTCTCACGGCAACAGACTATTTTACCAAGTGGACCGAGGCGGTAGCACTCAAGGAAACTAATGAATCTAGTATGTTGGATTTATAAGAGGGGATAGTGACAAGGTTCAAAGTCCCAGCCACCATCATATCAAATAATGTTTTGGTGTTCCTAGGCACAAAGATCATTGAATGGGATGTTAGAAATGGAATTTATTTGAGCACCTCCTCTAATTATTACCCCCAGGGTAACGAGTAAGCATAATCTACAACAAAGAATTTACTATAAGGAGAACTCTATGAGAATCAAAGGCACATACAAGTTGAAATCAGCCTTGTGGGCTGATAGGATTACTCTAAAGATGTCAATAGGTAACTCTCCTTACAAGTTAGTCTATATAGAAGGGAAGCAAGGCTACCCATTTCCCTTAGAATTACCATCACTAGAATTCATAAAGCAGCTAGAGTTGCTTGAGTTCGAGCCTATGGAAGCTAGGTACCCAGAGCTCATGGAGTTGGAGGAGTTAAGGAATCAAGCGGTGCAGACAATAGAAACGAATCAAGCTTTAAATCAAGATGTGCTTTGATAAGAAGACCAAAAATAGAACCTTTTGGGAGGGGGGCTAGTTCTGAAATGGGATGCAGATTGGGCTAAGTTGGGCATGCATTCTAAATTTGATGCCATATGGAGTGACTCCCTACATGGTCACCATGATGTAAGAGTAATAATGAATTTCAGCTATCCACTTTGGATGGAGAGGAGCTTCTGATTCCATTCAATGGAATCTATCTTAAGCACTGCTACTAAGGGAGAAAATTATCAACCTTGTATATATTAGTTTAGGTTTCTAATTCCTCCAAGTGTTATAGCACATTGCTCTGTTGTAGTTTAGGGTTTGATTTTGTAATAAGAGCTTGTCCAGACTCTTGCATGTTTCACTTCAAGCATATGTATGATTTTTAGCTTTGTACATAGTGTGTGTTTTGTTTCATCATTTCTTGTGCACAATTCATCATGATTTCCAAAAAGGATCTTGTAACAGGAAGAAGATCAAGAAATCTAGAATATCTACAAGGCTATTTCTAGCAGTAATTTAACATGCAATAATGCTCCATGTAACCTTTGAAAAAATGAATACAGTCCTGCAACAATCCCTAAGTACAAGTTTTTCCATATTCATATCAGTTCCATATTTCTTTATAGACTCCATTCCCAATGGATACGTCTAAGGTCACTAGTCTCTTCATCTAGTAGGTAGATGTCCCCAAAAGGTCGTTAAATTATTATCCCAAATTCACACCCCAAGGTTAATTTGGATAACTTAATCAAGAATGGACCTAGAAATTGATTGGGAAAATACAATGTATTTAAACTTTACCCCCGAGAAGTAGAAGCAAAGGGGTTGGTTCAAGAATGCACGGGTTGGATGGCACAGGTTGGACGGCTAGGTTAGATGACCAAGTTGGATGGTTGGGTTGGATGGCCAAGTTGGATGGCTATGTTAAACAGAGATGTTGGATGGTTGTGTATGATAGTCAGGGTCAAACAGGCTCATGTCGGGTCGAATGAGTCCGATAGGTTCACACGAGGGGCACCAGGGTAAAATTAGACAATTCATGAGCTCAGGTTAGGCAAGATAGACGAGATCAAGGCCCAGGATGGATGGGCTAAGAGGTTAGATAGGGGTCAAACGTTCAACCAACTTCACCTAGTTAGATGACCAAGGTCAGACAACCATCCAACCCCTAAGATGGACATATCACTTTGGATTAGGATAAGAGATAGATGACCTTCCAACCTGGTTGAATGGCACAAGATGGATGGCCCACTATAATTTTGTGTTGGTGAAAGTGATAGATGACCATCTAATCCTGTTTGGATGGCGTACAGAGATGAGGCCGCCCAACGAAGTTGGATGGGTCATGTGGCTAGATGGATCATTCTCTAACATAGGCATATGGACACAGGTTGGATAGTCATCCAACCTAATAAGTTAGTTGGATGTGGTCAATGGTCATAGGTTGGTAGGCTACTTGAAGGTCTTATGGACAAAGGTTAGATGACCATGTCCAACCCCACATGGTTGAATGACCAACGGTCAAAATAGGGCACTCACAGATCAAAATGGTATGGCTCACAGATTGGATGGATCATAAGGTACGCAAGATCAAGTGAAAATGATAGCTCAACAACCCACATTACTAGTGGTGGTTGAGACAATTCAGCTACCTGTTAGATATTTAATGTGACCTGTAAGATATTTAATGCTACCTGTCGGAATTTAAAGGTGAAAAGACAACATCAACAACTGCAACTACGAGAAGAGCATTAATGGTGGTAGTTAAGGTGGTTCAACTAGTTTTTTAATGTGACATATCAGGCATTTAATGCAGGTAGGTAGGGAAAATTTGCTTTATAATGTACTCAACCCCCTCATTTTTAGTGCATATTTTCTTAGAATTGGTAGAGGAACTCTACAAAAATTGTTCTAGAATCTTGTTTGTGAGTTTTAGGCCTCAAATCCTAACATTTTGTGAAGGATTCTTGCCTCCAGCTTGCATTGTAATGGATTGTACACCATTTTAAGCAATAAAATTGATGTTTTGTGGCTTTTTCACCCTTACTCAAGTTATATTGTATTTATTTTGTTTCCCATTACATTTGCAGGTATCTTATGCATGTCTTGTTATTTTGCAGGGCCCAGATCTATTGTGCTCCATGAAAATGGAGACCTGAATGTGGTTTTAGACTGTGGCACCTCTGTCTGCCCTCTCTTACCTCATTTTCATCCCTGTTTTCACTCACTAGGAATCTCTCCACCCCTTTTCTTGGTGTTATCACCCTCCCTAGCTTAGGATTTACATTTTATGCATTTCTCTCTCTTCCCTGATCACTTGGAAATCTAGGATAGCTTTAGATTAGTCACATCTTCCCTTTCTAGGAGTAGTGTTAGCAATAGGAGTAGGTAGAGGAACTTTCCTTCTCTGGAGTCCTTTCTTAGTCATGTGGGTCCCACACCTTGAAACAAGCATATGTTCGTTTAAATTAGGGTTTTATACTAACAGGAGTTACAATTTCCAATGTTATATGCCCCTGGGGATCCATAATGGTTTTTGACAATACCTTTACTTTCTTTGGGGCCCTAGTTATCCTAGAAAATTAAGTATTCTCAATATTGATACCCTCTAATTAAATCTTCAGTTTTTATTCCTTTTTGAATACATCCTCCAACCATTCTGGCATAGGGGTGTTCCCCTATTTTCAAACATGGGGAATTTGTTGAGATGGACTAGGGATGACTATAATGTGATTATAGGTAATAGGAGGATTTATAAAATAAGAAACTGAATTTGAGGAACTTCTGCCTCTACTACTACCTTTTCTGGCTCAGTTGTGAAGTACTTGTCCCTACTTTCCTAACTTCATACTTATCATGTTTTAGGATTTCTAGGTGACACAATTATATGGTATTTTCCTTGAATCTCCTTTTGGGCCTGCTCCCTTTCCTGTACTTTAGTCACCTCATGAATTGCAAGTGATTTATTGACCCCTTCTAGTGATTCATCCATGGGATCACTCAACATATATGGCCCTTTTTGGCTAGTTATACTTTCTTCACCTTGAGGTTTTCCTCCTTTATGTATGACTTCCCCTTGTGGTGGTGCCTCTTTGGAACCTACTTGAACCGGTAACACTTCAATTATAGGCATTTAAATATCAGGTTATTGATTGTTTGTGGTGGTTTCGCATTTCTCATCAATGTTCACCTCTGGAGCTTTCAGTGGTTGATTATCCAATAGAGGGATATCAACCCCTTCATATTTTGAGTGTCTTTGCAACAAATCAAAAAAAAAATTGTTTATACCACTTCCTCCTCTTAGACATCTACCATTTCAATTTGTGAAACTATATTCTCCCTAGGTGTTTTTGTAATAGATGTTCATTGTGCTTCAATTGGTGGGGTAGTATCTATTACTTTAGGAATATCTACATTTTTCACTTGTGCTCCAAGGGTTTCCCTTTTTCTAAAAACAAATGCACTAGATGTTCATCTTACCAATGTGTTTATAAATTTATCTCTTCTAAAATATTTTAAATTAGGCTCCAATTCTCCACCCTTTTCTTGTGTTGATCTCAATGTTGATTCAAACTCTAGATCTATATGTGGTAGGGATCCTCTCATTTTTTTTCCTTTTTTGGGTGGTCCTTGAAGGGTTATTATGGCTGCTTTTAGCTTTGAGGTATGTGGAACCCTTTCTTGCAATGGGACTACTTGGGTAATTAGGGCATCCTTCACAATTTTATCAATATTTATTATGCTTTTTATTTAGAAGGGACATATAAGTACCTATCTTACTTGTGGCGGAAGCCCATTCTTCTATCATTTCATAAGAAGGATTTTTGGAAGGGAATTGAGGTTACTTCCCCTATAAAGGTTCCATTAAACTTTCCTCTTCCCTCAAAGGATGGAGATAATCACTAAGAATTCCTAAGGCCTTACATTCTTTTAGTACCATAGTATTTTGTAATGATAAGTCCAATCCTTTCTGCATCATCCATGTAAAGGTTCTTCTAATTATGTTTGTAGTTCTGATATGTAATTTTGGTGGCTCTATTTGGTTCCAATCTAATGGTTCCATAGGCTTCCCATATAACTTTATATCAATATAATAGTGGGTCACTACTTTACTATCATCCTGAAGACCCTGAGGGACAACTAGCACCTTGAAATCAATTACAGGTTGTAAATAGATTCCTGAGAAGTCCCTTAACCATACTTATTCCTCATCCCTACCATTCATCCAAAAATATTCATAGTGGGTTTCATGCTCATATGATATTCCCAAGCCTGTACTCATTACCCATCTGATGTCATAATTGGTTCTCTATTGAAACTTATCCATCTCTAACTTGTTCATCTCTTTATCAAAGGGTCTTATTTTAGCAACCGTAGAGCATGTATATCTCTCAATTGAGATTAGAAATTTTATTTGGTTTTATTTTTTCCATAAATAAATTTGAGTACCTATCCCAACTGCCTAGAGATCTCAATAAGTTCCCATTTATCATTTAAATACGTGGGAATCATGTAAGAGGTACCTTGAAAATCACTTACCCTTATGTAGGTGAAAAATATGACTTCTATGAAGTAACAACCATATTCATTGATCATATTTCTTGCAGTTATAGATATTTTTAATTTCTCCCACTCTAGTATGAAGAGACAAATAATAGGTGCAAAGAAGGCATCATGTGTTCTTCTAAGATTACATTTATGATTCTCCAAATTCAATTGCGAGTAAACATCATATAGCTTATAATTAGAGAAATCCCTCATTCTTGGAATTCCTAGGAGGGATTTTTGGCATGAAATGTTATGAGATAGGTAGGAAGTCATATAACATTCACATCTCAATATAAATCCCTCTCAGATTTGTATAGTCATTTTTATGAGCTAGTCATGGATGGTCCTACTTATAAGGTCATCCCGCTAGATCGTTTCTTTTCTAAAAAGTATAATATGGATGTAATTGAGCATCCATTCATGAAAAACCATAGGAATCCTTTAAATCTTCCATTCTTCTTAACAAGTTAATGAGGTCCTCAACCTCTGTAACAAAATCTAACCTAATCAACTTCTTAGTGACTCTAGTATGAGAGCTCCTAGATTTTAGTTACAAATGGGTATTCATGATTTTAGATTATTCTGAATGATTATCATTCCATGATTCTTGTGTTGACTTAATAGTAATTCCTACCGCCTTCTTGACTTAAGGTAATCTTAATACTTCCTTGAATGTTTCAGGTGATAATGAAAGAACCCTGACACCACTATCATCCAACACCTTCATAGTCATGAAATTGATATCATTCATGAAATCTTAATACTTCCTTGAACATTTCCACTAACATAAATTTCATTCATGAAATCACTCCTACTCGTGGCATGAAGTCTTTGTAGTAAATCATCCAATTCAACATTCCCTAGATTTTTATATGTTATCTCATCTAATTTTCTCATAATATGGGAATTAACTAGAGTACTAGCTAGTTTGATCTTCATTTTTTGTGATACAACACCAAAAATTACACTAAGTATATAGAGAGAAAGAGAGAAACCGTGTATAGGAAAAAAACATAGGCCCCAAGATTTCTTAAAGACCTTGTGAGAAAATGAAAACCTACAAGTCTCAAGCTTGGAAAACTTACCCGTACTCACATATCTTTAATATTTCAATCTCAGACCATACATTTGCGTAAAGCACCTGAATTATCCCATAACACCACTCTCTGTGACTTTATTTTTCAATATTGTAACCACAATTTTCTCTTTGAGGGATCTGAAACACTTAATTTTTTCACTATAGGGTATAAATATGAAATACTTAACATAATGTCAAACATATAGTCTTCCACATAAGATACATTAATGGCAGAATCCTAAATTACATTCATTAAATCCTGGTTGTAGACATTCATATTTCTTATTTGAATGTTATTCATCCATGTGTCCTTCTTTGGCTAGGTGCAAAGCTTGGGGTATATTTAGCATTTCCATAGAAACTACAAGGATGCATAAATGCAAAGTGCAATGGATGCCTGATATTGAATAACATTGAAAAGACGCCATGTGTGCACCTTCTAGCCTCATGTATTTGGGTGCACTTTGTAATTATGCATGAATTTTGAAATTACCAAGTACAAGTGTCTATGTGATGCCCACTTTCCATAACACATTTATGATTTGACACATGTCTCCTTCAATCTTTAAGGCTTGGGGTGCATTTTTCATTGTTATACAAAAGATGTGAGTTTATAAAGTGTAATAATGTAAGGCATGCCCACTCGTTCGTTACAATATTTTGAATAATATTCCTTTGATCGGGGATTGAGAAATACTTTGCATGTTGCACTCTTATACAAATTGCAAATGTGGTCAAGGGGCCTACAAGGGAAAATATTTTCCGAATATGTCACCTCGTTGGGAGTCATATATTGATTTATATCTTGCATATATGCATTAACTGTAATTTTGTAAAGGTGAAAAATTTCCATATTGAAGGTTAATGGTTTCCATATCAATCAATTTGAGTCTAGTCATATGATTTTCAAAACATTAGACCATTATCATACCATAAATCAAGTAAACTTGTTAAAGTGTTAGCATGTGAACAACATAGCAAACTTATAATCAACGCTCATTTTTTCTTGACTTACAAACTACAGAATAACGAAAAAAAATTAAGGCCATGTGAATCTATGCACAGTAGCATACTAACAGAGTTAAGGATAATTGAATTGACTAAGAAGATTTTATTTAATTTTAGCCAAGAGCTCAAAATGAGTACCAACAGCCTGTACTATTTCTCCATGAGGAATGATGATTGTAGTCTATAGCTCTATGACCAAACCAGTTACATGAAAAGAAATATCCATTCAACAAACTTATCTACCTTGTACTACATGAAATTTCATTTCCCTATTTGGTCATAACACTCCTTTAGACACCTATCTTCTCCTTGATAACTTTGGCCACAAAAATCCATAGCTTGCCTATCCTTGTACTCCAAAGGATCACCTCAAGCTTGTTAATCTTACTTCAAAGGACCTTCTCTGATACCAATTTTTGGAAGAAAAACCACTGTGAGGAAGGGGTAAAAAATTGGGCATTAAAACATTCTTTCACATTTACTTTATCCATTAATTAACCATTCATGAACTTAACCATTAACCATTAATCATGCATTCAAGAACCATAACCAAGATTGAGAAAAGAAGAACACATCAACACATGAACACAAGATATAAGTGGGAAACCATCAAGGGGAAGAAAAACTAATGAAACAAATGTTTATTATATCATTGATTTAAATTTAGTGGAGCACCAACCCAATAAGGAGCACCAACCCCTAGGTTTAGTGAGGCACCAACCCCACAAGGAGCACCAACCCTACAAGGAGTATCCAACCCCCTAGATGACTCAACACCAACTAAATCCACCTCATTTTTTTCACCTCTAAAATTTTTCACTGACAACTGATGATGACACTGTGGATCTCTCTTCCCTTCCTTCTTCTTCAAATCTTCTCTCTAGGATAACTTATTCATGGGTTTATTCACCAAGCTGATTATGCCTAATGGAATGTCTCTCCAACATATACACACACTCTAGAACATCACCACCCCTTATTTTCCCTCTCTTGATGGTCACACAAGCCTCCTTCACCTCTTCAATCATCCCTCTAATTCGCACTTTCTCTTCCCTCTCAATAGACTGAAATGAGACTTACAACTTGCTTTTATACATTACTCATGACTTAGTTACACATAGGTCAGACATAATATGGATAATTACATTATAAAAACATAATAAAATCCTTAAAAAATCCTTAAATTTACCATATAGGTGAACAATAGCCTCTAGAACCTTCACATCTCCATTAGGACTCAAGAAGCCCTAATACAATCAAATAGCCCACTCACCAAACATGATTGTTCTTGAGAAACCAACACCTTCACCGCAAAAAAAAGAAAACTTATAGATGTATAATCCTCAAATAAAACTCCAAAATTCTTATACAACTCTGAACCATCACATCATGAAAATACACCACCATTTGGAGTAACCTTCTTCACTAGTTCTAAGACCTACAAACCTAATCTTCAATTATTGAAGCCAAAACCTTATCAAATCACCTAAAATATGAAAAATTGATCTTTAAATGTAAATATAATGACCTCATAATCATCACCAAATGCATAATACATAATCAATTAGATATTAGAATCCCAAAAATACCTCTTCAACCAAGTCACCTAAAACTACCCAAAAATGTTCAAAAACCTGTCTTAAAAATGAACTTGCACAGACCTTCTAAGGGATCAAAATTGTTCTAAAACCACTCTAGAAATTAATTTTATATCCCATATTTCTTCCACAATCAATTTATTCACATGGTCTAATGAAAAACATGAGTGCAATATCAAATTATTCAAAAACCTACCTTTTTGAGTTGGGTCTACACACAACCAATACACCTAGTATACACCTGGAGAAACCTGAGAGAGACCTATAAACAATCCAATCACTAAATTTGGTCAGCCAATCCATTATTTTCCACTACAAGCAAGATATTCTCCATCACTTTTGAACTAGGGTTTTAAGAGGTTTTATAATTTATTACCTACTTAACGATTGTTCATAAATCTTTGCCCTTCAATCCACAAACTAATTCTTGACTTGTCATCTTAGGACCCTTCCCTAACTACTGTGAATATCTTAGACCACTATGAAGAGTTTACACATTCCAATGAGAACAAGAAATTCCAAATCTAACTTGTTTTCTCACTTCCAAAAACTCGATAGAGGTAAAAATGTAATATATTTCTCAATCTTGCAAACCAACACCTGAAACTTGGACCACACCTATGAATAAATATGCCATAACATCTATAATGCTTACATTTTCTCAAATACACATCGATAAGATGACTCTACTTCATTAGGGCATGTATTCTAAAGAACTAGGTCTAGGAATAGACCTAAACATCATTTTCCATGTGGTGTACCCCAATTTATGACCTCAAAGCTCATCAACATGCATGAAACATCATGCCAAAGCTCTGAAAAATATCACACATGCATACTTTCTTTGGAAAAATTACTCTCATACCTTTTTTATTTAATTTTGTTGGCCATTTTGTGGCTATGTTGTCATTGATGTCAACCCCCATTGTTGGAGAAGGGTGTTATGGTATCTTATGAGTCTCTATCAGGTTTTAATTAGATGTCAAGCATGAAGGTTGATTAGTAGTTTCAAGAGTTGGTGAGTTCTAAGAGGTCCTGGTGCATGGTCCAGTGAGATGAGTCACTATTTGAGATCTCTTGAGGTGATTGTTTGATTTCTTGAGGTCAAACATGGTTTGTATGATGTTTCATGGGTTTCTATGGGTCTTCATGAGGTCAGCATGTTCTGTTCATGGTTGAGTCAGGTCATTCCAGGTTTGTTTCTAACCATGGTGCATGAAAAGTGTGGTAAAGATGTGAATTTTGGAACAGTGTTATACAAGATTGGGAATGGGTTTTTTTAGTGTACCTAATATGTATGGTGTGTTTCAGGTCAAAATTCATAGGTATGATGCATATTTGGGGTCCTTGGGAAGCAAAAAGTAAGATACAAACAGGTTTGCATAGGTAAGTCATTGTCACTGGAGAGTTTCATAGATATATACACTAGATGGTGCATATGTAAATTTATGTCAGGGTTTCATGATGCTTCATGCCAACTTTCAGGTCATTTTGAATTAGATTTTTAAAGAGATGCAAGTTTTGGTGAAACTAGGTAAGTTAAAGTGTGTTTTTCAAGCAAAGTTTGAGCTTCTAATGCTCGTTGTGAACTATATGAATTGCATGAGGACCTAAGATATTTTGCATATATTCTTAGGTCATTTATGAATCTTTCAAAAAAATAATGAGTTGGTTTTATCATCACATTTTTATGAATAATTGTTGAAAAGTTAAAGTGGTTTAAAACCCTAGCTAAACCCTAGCTAGGAGTAGCTTGCAAAAAAGTGCATTTACTATCAAATTTTGTATCGGTTCTTTAAAACTGATGATTGGATGTTATAGAGGACTCCTCCATATTTACATAAACGTAAGATAGAGCATGTGTTCATATGTGGGCCCCACCTAAAAAGGCTTGTTTCTAAAGAGTTTCAGTTTCAGACAAGGTTGTCCAAAGGAGTTGAAAATAAATTTCTATTGTGTAATTTATGTGATTTTTTCTTAATTTCCAAAGATGTTTCAGGTCATGATAATGTGGTTACGTAGTCAAGTGTGCCCTATGAATCTTGACTAGTCAAAGGGCAATTTTGAGGCAATAAAATGAACATAACATGAGTTACAGGAGGAGTTAGGAGGTGATTAAAGTTGTGTTGGAAAGAGGATTCATATATATTTCCATTTATATGATTTTTTATCATGATGATGAGTTTTTCTATGGCTTCCAGGTCATTTTCTAGACAGGATGATTTTTTCCAGTGTAGGACAGGATAGGATATGTTGGATGTTTTGAGTTTATTGGAGCATTATATGGACTAGGTAATGTTTTATATCACCTAAAATTTGAATAGAGATTAATTTTTCATCCAATAAATTTATTTATAGGTCTTGATTGTACCAAGAAAGATGTTAATTAGTTTATCTTTGGAAACAATGTTTTGGGCAAGTTGATTTGGTAAAGACAAAAGTGTTTATGGTTTGAGAAGTTGATTGTTTCAAGACTTATAACTTTCTTATAAGTGTTATAAAGTTATTGGAATTTCCATAAAGTTGTCACATGAAATAGTTTGAATGTTTTGGAGTGATCTATTGGAATAAAGATGTTTTTAGGGTTCTGAAGGGTGTATGAAACAACTGTTTTGAGAAGTAAAAAGAACATTGGCCTCATTAAATAAAATATTATAATTGGTTGAACTAAATTGTGACCATTTATATTGTTTAAATGTTAATTTAACCATGTTTCGTGATTTATCAGTCATGACTA
This sequence comes from Taxus chinensis, assembly GCA_019776745.2. NCBI lineage: Eukaryota > Viridiplantae > Streptophyta > Pinopsida > Cupressales > Taxaceae > Taxus > Taxus chinensis. Next base: position 452,031,008 of record CM034156.1, read on the forward strand.
AGCATGGTTTTGAGGATTTTTAGTGCATGGAATGTTGTTTTTGGCTAGGGTACATGGGTCAAATTTTTCATGAGGGATCAACCTCCTTTGGGTTAGAGAGAATAATTTCATATAAAATTGAATTTTGAGCTCATTTGGTGAGCTAGTCTTGCATGGGAGAAAAGTGTGACCTAGAGGATATTTTTTTTACAGGTATGAGTTGGAGTATTTGAAGGGTAAGGAAGAGCATAAAATTTTAAGTAATGATTGAGAGCATGTGTGCAATACATTAAATCCAAATAAATATCAAGAAGAAGAAGATAGAGCAAGTTTGAAGACCTAATGTTTGAGCTAGGGTTTGCGGGTTGAATTAGTGATCTCCATCAGTTATGGCAGCAGAAAAATTAGAGATCAAACATTATTAGGTGGATGATTTGGTGCTTAGTCATCCTAGGGGGTTGTAGCCTCCTTTTAGAGTGGGTGCTTCACTAAATTAGGTGTTTTTGGTCCTTGTAGGGCTGGTGATCTACTAAACTAGGGGTTAGTGCTCCTTGTGAAGTTTTTGCTTCAATAAATTTATTTTTTATGAGTAATATCAACAAATTTTCAATGATTTTACCTCCCCTTAAGGGCTTACCACATATATTTGGTGTTCTTGTGTACTCTCTTGCTATTGTTCTTTTGTATGATGTATTAAATGCTTAACTAAACCCACATATGGTTGTTGTATGGCTAAATGGTTAATTGATTGGTAATGAATGATGAATGGAAATGGTTTAAAGTTTTAGTGGACTAATTCAGACCCCTCTCAGTATCTTTTAGTTCCAACAATTAGTATTAGAGTATGTCCTTGTGAAGAAAGCTTAGGAACTTGAAGGACATCCTTTGAAGCATAAGCAATGGGTAAGTCTTTAAAGCTTGTAGCAAAATTGAGGATGGATAATTAAGTACATGAGTTATAAATTTATTCCTATAAAAATCAAATCAAGGATATGGAAGATAATCATAGTCAAGTGATTCAAGCTTTGGAGTTACAAGTGGAGAATATGTTTAAAACCCTAAAGGAGAAAGAGGATGCTTATTCTAGGTATGAAGAGAGGTTGAAAGCTTTGGAATAGGATTTAGAGGATTCTTATAACAAGTTGAAAATGTATTGCAAGTTTGAAAATATTCCTAAATCACTTGATGGGATATTAGAAGGCCAAAAAGAGGAAAGTGAGAAAACAAACCTAGGGTTTGAAGGAAAGAAAAAGAAGAATGATAATGAAGATGGTCCAAGTTCCAAATCAGATGTGATGGTGACCAATAATACTGATTTTAAAATTTCTAACTCAGTTACACAACCTAATGTTGTGACGTATGATTCTTCATTTAATGGATATTGCTTCATTTTTCATGATTTTGGTCATAGAGCTAGAGATTTCAAAAGGAGGTCTTCAAGGGATGATATAGGTCTCTTCAAAGGTGAATGATTTTCATGTTGTGAGTATGGTCTTAGGGTAAAGGATTATGGATGGAATTTCAGTGTATTTGAGCCAAGAAGAAAGAGGGATGTTATTTTCTTTAATTGCCAAAAATTAGGTCATATAGCAATACTTTTTCCAAGAAAGAGCAAGTTCATCAAGAAGTTTGATCTAAAAGGTAAAGTCATGATAGTCAAGGGACCTAATCATGAAGGTCAAGATAAGATAAATGATACAAATTCAGAAGTGTCGAATACTAATCAAGTAAGTAAAGTTATGAAAACTAATTCTCAGCCTAATCAAGTGAGGTTTTTCAAAGAAGGTTCTTGTGGCACCTAGGAAGGGTCCAAGTCAGGTCAAGGAATCATGTTTGTTCTATTTTAAGAGCTTAGAATGGAATAAGAGCATATGTTTCTAAATTCCTTTCAAGCTCTTGTGTAAGACAAGTTTAAGAAATTAGGTCTTTGGGACACCTCAAGGGTAATAAGGTATGGAAAGTGATTCCTCTAATGTATTTTTGAGTCCTTGTAGATAGGTGTCTAAGTTTGTGAGTCAAAATTTTCAAGTTTTCACTTAATATGTGTCATGAGTAAGTAATGTTGTAAATTACCTTGTCTCTATCATGTCATGAGGTTGTTTTCAGTATTGTATATGGTGATTCAGTCATGAATCCAAGATCTTCAAGTTATAAGTCTTTCATCAAGTGTATTTGGTCTAATTTTTTATTAATTCATCATTGTCAAGTAGTCTAAGCTCTATATATTTGAGTCCATGCTTGGAAGTAATGATTTTTCATTTTTCTTTGGTCTATAAGCTAAACCATTGTTATCATAAGAGTTTCATGTTCTTTTACAATATGTTATGGATATGTCTCGCTATATGATGATGTTGTAAGCTCTTGTCAAATTTATTCATTAGGTAAGTATGAAATGTGTCAATGTTAAAGTTTTGAGTATAATTTTTTCAAAGGATGTAAAAATATCTTGAGTTCATTTGATTAGTTTTTTGAATTCTAAAGTATGAAGTCAAAGTGATTATGTCTTGTCATGTTAAATATTTTTCATAAGTTGGGTCTATAACTAGATTAAGGTGGTATCAAATGTGTTCAAATTCAACTTAGTCTACCTTGATGATTTGACCTTAAATGTTAAGGATGTATATGCTTTTTCATATCCTTGTAAAAGGATAGTAGGTCTTCATTATGACTGTATAAATGATTTTTTTCATGAATGTCGGTTGTCTGTCCATGTAAGGTAAGATGAGTATAAATGGAATTAAGGTCTATAATAGTTTATTTTGTGAATTCATCAGGTTGTTTCATCAACTCAAGGTATATCTCATGAGTATGTCAAGGGTCATGTGGTGAAGAACTTAAATCTTGTGCACAAGGTATGTGATCTAGAATTCAAAGTTCCATGAAGATTGGGATGTCATTATCATTAGGTGTTTCATCTTCCTCTATAGTCAATTTGTTTAAAGAAGTCGCGGGGATACACTCCCAGGGGGATTCTGATTTCAAAATATGAACTTAACAATGATATATGTATATGAATTCTCTATGTAAGTGTTCAAGGTATTGATCATCAAGTTGTATCTACATTGTCATGTTAGGTGTGAGTTTAAATTTTTGGTATTTGTCCTGATCATGTTAAAGTATGAGCTTGTAGCATTTGTGCCTCTAATACTATTTCATGATAAAAATAGAGGTACAATTAACATAAATTTTATCACCAAAAATGCAATTATGAGATTCTTTGAAATGAGGACCTTCAGACATTGAAAGAATCAAGTGGTAGAGTTTTTGTAGAAGATGGTGTTGATAGTGATGATTGTATAGTGTGACAAAAACATTGTTGCTACATGTCAAAGGAGTTAGAGTGTTCTCTAGGAAAAGGTAGAAATATGTCTAAGAAAGATAGAAACAGAGGCTAGAGGTTTCTCAAGTGTGAAGGGTTGACTATTAACTAGACTAATCTATACCAAGGTTGTGAAGATCAAAATGTACTACTATAAGTGCTAAAGTAGTGTCTCAGGGTTATCAGAGACAAAAGATGATATTCTCAGTTGGAACAGAGTACAAAAAGGCCCATCATGATCTCTCTCAAGTATGTGAAATTTTGTGAAGATGTATCCTAAGCATGGGTATATTCTCAAGATCACTCATGATGTGACAACATGAAGCTAAGGTGCTCATCATTCTTTAAAGGTAAAATTTGAAGTATTTTATACTATCAAGATTTCTTAGAAGGATTTTAGTAGGTCATTGGTGTTGTAACATTATTTTATTGATATGAGATGACCTTTCATGGTTTGTTAAGGGAATAAAGTAACAAAAATATGCTCATGAATGACAAAAATATTGGTACATGGGTAAGTTGAAAAATGTGTATTTAGACTTGAGTGACTGAGTGAAGAATTTCATGCTACAGGTAGTTCATGTGTTTTTTTATCTACTTCACATCTTGGCATGTTGCGCAAGGATGAATAGTGTCTTACATAGTATCTATATTTTGAATTACCAACCTAGGTACCTATTACATGGAAAAAAAGAAATAATGATGGAGCTATGAAATTCCTCTTTGGGAAGTGTTAAGACCTTAATAAATCAGTGATATTATTTTCAAGGCCAGTCATATGAGAAGAACATTTGACTATGGAAATTTTAACATGAAGAACCCTGAATTTGACAAAAAACTACTTGTGACCTCCTAGTGAGGTTGCATCAAAATTTCATAGAAAATTTCAACCCATTACAAATATGTTCATTAAGAAGCAATAATATCATATGTGCTAATTTTTTAATCTAAAATCCTATCTAAGACACCCTATAATATTAGATAGATTACTCATGAGTCATTGGTTAAATGTAGCTAACTCTATAAGGACACAAGTGTAAAAAAACTAAAATTGAATATAGGATAAGTGATGGCTCCCAGTGTCAAATATTTCCAAATAAAACATTGACATGGCATCAAGATGCAATCCATGGAAGGTCAAAGCTTGTTATTTACAAATATATCCTATTAGAGGATTCATTAATACTAATATCTAAGGGAAGTGGTGATGATACAAGAAATTACTCCTGTGTAAGGGCCTTAAGCTTACCGTTTCTCTTGAAAATAAGGAAATCATAATAAGAGACTCCCAACTAGGTTACAAATTCAAATTGTGAAAAGGGTTAGGATTAACTTAAAAATCAAAGGAATCAACAGAGAAGGTCCTGATATTACACCATTGTTCAAAATCATGAGTTATATTCATTGTTATCATTTTGGATCTTCTCCTACCATCATTATTGATGGATGAGGAGTTTTGAGCCACACATATAACCTCACAGTGATAGTGAAAGTGTGTGTAAGTTGAACACAACCAGTTGTGAGGAGGAAATCAAATGAATGGAGGAGAAGAAGTTTTAAATAGAGTTCAATAATATTAAAAAGAGACATATCTTATATATTTTTGTTGATCCAAAAGGATTATATGTCTGCAATTTGATGCTCCTTCTAACCTCCATAATAGTCTAATTTATTTTCAACAAATGTTTCCCTTACAATTATAAGTTATATAAATAGTTTTGGCCCATACAACAAATATCATTCCTTTTTTTCCCCTAAATTACTCCAGTCTGTAATGTTTCCCTCCGAAATCAAAACAATTTGCTTCTCAATGTCAAAACAATATCATGCACACAAATCTATCATCTGCGTCAAATGTATTTCATTTTTTTCCCAAAAATGCCTCCACTGTATAGTATTTCCCTCCAACACCAAAACAATCTTCCCCTAAAATGCCAAAACTATATTAAGCCCCAAATTTGGCTTCCCTCCAAAACACCAAAAAATTATTTGTCCCCAAATTTGACTTCCCTCCAAATCCTATTCATGCACATAATATGCCTCAAGATTAAGTTTTTGGGGATATTATTACATTTGATTTTATATTTATGAAAAACTTTCCATTTCTATATACCAAAAAATCATTAAAATACTAATAACTTTATGTGCATCCACAAATTTCTATCGAACACTTCTAATAAATGCATGGTAGAAAGAAGGTAGATACAAAAAAACAAAAAAAATGTTTGTTAACATCCTATACAAAACATTACAAGCGACTCTACAATCTGAGTATAAATAATATGTTCTTGATTCATGGGTTAAATTTGAAGGTCGTTTAGATGTTTTTTATATTTTTTACGTAGAATACTTGCAAATATTTTAAATAATTGTCACATGAAACTTGTATTTATACAATATGACTGTTATTCTTATTGTGTGTGTGTGTGTGTGTGTGTGTGAACTGTGTATTAAATATAGTTGAACATATAAAATAGTTCAATTAATTCACAATGAGAATTTCACACATTTAACACCAAAGGAATAACCTATTAAAAATTCTTTATCAACCTTTCAAAAGAAAATTTGGATGATAATAATTATTTCCTTATAAACTACTATTAATGTTAAGATACTACAAATTCAGTGTTAAATTATAAGAAGAAAATATGACCATAAAAATATAACACCATTTTTTCATCATCTTACAAACAAAAACTGTTGTATTGGTGTTAAATTATAGGATGATACCAAATTGGTTTTATATTGAATAAAAAATAAATATGAACACCAAATTATTTTGTGTACAAGCATTAAAGTTATAGGATGATACCAAATTGGTGTTATATTTTTAAAAATAAATATGAACACAAAAAAATTAGTTTTCTAGTGTTAAATGTGTGAAATGTTTGTAGTGAAAAGGCTAGAAATGATCTGACAGAGCTTCACTACTGAAACTATGTCTTAAAAAAATTACTGGACTAAATCCTATCATATAGCCTAAAATGTACCCCCGCTATGGCCCTTTCTATATGCCCCTATACCTCTAAAATTTTAATTCCTAAAACTTCTTGGGTGTGTGCACTACTTCTTGATATACTCATGTATGTAATTTTGACCTTTGACATTGTGTGATGCTCGTTGTGTGGCTGATTGAATATTTAAAACCCTAGATGGTGAAGGAGTAAATAAAAAAATTAGTTAGTTTTTGTGCACCCCTTTACACCACTAACATCGCCACTGCTCTAAATAAGGCTCAAAATGTGTGTCATTCTCACCTGGCATGTAATATCTAGAATATATGCAACCATATTGATAATCATAACTTTGTAACAATGTGGTTGTCATTTAACCTTTTCCCTAGCTTGAAATTAATTTGCTAATGTTTCTTTGTACACACATATTTGATTGGATGACTCATATAGAAAGCATATGAAGCTCAAGGGAGTCTTGGAGTAACTATTCTTATGATTGCTCTTATTGTATGTTCATTGGAATGCTAGGTGTCAAGTAGATATAATCCCCTCCTTAATGAGAGATGAATATATTTCTTATATATGTGTTCTGCATCTAAAAAACCTTGGTAAAGTTGACTAAAAGAGTGTGAAAGGAATCCAAATTAAGAAAATTATCATTAGAGGAAGAGAGACCAAATTGAGCAAGTTGACCCATAACGTATGGGTGTTAAGGCCCTTTTTGGACACTATGGTCCCAGATGCATGTGTGAGTAAACTGAATGTCAGATTTTTATATGCGATGGTGCAGCCTAATTTGATGGATTAATATGACTATTATATGAACAAATAAGTCATTTGTGTAAGAAATAATGAATGATATATAGCTAGGGATAGCATAATTGGTCAATTTGAGAAAGTGTGGGATATTGAAAGAGTTGACGGGTCGTATCGGAAACCATGCACGACAATGAAGTTACACTTTGGTTGAATCGTAATGGCTCCAATGTAATAACAAGGAAGAATAGATCAATAACTGAATAACTTGCATAATAGAACAAATCTTGCACATGTAGAGAAAAGACAACAGAGTATCTTGGCATGCTCATAAATGTCAAATGAAGGGATACATATAGGGTGCTGTGTAACCCTAATGAATGACTCAAGAGAAAACCCTAAACCTAACCCATGTGAGATGACCCTCCATATGTGAGTGGAGGACACATAGGATAACTCACACCAACACCCCCCCTTCATCAAAGTTGGGGTAGCGGATATGATGAGTCATATGGAAAGAGAAGACACTCCTAAACAACTAAGAAAGATGTGTTAATGGAGCCCGAAAACTAAAGGCCTGATAAGGTGCCCATATACAAACAACATCTTCCTAGAAGAAGAAGAAGAAAAGAAGGACTACATAGTCCAAAGGAGATGAGTAGCTGTAGAAGATCTCACCCCAAGAAGAGACCGTAAGTGAAGAAACTTCATCTCAATGAAGGGCTTGGTAAATAAATTTACAATCTGATTAGTTTTCTGAATGTAGTGAATGTCAATGATACCATCATGAATAAGCTCTCGTATGAAGTGCATATGAATCTCAATGTGCTTCATCCACTGATGTTGAATTAGATTTCTGCAAATAGAGATAGTGCTCTTGTTATCACAGTAGATAATGGTAGGCTGCTGAAAGTGGATGTCAAACTCTGTCAGAATACCCTATAGCCAAATAGCTTCTATGGCAGTGTTAACTACTCCTCTGTATTCTGCCTCTGAAGATGATATCACAATTGCATTCTGCTTCTTGCTAGACCAACTAATAGGACCCGAACCAAGAGAGAAATTGTATCCAGAAGTAGATTTCTAATGATCTAAGTCACTAGCCAAATCAGAATCTATGAACCCAATCAAGTCAATATCCACCCCTCCATGATATTGAATGCCATTAATATAGGTTCCACGAACATAATGAAGGATCCATTTATCTACTTTCCAATGCATCTCATGTGGCTCCTGCATTAATCTAGACATGATCCCAACAACATACAATAAATCCATTCAAGTTTGAGTCAAGTAAATCAAGCTCCCCACCAACTGTCGATAAAGGGTACCATCAACCAAGGGAATAGAGCAATCAGAAACCAACTTAACCCCCGAAAGAAAAGTATTAGGAGAAGACTTGTAATCAGACATCTGAAAACAAGCTAGCAAATCAACAGCATGCTTAGGTTGTGAAATCAAAATTCCCAAGTGAAATTGTGAAATCTGGATCCCAAGAAAGTAATGAAGCAGACCTAAGTCAGTCATGGAAAACCTGTTGGCCAAGGCAATCTTCACATAACTAATGTGATCAACAAGTCATCAAAATAAAGAACAAGAATGAGTATGGAATCATCTTGCCGTAAACTATAAACATTTGGATTAGAGTGACACCTAGTAAAACCTGATGTAAGTAAAAAAGGAGTCCATCTTAGCATACCAAACCTGAGGGGCTTATTTAAGGCCATAAAGAGACTTATTTAACTTACAAACAAAGGAGGGATCATGGACATAACCCAGAGGTTGTTCCATGTAGATATCTTCCTCTAGGTCCCCATGAAGGAAGGCACTCTTGACATCCATTTGATGGACTTTCCATCTGTTTGTTGTGGCAATGGCTAGGGTCAGTCGAATATAAGTCATCTTCACAACTGGAGAAAAGGTTGCAATATAATCAACCCCAGTTATCTGGGAGAAACCCTTAGCTACTAATCATGCTTTAAACTTTTCGAAAATCTCCATCTACTCCATACTTTGTGCGGAACAACCACTCACACTGAACGATTTTTCTTCCTTTCAGAAGATGGGTGAGATCCCAAGTATCATTTTTCATGAGAGAGGAATAATCCTCATCCATGGTAGAATCCCACTCAGGAATACCAGAAGCCTCCTAGAAAGACTATGGATCAAATGTAGAGGTGAAGAAGGAGTGGGTTCCAATGAAATCTGAGTGAGTACGTCTCATATCTGAAGTATCTCCAGCTAAATATCCAGCACTTTGCAAAGTTTTCCTGGCCCAAAGAGGACTAGGAGGATTAAGCTTAGAGTTAGAAGATTATTCACTTGAGTGAGAAGGGACATATTCCTCATCATCACTACTATCAGAATTAGAAGAATCAGAGGTCTGATGGTCAGGAGGATCAGGAAGAGGATCACACTTAACAGTATCATCATCTGATGAGTCAGAATCTGAATCAGTGAGCTGAAGAACCTCAATAGGTGGAGAAGTAGAAGTTGAAGAAGACTCATCGAACTTAACAATTCTCTCAACATACAGCTCATGAGAATTAGGATTCATCAATCAATATCCCTTCATGCCTTCAGGATACCCTACAAAGATATAAGGTTTAGATTGTGGTCCTAAGGCCTTACGTTTCTTCTTGGGAATCCGAGCCATATCCTTGGATCCAAAGACTCGAAAGTGCTCAACATTAGGCTTACATCCAAACCAAACTTCAAAGGGTGTCATCCCTCTTACTGCCTTATGTGGAACATGGTTTTGAATGTAATGTTCACAATTCACTACTTCGGCCCAATAATGTGAAGGAAGAGACTTCGAGTGAATCATACAAGTGGCCATCTCCTTCATAGTACAGTTCTTTCTTTCTATGACTTCATTTTGTGAAGGGCTATAAGCAACAATATGCTGCAAAGAGATCCCTTCAGAAGAACATAAATCCATGAACCTATTGTTTACATATTCACCTCCATTGTCGGTTCGAAGAACCTTGATAGACCGTTCCGCTTGTTTCTTAGCAAGATCCTTAAAGTCCTAAAAATGTTCAAAGACTTCAGACTTAAGCTTAATAAAATATACCCAAGTATATATCGAATATTCATCAATGAAGGTTAGCACATAAAGAGCTCTAGTAAATGAAGGAGAAGGAAATGGACCAGAAATATCACTGTGAACAAGATCCAAGGGACGAGTAGCTCTCCAGGATTTTCCTTTGTCAAATTTATTTTCAAGATGCTTTCCAAGAGTACAACCCTCACAAAAACCCTTAGAAAACTTAACATGGGGTAGCCCATTGACCATTAATTTTTGGCTCAATCGTTCAAGGTAACGAAAATTTAGATGTCTAAATTACTCATGCCAGCTTACTAACCTTATTTGCATGAGTGACCAAGGCAATGGGTGTAGAATCAGAAGTAAAGTGGGAAAAAGTATATAACTGTGAATGGTGATTTTCCTTTCCCTCAGCCACTGTAGTGTCATCATTAAGCTCACGAATAATCACCAAGTTAGGACCAAATTCCACTCACGTTCCTTCACCAAGGTGAGTAATTTGGTAAACTGATAGGATATTGGTAGAGAGATCAGGAACACTCAACACTTGGTTGAATGTTCCCCCATCCATCTGTATTGATCCACTACCAGAAACTGACATTGTCATGCCATTACCCATCATGATTTGGGACATTCCATAAGGCTCGATGTTAGAGAACTCAACATGTAAAGAACCCATGTGATGTGAGGCACAGAATCTATAACACATGTCGATGAAGGAATAACTTTGGCTACATAGGCCTTTCCTTTCTTCTTATCAGATTTAGAACCTTTTGCAGTGGAAGACTCGGCCTTCACAGCATTTTGTTTGATAAACTTAGGAACACCTATTTTATTTTTCTCAAGTAATTGAGTAAGGTGATCAATTTGTTTTCTCATACACTTATGCTTTTTATGACTAGGATTCTTGCAATAGGAACACAAATACCTACCTTTCTATGCTCTAGGCTCAGAAGTCGAAGTGTTCGTGTTATTTTTAGTATCGGTCTTAGTTTCTTTCTTAGGTTGATCCTTTTTTTCTTTCTTCTTTTCAGTCTTCTTTTCCTTACTAGTACTTGCTACAAGGGCATGTGACTTGGACTTGAGAGACCCCATTTGAATGATTTTTTCATGTTCTTGAATGAGTTGGGACGAAAAAAAGTCAAACGAGGGCATATTCCAATCCTTGCCCAAGGCAGCTTTTGTAGTGTAAAAAGTTGACACAAAGATAGAATATTCAGGACCTAACTTAGAGAGAATCGACAAGATCAGTTGAGAATCTTTCTTCTCTACTTGACATTCCTTTAACAATGATCTAGTGTGGACAAACTTTGAGAAGAATACTTGTAGGTTTTCAAAATCACTAGGATTTAACCCTATTAGTTCGTTTTCCAACTCATGCACTCTCATGTCATCGTGTTGTCCAAACATTTCATCTAACGTTGTCCACGCAGACTTAGGTGTTTCAGATGACTCAATGTGGAAGAGCAAGTCGGGAGAAATGGACATGCAAAGAAGACCTAAAGCTTCATCACTACGATTTAACCACTTAAATTTTTCAGGTTCATCGTCTGGTTCAGTTTTAGTTTCATGGTGATGCGAAATAACCCTTTACCCCTTAGTTTCATTATTATTGTTGATCTCCATTCAAAAAAGTTAAACAGTGTAAGCAATGGAATTGAAAGTGCATCCATAGTGAAGAGAGAAAGAAGAAATGCAGAAAAGAAACACAAACACCCAGGACAATATGATGACCCCCTGCTTTCGGCACTTTACAGTTTAGTGTGTTGAATATAATTGGGTTCGAGTGTGCATTTGGAAACACTTGGTAACTCACCTTACAATTAGCGTAATAACATGCAAGAGAGGAGACTACAATCGTGTTTCAGGAAGCACAGAAAAGGGACACCATACACAAGCACAATGCTAAAAACTAGGAAGGAGGCGAAATCAAAACCTAGTCGTGAGAAAAACTGTCTCACGTTGTAATGGATACCCCCTTGCTGCAAACTGTGGCGGATGTGCTCACTAGTTGCAAGAAATAATAAGGGCAATTTACAATTTTTAGATGAACTCAAGAAGAGTTCTGATTATCTTCATAATGTCGGAAAGGCACGCAGAAGACAAGAAAGTGCTCAAAGTGTCACTGCACACTAGAGCACATGATTAGTAGAAAAAAATGGACAATAACGCCTAAGATTTATCATTTAGAAACATCCAGTTTGGCTAACTTTAAAGCTATTTGGACTAAAAAATATTTTTAAAATGTTAATTGTAAGGACAATTTAAATATTTTACTAGTTGAAACTGATAGGATAAAAAAACTAGATTTAATTAAATATAATTAAGTACGATTAATTTAATTAAGATAAAAAGAAATCTTGATTAAATATTTAAAAAAACTTGCTTAAATAACACTAATTGCTATTAATAAAAAAACTAAGACACCACTTACCGTTAGAGTTATTAATAAAAGAAAAAAAGATCCCAATTTTAAAAACTTATGGTGAGAAGATATAAAAGGATTTTTTGTTTTAAGTAGATGGTATTTAAAAAGATAAAGAATTTTTAAAAAATAAATTAATAAGCTTTTTGTATTTTAAAAATTAGAAAGTATTTTAAAAATAATTACCAAAAAAAACATAAAAAAACTTACTAAAGCTTTTTAAGGATCCTATGAATGCGCACACAGGTTTGGGAAAAAACCAGTGGAGGGTGGAGGGAGGAGGGAGGGAGCACCCCTGAATGGACTACATTTTTGCACAGTCCACCATGGTTTTACAGAGACCACCACATATTTGCACAGTCCACCACATATTGATGAAGTCCACCATGGTTTTGCATAGTCCACGATAGACAAGGCGGTTGGGAGAAAACACAAACAGCCGTGGCAAGCAAGAAAATAGCAGAGGGGAGAGGGGAGACAGAAAGGGAACCACGACCATACAGGCCACGTCAAATCTCGACAACAGCAAAAAACATAGCTGCGACCACGTAGTCCAAAGGAAACACAACCACGCAGTCCACGGGAGTCAGATCACAAGAGATCTCGGCAGGTGATTGAGGAGTTCAGCAAGTGTTTGAGGAGACCATGGTCACGTAAGATCCCACTACAGCAAAAAGCAAATGACTACAACTCACGGTCACACAAACTCGCAAAGTAGATCAAAAAACACTCTGAATTGTGACCAGCATGGTGAAGGAGGTCAATGGACCAAAAAAAAATTAACCTATATTCTGCAACAAACATGAAAAAAAACACAGAGGAGCCAAAAAAATCTAAAGAATTTCAGTTTAATAAAAAAATTTAAAAAACTAGAAAATACCCTTTTTTTTTATCTGCTAGATTTAGTTTTGGTTAGCTAAATGTAGCTGCAAAACCCTTAATAGCTCAGGAATACCTACACATGCATGAAGATCACAGAAAACCTGAAAATCTTTCCAGGGCAAGAAGTTAAATACGTTAGCAAGAAAAAACCAGAATATAATGATTGAAAAATTACATGAGGAGTAAAAAATACACCAAGAGTAATCACAACCAAAAATAACGAGTGCATGTTTACCCGATCTCAGCTTTGATACCATGAAAGAGTTGACGGATCGTATCAAAAACTGTGCACCACGATGAATTTACACTCTGGTTGAATCTTTATGGCTCTAACGTAATCACAAGGAAGAATTGATCAATAACTGAATAACTTGCATAACAGAACAAAGCTTGCACATGTAGAGAAAAGACATCAGAGTGTCTTGGCATGCTCATAAATTTCAAATGAAGGGATACATATGTTTAGTAACCCTAGTACATGACTCAATAGAAAACCCTAAACCTAACCCATGTGAGATGACCCTCCATATGTGAGTGGAGGACACATAGGATAACTCACACCAACAGATATTGTAACAGTATTGTATAAATATTTTTGTTGTAAGACATGAATAACCAAAATTAGTGTCTATATTTCCCCCCTTTAAGTATGGAATTCAAAACTATTTGCTTAAAGGAAAATTCACCTGAGTGTGTACACAAACTTTTCCTTCTCTCAAAACACCTTATTCTTGTGCTAGGAATTTGTCTTTCTTTCTGTTGTGTTTTTTTTTCAAGATGTGTACCTACAGAGAAGAGTGTATTCAATGCCCATAGTATAAGAAATCAAAATTTAACATGAAAATATTGAAATTAGAGTGAAAATAGAAATATGTAAGTAGAAAAACAAAACAAAAGAAAGAGTAAACCTGAATATTTTTTGAGACATGGGGGAGTTTATTCCCACTACTATTACAATGGAGATTTGTTGAACTTTATGTTGGATATAGTTGGAAGGACTTGGTGATTATTAGTAACCAACTAGAATTTTCCAAAGAGAATATAAATAAGTGCAAATGTACCCCACCTAGTGAAGAGAAATGTATGGGGAGTGTTCAAGTTGTTCTGTATTTCTCCACAAAAATATGGGAAATGGGAAGTGAGGGATACGACATTAACAGTCACCTTGACACTTCCCAAGACCCATAGATAATTGCCACTATACATGAATACAAACATAATTTATTTGTAAATTATGACCCAATATATCATATAAATGCTACATTTCATGTACCATTTGTGCCACTATAATCTGAATTGTACCATGCATCCTATTATTGAAACTGAGTCAAGAACCTGCAAATGTCCCTGAGAAAATGTACCAACTTTTTTTTTAATATTCCCTAGGACAGAATCATATAAAATGTGTCATAGCATACGAACACTATGGTATTTTCTATACATTTTTGTCCCTATATGTTTTTTGACCTAATTTTGTTTCTGACACATATTTTGAACCTTTGTAATGTCTGATTTTATACATGTTGTTTTGTTTCCTAATTCTAAACTCCCGTGAGGGTGAGAAATCATCTAATGGTTTACTCCCTTTTTTGGGGCGCATGACATGAAAAAATGTGAGCACAACCCAAACAAGAGGACCTGTAACTAATTTTCACCTGTGTTATAGAATTCGTATAAGGGAAATAGGGGAGTTCCCATTGTGTATACCATGGTTCTACATAGTAATATAATAGAAAAACTAGAAAATTGTAAGTAAAAAAACATAGTAGATGTAATAAAAAAATATTCCAAGGACACACAAATAGAAAAAATGGAGAATAGTATGCTTCATACATGTGATACCACTCAAGATTCCACAATAAAATCAAGACACTCAAAGCCAATAGGAAATAATCAAGTAACATAGGGAATTTCCCACAAATAAGTGAAAGAAATAGGATGCATGTAAATAAGAAACAAGCCATAATATGAAAATGATTATAGTTTGGAAGTAACCCAAAAAATAGATACTACACATAAAGCACCCATTAACATGTTAGAGTGATAAATACTATGACATAATGTATACACTGAGTAAATAAGGGAAGATAAAGTAAATTAGAAAATATTGGAATAATAGCACCTATAAGTGAGAACATGGAAAGTGGGTGCCCCCAATAGTTTCGAAATAATTGGTAGAGAGAAGTGTCAAGCATCCTACATCATGCAACAAATTATGTGTAGCTTGAATTCAACTCAATGAACCACATAAACACACACGTGTATAGAAAAAGTATATAGCATACTATGTATCAAGAAAATATGATAAGTAATGTGCAACATGAATAATATAAGTGTGCAATTGAAACAACCAAACAAGAGAAATGTTGGCATTTTTGGATGTTTGTGTATATGTGAATATTTTTTATTTTTAGCATTTATGAATGTTTTGGATTTTTAAGCTACATGAGTGCGTAGATGAAAACCTATTCTCTGAAATTAAGGAAGGGTGATCTAAGACTTCCCCTAAGGTGAAATATTTATATTTTTAGTTTTTATGATGAGTATATATTATGTAACAAGAGAGGGGGAAACAAGGTTTCCCCTCATTGTGTGTGTGTATAAAGTGAGGTTCGAGTGTGTAGTCACTCCCTCAAAAGTTAATTTGAATCTATAAGAATAGTGTGGCATCAAGAAATGAGGGGGGAGTTTGGATACCCTCATGGGTGGTTAGCATATGGTACATCCAATGAGTGCATTCAGTGAAGGCCCATTATCTACCATTGCAAATGAAGGAATTGTGTGATCATGAATCAAAGGAATAGTGTCATGTGAGCCCAAATGCATGACTTTGTGCATGGGAAAGATGTATCTTAAGGAGTTGTGTCATGTAGTAGATGAAATATAACTATGAGAAGACCTAGATTTACAATGTTCACCAAGAACCATGTGTGATGGCCTATTCCTATGCGGAAGATAATGAGACCTACATATACACTGGGAATTAGTGATTGGCACTACTAATTGAGGAGACCTATGTGGGATAGTATCTAGTGGTGAAAGTATGGCACTAGTACTAAGAGTGTGTGAAAAAACAATAAGGATGTCATTGTTATATGTAGGAGTGATTTTAATAGTAGGTAGACTATACATAATTCTACCTAGAGTGGTGGTGCACTAGTTATAGTGTCCTGTGAAGCTTGAGAAGCAATAGACAAAGGGGTCTAAGATCATGTCACAATGTTTGATTTTTGATGCTACAATAAATGGCATGTAGATAGTCAGAGGCCTAGTTATGATGGGAAGAGTTACACACCCATTGGAGGTAGGTGATTTATGCTTGATTTGGGATAACATAAATATGATATAAAGTAAGATGGGTAGGAAATATGTATTCTTCTTGAAATTAGGATTGATCATTACATTATTAACAACTTGATTATCAATAGATGCATCAATGTAAAGCCTGGAAGATTTGAAATAAGCATGGAAGTCTACATCAATAAAGGTAATGGCCAGTGGTAAAGTACTAGTAACACCAAAAAGAAACTATAGATGAGAATTGGTAGATTGTGTAGGTGGAACCACATGATAAACATAATTGGTAGTTTCCTCGTATGCAAACTTTTTGTGTTTGGGAAGTGGTTCATTGAATATCTTGAACTTATCATTATTATTTGTAGGTTTAGACATAGTAGGATCATTCCCTTCAATGGCACCAGAATTAATTGTCTTGAATCACATGTTTAATCTTGAAGCATAGATCAGTAGAGTGTCCATTACATCAGTGATAGTCACAAAATTATTTTTCAGAAAATTTCTTACCTTGAGGATGACAAGAATCCAAATTGAGCGATTGAGGAAGAGAGATAAGGTTATTGGAAAGGAGTTGGTTCAATACCATCCAAGGTGGCATAAGAGATCTAGTAAAATTTCATCGAGGATTTTGAAGATGGAGTTTCATTAGTTGAGACACTATGTATTAACAGTGGTATTAGCCTCATCTCGTGGCTTAGTAGGTTTTCTCTTGAAGTAAATTTTACTTTGGAATTTAGCATTAGAGTGACTAGAATCTTGATCACTATATTTTTGTTTTTCCATGAAAATTATTTTACATTCACTTTCCTTAAGGATATGACACAAGTTATCGAAGGAATGAAAGGTATCAAATTTGACTGACTCTTGAATATGAGGCAAAGGGCTTTGGAAAAAATAATCTCTACATTTCAAAATTAGTTAGGACATTGTTCATTTTAGTAAGATTAGTCTTTTAACAAAAAACATATTCGTTAAGGTGCTCACTAGGTCCTTATTTCATTTTATCCATTTGTGCATAAGATATTTTAGTAGTGATATTAATAAAACAATGTGCCAAATATTGATTTGCAAATTATTTAAAGAAACGATTTAATCTAAATGGTTAATATTTAAGGGGGTAGTAATCATTGGTATATTATCCTAATCAATTAGCTTCAAAGGCTAATTGCAACAATAAAACAAATAATCATTGAACAAAGATAAATGATGATAAACAAAGTAACCAAGTACTAGTAATGGGGAGGATAAAATGAATTATCCAATTTGAACTTATGTTCTAATATGGGCTAAGTTGATGATTCGAAAAGGATGGAAATGATATGACAAAGCTTTGCTATTGAAATTATGTCTTGAATAACTTCTTATACCAAATTATATGGTGTGTCCCAAATCGTACCCTTGTAATGGCCCTTTTTGTATATATTTGTCCCTCTACACAATCAACTACTAAAACTTATTAGGTTTATGCACTATGTCCTGATCTAATTTTTTCTGTAATTTAGACCTTCAACATTGTGTGATGATAGTTATACAGCTAATTAAATCTTCAAAAACCTAGATGGTGAAGGATTCCTATAAAACAAATATTAGTTTGGTTGTGGGTACCCCTGTACACCACCAATGTCACCACTACTCTGAAGAGGGATTAAACTACACATCTTTCTCCCCTAGCATGTGATATCTAGAATGTATGCAACCATATTGATAATCATGACCTTGTAACAATGTGATTGTACTTGAACCTTTTCCCTAGATTAACTTGACTTTGGTAATGTGCCTTTTGTAATTGCATATCTTAGTGGAGGACTTCCCTATAATGAGTATGCAGAGTATATGAAGCTTAAGAGATTATTGGATTAACTTTTCTTTTGATTTCCCTTAGTGTGTACTCACTGGAATGCTAGGTTTCAAGTATATAAAATGGCCTCCTTAATGAGAGATGAATAACTTGCTTATATACATGTGTTTTGGATCTAGAAAACCCATGTAAATATGACTAGAAGTGTACCACAAGAATTCAAATTTTAAAAATTACCATTAGAAGAAGAGGTACCAAAGCGACTAGTTTGACCCATAACGTACGAGTATCATGGACCTTTCTAGATGTTATGGTCCCAAATGTATGTGCGAGTAATATTAAAGTTGGAATTTTCATATGCGATGGTGTATCCTAATTTTATGCATTAATGTGGTCATTATGCAAACAAATATGTTATGTGTGCAAGCAAGAATGAGTGAGATATACGTAAGGACAACATAATTGGTCAATTCGAGAAAGTGTGGGCTAGTGCAAGAGTATTATTCAATTTATGTTATTGTAAGAAATGAATGGCTAAAATGAGTGTCTACAAAAATGGAGTTATCAGATAGGGTACATGATATGTTTGACAAAATTTCTCATAGACTAAATGCCTCACAAAAATGTCATCTTCTAGAATGTAATTGATTGCACATGCTTGGCATTCATCTTAAAAGGGGAAAAAGCAACCTTAGTTACTTTTTAATATAGTTTGGATATATTTTACATTTTTCATATTTAAGCTCAGTGTATAACCTATTTTCAAATCTTGAGCTATGCATTTTTTGATTATATGTCTGTGAAACATGAAATTCATTTCTAATACTTAAGATGAGGTGATGCACCTATGACCCTGTGACCTCTTGTTATTTCTTACAAGCCTTCAATCTAATTCCATTATACATATTCACTTGGACATTGGTTTTGTTTCTTTAAGATTTCATGGCATTTATTAGATAAATTGAGATATTCTCTATTCATTAGGTTTTATATTACATTTTGTTTTGAAATTATGATCCTAGAGGAAAACTAAGTAACAACTGAAATGAGATTGAAGGTTAAAAATAAATGTGATTTTCATCATGGTAGTATTTGATTTAGGACCGGTAAGTGGTCAAGACACTAAAAATACTATAGTTGGTAGATATATGTATATATGTAAAATATGTAAGCATGCAATTAACATGTAAACTGTTTGACTAAATCCCTAAAATAAATGTGGCTTCATGGATTGCATTAACTAATGGATATGCATAAAACAAATTTTTAGGAAGGCCTTGGCACCTTTCCAACAAATGCAATTGGTAGGTGTAAATCCAAACTCCATAGCCTTTTCCAACATCCTCCCATGAAGGGTTCACTTAGTAAAAATATGGTATAGCATGTTCATTTAAAGGGTATTAAATAATACCCTTAATTCTAATTTTTACCTCTAATTATTCAATTGACAATACGCCCTCCCATTATATTATTAGAATGAAAACACCCCCTATTTTTTCCATGTACCTTATTTACCCATCTTTCCATGACAATTGTATTTACCCCTTTTTATTTCTACCCTAATATATTAAACAAAAAATATATCATATTTCTAACTTAATTTTTTGTTAATATGCATTTTTTTCTTGAAAGAAAGTTTGAATCCATTCAAGACCTATCACCAATTACCTTATAAATGTTAATCTTTAATAATTTATCAATATTTATTCAAATAATTAAGATGGTGAAATAATATCACTTGTGTTGAAAAGCATACTCAATCCTAGTTTTCTACCATCTTATTATTTCTTGGTTAAGAATCTCTTAATTGAGATTTATTTATTCAAAACAAGATTATAATTTAACTTTATGACCACACTCCTTAAATTGCAATTTTAAGGTATTTAGTTTAAAAATATAGGGTTCAAATGTTTTAGTTTTATATTAAAATTAAACCTCCCTTTCCTTTGGCCCACCTCTCTAACCTACCCCCAATACCTGATTCAAAATATTAATAAAGTAAACCCTTTCACCCCCTCATGTCTACTAGTATATTGAATTTACTTTTATTAATTTTAATTACCTCAATATGAACTCACGTGCTAGGATATTTCCTAGCTAATGAACCCCCGTTCATCCTCCCAATTTCTACTAGAATGGGAGATTTAGAACAGGGTAGAAAATAATTTATAAAATGCCTTAGTGAGATGTTGTCTTGTGCACTGTAATGAATGCGGAACATGCACAAAATGCTTTTTATCTAAAAAGGCATGTGAAACTTTGAAGAAAATACATTTAGTAACTATCAAACCCATGCTGGATTGAGAGCTTTAAAAATGTCGAAGCATATGATTGACATACAAACTATTTGATTAAATACATAAAATAATTTTGGTCTCATGGATTGTACTTATCAAAATTTATGCACAAGTGTAAAGAAAAACACCACAAATTTTTCCAACATCCTTCCAATTTTTTCAAAAATGGGAGGGGCATGTGAAATGTTCAATAAAATTCCTTAATGGGATGTGGTCTTGTAAACTACAATGAATCCCATTAAAAGTAAGTATAGGACAAAATAAAAAATATGACGATGTCAGTAAAACATTGACACTATTTAACCTAATGCAACCAATAGGTGTCTAATTTGATCATGTTACCATTTCTAGGATGCTCCTAGCCTATGCAAAAATAGAAGCTTCGAAACAGGCCATGGACATTCACCAAATCATTATGGAGAAGGGACTGTAGATGTTTTAGTTGTAGGTACCCTATGAGATATGCTTGCAAAATGTGGAAACATCCATAGGGCATGTGAATTGTTTGAATAAACACATTTAACAAATGTGGCCTCATGGACTACATTAATCACATGATATGCATAAAAGGGGTTTATTGAAAATACTTTGGAACTTTTTCTGGAAAATATAATCAATAAGTGTAAACCTACCAGCCACAAGATTTATATGAGTGAACAATAAAATTTCATATTACGCCGTGATGCATGTTCGTACGTTACTATAAAGTTATTATTTTTCCATTGCATGTGAGTATGTTGGAAAAGGTGAGTTTAGCTTAAGATAAATATTGTAAGGGCTATTTGAATATTATGAAAAAATATTGAATTTTTTGTGTTGGGGAAATTCTAAAAGTTAATAGATGCTCTTAACTACAACTCTTATTCATTTTTACATTTTACTAATGGATTTTTTGGGTCTAGAAAATTTATTAGCACATCAAACATTGACATCCCTTTGGTGTAGCTTACAACTCGTGCAATTGCACATCATTTGCAAACTATGTTGGAAGGGATGTTTATGCATAATCTTGTATGTATTATTCAATCCTTTACAACCATAAACAGATGTGTTTTCTTTGTATGTTGTACTTAAAGGTGCCCTGTTTGATATGTATGTTAAATGTGGAAGCATACACAACACATATGAACAATTTGAAAAATCCTTGAGAATATTTAGATGCCAATGTAGGAGATTTAGTAGTTAATCCAAGTGTTTGACCAAATGATAGAACCTAACATATTTTCATGGAAACCCGTTGTTTGTTTCAAATGGGCATGTATTTACACCATTCAACTTCGTTATCCCATATTGTTGGAGGTTTTTTACAATACACTTGTCACCCTAGGATTCTATCTAACACCCTATTTTTCCTATTAAAATAGGGACAATTTTCGTCGTTATGTAGAATCCAAGTCCAGGAAATTGATATTTCTTTAATCTATGTGTGTTAAGAATAGGCCTTGGGTATTTCATTAACTCTCATAATGCAAGATTTAGAATAGAGCGTGAGCATTCATCATAGCATAATAGGAATTATATATATATTTTTTTGTTTTACAAAGAATTCTAATAAACTCTTTTAAGTAATGACACACTCTACCACTTTAGGTCTAACAAGACATTCCCTGTTATTATAGTGCAAACCTATGTTTGAAAAACGTTGCACATAAGAATACGAAAAATATCTGGAGCAACATTACCCTTTTATGAAATGATAGAACCAAATTACATTTCTCACGAAAAATTTTCCTGTAACAATCTTGAAAATAAACTTGGTTGGAAATCAGCCCATAGATAGAGACAACAAGCTAATTAGACGCCTACACCCTACCTTATAGTAATAAGGAAAATTCATCTTCTTAACAATAATCTTGGAGAGCGTATATGCCAAAAAATGTATTTTTGTTGAATGTTTTAGTTGTTAATGTATTTGTGGACATGTACACAAAATATTGAGGCATACATAAAAACATGTGAAATGCTCACTAAATGACTCAACAAAATATTTCAATAAATTTAGGTAGTGTCAAGGGCTAGGAGAGTGGTCATGGAAGCAAGATGAGTTTGAATGAATTATAATAGTGAGTGGAACATTTCACAATGGAATATTCAAATACGGTATGTGAAATGTTCAATACCAATCAAACATTGACATTGTTTCACCTAATCCAACCAGCAAGTGTCCAATTTGATCAATTTACATTTTCTATCTTTCTTCTAGCTCGTACAAAAATAGAAGCTTTGAAATAGGTCATGGACATTCACCAAAGCATAATAGGAAGTGTTTTTTTTTCGGATGTTGTAGTTGTACTACATTGCTCACTCCTCTCCATCATACAAACTTAAAACAATTTAAGATAGCATACACTTCACTACAAATTACAACTCCAACAAACTTAATATTGTTATCCTCTCTGTATAGTTTTCAACTCATGTGCAATTTCTAGTTTAAATAACTCTTTATCCACCAAGAATAATAAATTTGTTTGAAATGTTATACCCATCTAGTATTTAATGAGAGGATATGTTTAACAAATATTTTATTTGTTATACCGGTCATTAAAGTGTTTGGTAAATAATATGGTAAAGTGTTATACATTAGAAGATGTATAATGTCCCATTGTGTTCAATTTATTGTTTCATATGGTTGGATGATAGGTAAATAATATATTCATACTTTTAGTTTTAAAGAAAATACACACAAAAATCAAAACATAAAATAACTTGTGTGATTGTTTGAAATTATTTAAATTGTTAACATTTACAATAACAATTTAAATGTATTTAAAATTTATTTTATACTACTAGATAATAAATACTTTTGACATAAGCTATAAATATTAATATTTATATATATAATGCCATAAGAATAGAGTGTGTGTATTAGAGGGAGGGAGAGTGCGTGTATTAGAGGGGGAGAGAGTGTATATATATACCATTCTATCAAATGAAAAATATAATTAAATCAATATGTTTTATTTAATATTTAAATGAAACAATGTCTAATTTTTTATCCTCCAAATATTTAGATTCATATTATAATTGTTATTATTTTTATAGGAGTTTTTTTTAATGAGATGACTTAATGGGACCTATGTGAGATGGAGAGAGAGAGAGGGTCTTTAGTGTGTGTATTAGAGGGAGGGAGAGTGCGTGTATTAGAGGGGGAGAGAGTGTATATATATACCATTCTATCAAATGAAAAATATAATTAAATCAATATGTTTTATTTAATATTTAAATGAAACAATGTCTAATTTTTTATCCTCCAAATATTTAGATTCATATTATAATTGTTATTATTTTTATAGGAGTTTTTTTTAATGAGATGACTTAATGGGACCTATGTGAGATGGAGAGAGAGAGAGGGTCTTTCCAGGGTCTGGCAAATATTTATGTGCCACTTTGACCATTTTCAGGTTAAGCCACTTTCGAACTATTTTCCTATTATTATTTTCATGAACCGTTACTCTACAAGTTAAAAGGCCTTCCACAACCTTGCTAAATATATTAATAAAAAAATATATATAATAGAAGAAGATTAGGTTTTATAGATTCCTAATTTGCGGTTGTTTACAGATAAAATTGTAATTATGGATACTTAGTTTCAATTGTTAATATTTGAAGAATCTTTCAAATATTAGAAATGTCACATATAGTCATAGTATTCTAATCAACTTTTCACATGTTACATCCTAAATCTAATCATATGAATATACAATTTTTTTTATTTTTTTCAATTTGATATAATCATTTGTTATACGGTTTATTATTTATTAAAATATCTTCATTAAAGTTTCTAATTTTATGTGCATTTTAAAATTTAATCATACTTAATTTCAAAACAATATAATTGTGTAGAAATAACAGTGTAATTTATGTTAGATTTAGCAAGGGATAAATAATCTATAGATTACAGATCCACCATTAAATTCGAAGATTATAGATTATAAGATGCAGTCAATTAGACACATCAATAACTTAAAAATAAATAGCGAATGTAAAACTTGATGAGCTAGAGCTTAAAATTAAATAATGAACAAGAGCATATATAGATAACACTAGATTTAAGTGGAGAAACCCGAAGGAAAAACTCCATTGGTAAAGCATTGTCTTTATTAAGAATTCAACACAAGTTTAACCTAGGACTTCCACTTCTAGTTTGGAGTCATTCAAAATGTCTACTCAACTATTTTCTTGATTAGATCATACAATAATCATCGACTGTATATTATAATAAGATCTCAATCTTTAAGTCATTATATACAACATGTATACATTGTAGATAGTCAATCCCAAGAGGGATCACCCAAATCAATGTGAGTGGGTGAATCGGTCGAGCCGCTTCACTCTTTAATGTGAAAGACCTTCACAATAAAGTTTGTTTAAAAAAAAATTACATTTAATGTTGGGGCATACAGCAATGGATAATCCCACTTAATGTTAGTGGGAAGACAAATCAAACAAGCTAGAATTACCTTTTTATACAAAAGGATTTATAGACCTTGAATCAATGATTCAAGCTAGCATGCCAATAAGGGAAATCCACAGATCTTCCCCTACAGAAATTCTTAAGACCAGTGTTTTACATTTGAAGACTTACATCAGACTATGGATCCTTTTATAACCTAAGACATGCCATAACTAAAGCTTTGCTGGGATTTACGACTTCACAAAATGTGACACATTTGCTTATTACAAACATACGAAGTATTAGAAGCTTTCAATAGGCCGTTAAGAGGAGGAATTTTCATACACACTCCCCCTCAAGGGAAACTCTGATAGGCCCAAAAAGGCACGGAACTTGTAAAACTTTATAGAACATGACAATTTTGTGAAGATGTCTGTAACCTGATCTTCACTTGGACAGAACTGGAGATCAATATCACCATTAAGGAATTTTTCTCTGATGAAATGCATATGAACTTCAATATGCTTTGTCCTTTGATGTTGAACTAGATTCTTTGCAAGAGAAATTCAGCTCTGAATGTCACATAGAATATTAGTACTCCCTTTGACATCCATGTATAACTCATCCAATAGCCTTTTCAGCCACATAGCTTCTTTAACAGTTTCCATGGCACACCTATACTTTGCCTCAATATAAGAGATAGACACTATTGGTTGCTTTTTGCTACTCCAAGTGATGGCACCTGCACCAAGCTTGAAAAGATATCCACAACTAGACTTTCTATTTGTAGTATTACTAGCATGATCAGAGTCACAATAACCAAATAGTTGTGCATCATTACAAGGAGAATAAAAAAGACCATAATTGATTTTTGCTTTAATATATCTCAAAATCCTTGTTGCCATTTTCCAATGATCTTCATAAGGCTCTTGCATAAATCTTGAAACTACTTCTACTACATAAGAGATATCAATTCTAGTAATAGTTAAGTATATTAAACTACCAACTAGTATCCTATATAGAGTATGATCAAATTTAGCACAAGCTGTTTAGGATCTAACTCAACACCAACTTCAATAGGAATTGTAAAGGCTTACAGTCAATCATGTTAAATCTTCTAAGTAAATTCATAGCATACTGAGATTGAGATGCAATAATAGACTTATGATCTTGAAATATAATCATGTTAAGAAAATGATTTAATAAACCTAAATCAGTCATTTCAAAACATTGTTTTAACCTTTCTTTGAGTCTAAATTTTATATTCATATCACTTCTAGTGAATCAAAAGATCATCAACATACAAGACAATGATGATAATATGATTTTTTTCAACTTTAACAAATAGATCATTATCAGAACAACAGTTAGAAAAACCAAGATCTTGAAAGAAATTGTTCATTTTAGCATACCAAGCTCTAAGAGCTTGCTTAAGACCATACAAATAATTTTTGAGATTACATACATAAAGTTCCTTGCCATGTGCTTCAAATCCTTTAGGATGACTCAAATTTATTTCTTCTTTTAAGTCACCATTTGGAAAATCATTTTTGACATCCATTTGGTGAATCCCCCAACCGTATTGGGAAACCAATGCAAGAAGAAATCTTACAGTGTTCATCTTAGCAACAGGAGAAAAAGTCTCAACATAGTCAATACCTAGTTTCTGAGTGAAACTACGAGCTACCAGCCTTGCTTTAAATTTTTCAATCTCTCCTAGAGAGTTATATTTAATTTTGAACAACCACCTAGATCCTACAATGCTTTTTTTAGGAGGGACTAATTCCCAAGTGTCATTTTTTATTAAAGCATTATATTCATCCTTCATATCTTGAATCCATCTAACATCTTGAGATGTTTCTTCAAAGGATTGTGGTTCTACCTTGTATAGTGTCATCAAGGCATGATAAGTATGTTGACTTCTAGTTAGTTTTCTAAGATTATCAGGTTGAAAATTTTGAACAATATTTTTGGCCCATTTAGGAATCTTAGGTTGCAAGACATTTTGGCATGACTCCCCCTCAATCTCCATCATATCTAGATTAGGATAATTAGCCTCTTGAAATTTTGTTTCCATAATTTCAATAGGTGGATTATTAGGATCTATCTCTATAGTAGCAGAGGAGGGTTCGTTAGGATCAACAGAGAAATTTCTTTTTAAGACTTGAACATTTATGTTTTCAACAATGTCATGCTTGAATGGATCATAGACTCTCAATCCTTTAGTTCTACAGTCATATCCAACAAAAATAAAAGAAAAGGAGGTTAGATCAATATTATTTCTTTTTTCTTTTGGAATGAAGATAGAAGGAGGACTACCAAATATTCTTAAGTGAGAAATATCTTGTTTTTTCATTGTCCATACCTCGTGAGGAGTAGTTTGATGAATATTTTTTGTATGTAGTCTATTTAAAATATAGAAAACAATATTCGTAGCTTCAGCCCATAAGAACTTAGGCACATTTGAAGCATGAATCATAGTCCTAGCCATTTCTAAGACAGTCCTATTTTTTCTTTTTGCAATGCCATTTTGCTAAGGGGAATAGGGAGTGGTCAATTCTCTTTGAATTCCACATGACACACAAAATTCATCAAAGGATTTGTTGACATATTATCCTCCATTATCAGTCCTAATTCTCTTAATTTTTATATTAGAAGCATTTTCAACTAGAGCTTTAAATTCCTGAAATTTATATAGGACGTTAGACTTATTCTTAATAAAATAAGACCGAGGCATTCTAGAATAATCATCAATAAAGAAAACAACATACAAGGCACCACTGATAGAAGGAACCTCAGTATGGCCTCTCACATTACTATGAATTAGTTCTAGTAAATGAGAAGAATTTGGATCATGATGTTTGTGAAATGGTTGAGAATGTTTCATACCACGTAGGTAACTTTCACAAGTCTCATGATCTGATTTTATATTAGGAAGACCAACAACAAGGTTCATTCTAGACATATCAGACAAGCTTTTGAAATTTACACGATTGAGTCTTTCATACTAAATTTCAATATCATTCCTAGAGGAGGAAGAAAAGCAAGATCCAGAAATAAAACCATCAAAGATATACAAGCCATTTTTTTGAATGCCATAAGCAATAACATTACTAAGTTTATCTTTTACATACCACTTATCTTTTAGAAAACAACTTTATAGTTTTATTTTGTTATCTGAGAGCAAGAAAAAAGATTCTTTTTCAGTTTAGGGACATACAAGACATTCCTAATTAAACCATTAGACAGCTTAACATTGTCAAAACCTTCAACTCTAATGACAGAATTATCTCCTAAATAGATATTCTCTTCACATTTGATCATATCTGAAAGGATATTAGAAATGCAAGTCATGTTTCTGGAGGCACCACTGTCAAGAATCCATTCATTGTCATTTGAAGTCGAAAGGGAATTATGCAAAGCAATAGACTTCTCATCCACATTTGCATGATTTTTCTTCTAATTTTTCTTAAAATTATTAGGCTTGTTGTTCTTAGCATTCTTGACTAATTTTTTAATCTTGACCCTATAATTAGATACTTTATGTCCAAATTTTCCACACTTATTACAAGTTCCATTAAATTTGACTTTAAATTTCTAATTGTTTTTAATAGAATTAGTCTTAAGATTTGATTTAAATCTAGATATGATATTAGATTTCTAATTTGGATTGACATTAATCTTATTATAAGTAGGCTTATGATTTTGAGAGAATAGAGCTTGAGAAACAGTCTCTTTTGAATCAAAGTTATCCATGACTCTCTCTTCTTGAATCAACAAAGAAAAAAAGTGTCTAGATCAGGAAGATCATTCTTAGTTTGATACTTAGAATTAAGGATTGAGATGTAATGTTTAAACCTTTCATGAATATTGATTTGAATTATGAAATATAGTAGCTTGTCTTGAAACAATTCACAGTTACATCCACCTAGTTGAGCTTTAATGTTTTTAATTTTAGCTAGATAGTTTACAATTTTCTCATATCCTTTCATGGGTGTTGTAAACAATTCTAAAACAAGATTAATGATCTTAGATAGCCTACTTCCTTCATGCATGATCTCTAATTGTTTCCATGCAGCTGAAGGTGAGCCTAAATGGCCTACATGCATCAAGAACTCATCTCTAATGCTTTGCAATAGAATGGATAAAGCTTCTTGAGATCTTTGAGAAAAGGAGTTAAGAATTTCATGGGTATCTTGTCTTCTTGTGGGAAATTTTTCAATACCAGTCACTAGATCCCAGAGTTATCTACCCACATAACATGCTTTCAAATGCACTTTCTAGATGCTATAGTTAGTTGAATTCAAGAGTTGAGACTTATCCATTGAAAAACCAGAAGAAATAGCCATTTTACATGCTCAAATGGTAAATGAAGATGGATATAGCTAGAAAATGACTCAAAGAAGCTAAATAAAGATAAAGAACTAGCTACAGATCTTTTAATTTTTTATACCAATGTAAATAACTCAAATTTAATCAAAAAATAGCTTGAATTGATCAAATTCTAGATCAACTTAATAGGACTAGGTCATGTTCCAGTTACAATTTGTTTTAACAAAAAATTAGCCAATAAAGTAATTAATTATGAGCTTAAGATCATAGCACAATTCATTAAATCTCAAAAAATAGCTAGATTTGGTCTTAAAAAAACCTTAAATTGGTCGATTTAAGGTCAAATTTATAGAACAGAGTTAGGGTCGAGTTACAAAAGCTTGGTGAGTTCTTTAGTAACTTAGCTCGAAGAGCTAAAGGAAAAAGTTGCATGAGCTAAAAACAAGATGATTCAGGGTCTAATTTGGAATTTGTGAGACAAAGAAACTTTGGAAGCTGCGGTACAAAGACAAATTAGAAAACCTACGGGACAAAGAAAGCTCGACAAATTAACAAATAAAATAAGTTAAATAAAATCTCATATAGGGGTCGACAAATGGAACATATCAACAATACCAAGAAGGGAACTTGTCGACTTTAACATAGATCCTCAGGCGGATGCGACACTTTAGAAAATTAAATTTAAAGCCCCCTCGGGTCTGAAACCGATTCAAAAAATGTGAAAAAGACAAACAAACAAGCGTCAATACACGTAGATTTTAAAATAAATAAAATGCACATGTCACCTTTTAATTAGCTCACATTTCACAAATGTAGCTAATAAGATAGACTAACAATTAATTAAAAGACAAAACCATATAAATGTGTCTTTAATTAATTAGATTGCATTTTTCACTTTGACACAATGTGAAAGAAAATTCTAAGTCAAACAAGCCACTTGTCAAAAAATTAATGGCTTAAGCAATTTATAAACCAAACTTGAAATAAAGTTCGGGTCTGAAAAAGGAATAAGACAGTTGTCATAATATAAATGGTGAAGCCAAAGCATAGACTAACACACTAACACAATTAGAATACATGTCAAAAGAGAATTGGTTCACATTTCGCAAGTCTGGAAAAGTCTGACAAGTGCAAAAAGAGAATACTTGTTGATTTTTTATTTTCCCACATTTCGTAATTCACAGACTTAAAATAATACCGTAGAATGAAGAAAAAATTTACAAACCATGGCATAAAGAAATAAACCTGCGAAACAAAGAACTAAATTCTGACACCACGAAAAATGAATATATGTGTCATTTTTCTATTAGCTCGCACTTAGCAAGTTTGCCAAATTCTGACAGATATATACGTGTCCAAATGTTATTGGATCACACTTCACAATGAAATCAAAAAGACTAAGTTAAACAAGATACGTGAAGCCTTTTAATTGGCTCGCATTTCATAAATCTAAAAAAAGTGAAAAGATGGAAAATTAGATAACGACTACCATAAAAATGACTAACAAATGAGAAATGTGGAGCAATTCTATTGGCTCAGATTTCTCAAATGTCAGAGGATAGCTAGTAAAATTCTAACAAAACGAAAACACACATAAAGTCCTTATTGGTGCGCGGATTTTAACTGACAATTAGATAAACAATATTCTGACGCCTCAAAGCAAGATGGAGCAATTTGATTGGATTGGGCTTCGTAAAAAATGACAAATGTGATGCTATATGGAGAAATATGATTGGCTCAGGCTTCACAATCAAAGAAAGTAAAAAATATCTGTCAAGGCAAGCCAAATGGCACAAAATGATTGGCCCAAGCTTTGCAAAGATAGTTAGATGTCAAACTGAAGCCACTTGGCACTCTAAGAGTGGGTATGGCTTCGCAAATATGAAAAGAGGAGAAAGGAAACTACGTGGAGCAATATTATTGATCCAAGCTTTGCAAAACTGAAAATGATATAAAAAATGAAGCTAGATGGTGAAAAAATATTGGATCGGCCTTCGCAAAAGCAGATCTAGCGAAAAAAACTAATAAATGACAGAAAATGCTCGAAGACAGATGGCACAAAATGATTGGTCCAAGCTTCGCAAAGACAAAATTAGTTAAAAAGGAAGATTTTTTACCACTATAACAAACTTAAAAACCTCAAACAAACTAGATCTAAATAGATCTTTCGGATCCAAATTCAAAAAATGACCCAAACGGCTATAAACGGCGCAAAAACTTATAACAAGCTTGCAAATGATGAATTTAAATCGTAAACTACTAAAACTAGATTCAAAATCAAAGATCTATGCATACAATAGCTTAACACGATCTAAACAGCCATTTTGCCCATATTTTACCAATGTTTCAAATAGTTTTTGGGTGGGAATTGGAATTTTAAACGTGGTTTGCTTGAAGATGACTATGAGATATTTTAGAGTCTCACATATCCATAAATACACTTCAAACTTCTTTACTTCTTCAAGTTAAACACTTCTAGATCAATCCTACACACGTACAATCACCATACTTTGATACCATGTTAGATTTAGCATGGGATAAATAATCCACAGATTACAAATCCACCATTAAAGATGAAGATTATAGATTATGATATGCAGTTGATTAGACACATGAATAACTTAAAAATAGATAGCGAATGTAAAGCTTAATGAGCTAGATCTTGAAAGTAAATAATGAACAAGAGCATAGACAGATAACACCATATTTAAGTGGATAAACCCGAAGGAAAAACTCCATTGGTAAAGCACTTTCTTTATTAAAAATTCAACACAAGTTTAACCCAACACTTCCACTTCTAGTTTGCAGTCATTCACAATGTCTACTCAGCTATTTTCTTGATTAGATCATACAATGATAATTGATTGTGTCTTATAATAAAATCTTAGTCTTTAATTCAATCTGTACAACATGTATACATTGTAGACAGCTAGACAGCCAATCCCGAGAGGGATCACCCAAATCAATGTGGGTGGGTGAATCGGTCAAGCCGCTTCATTCTTTAATGTGAAAGACCACAATAAAGTTTGCTTAATAAACTTTTACAATTAATGTTGGGACGTACTGCAGTGGCTAATTCCACTTGACATTATCACCCCAACAATTTAGTAAAATGCAAATAAAAAATTGATTGTCATATTTTAATAAATAAACAAGTTTGAATAAAAAATTGCAAATATTTTATAGCTAAAAATTTATGAAAAAATATATGTAAATATTATATAATTACAAATGATATACATCGTAAATATTTCCATAACATCATATAAATTACAATCTAACAACAAAACATATAACATGAACTAGTCACTATATAACACTTATTTTAATTGTTGAGTATAACATATATATGATCCTCGTTTCTTCTTATAACATTGCAACTAAAGCCAAAACCTTCTGAAATCACTAAATATTTTATAATCCATTTAACGTGTCAAAATTTAATAAATGTATTGCACTCTATTCAAATTTTCTAGTTAGCAATTACAATACGCGAAATCACTCAATTTGAAACCAAAAAAAATCATTCCATGGCGGAGGGAAAAAAAATTGCAGAGGGAATTATATAATTTAGACAAGCTTTAACTAGCCTAAAATAGATTCTTCTCTAGTGTCTAATTTCATGTGCAAAAATTTCAAGCACCATCTTTGCACAATCTACATTTTATTATGCAAGTTTAATATTGAGACTTTGCTAAATAATATTACTAGCAATCGTGCACGGGACTGTGCGATGTGGACGCTGAAAGGGATCAAGAGGGAAGAAATGTGTGGAAGATGGAAAAGGGTGGAGGACTAGTGATCGAAAATCAAGAACATGATCCATGAGGAAAATAAATTGGAAAGAAATGAGAATAGAGTACAAGTTAAAAAATTGAATTGATGGTATGATTTAGAATGTTGCTCTACCTTGGAAGCATATTTAGCAATATATTTAACAACTACATGTTTAGAGAGAAAAGGTTGGCAGTCAATATTTTCTCTCTAAATCAACAACATTGAAGGGTTGTGGATGTTTAATCTACTATAATTTTTGGATGACATGTACTGGAACTTTTGTGCGACATTGAGGACAAGGGATGAATTTCCATACAACTCTCAAGGTGCTTTGTATCAACATTCCAATCCAGTCAGTTTATTTCACATACATGTTTTTTCAGAGCATTTGTTATGTATTTGCACGCGATTCAAAATTTCTTTCAGGTCTAAAAGAGGGTCGACATCCAATATTTGTGATGCATTTAATAAGCATGGATCATCTTGGATTAGACGATGAATATATTTTGATTTGCAAGAAATGGAATGAGAGTTCCATGCAGAAAATTTTTTATCGAAGCAATCTCTAGGTTGGTTGACAACAAATATGTCACTCCAGTTAAATGTCTCTACATTTGGTGCCTCTGAAAGCCAGAGGAATCCATGAACATGCGCTACAGCTCGATCTTACCTGTACAAATAGTATGTTGCTCCGAGGTATTTCTACAAGACAGCTTCATGAAATACTATGAATCTCTTGTACAAGTACATAAAAACACGATGAGGGTAGGTAATAATGACATGGTCTCTCCACCTATGTACTTCTGAAGGATCTATAAGGCTATTTACTGAAATTACGCTATGGAGATCTGGCCATTTAGTATCACCAACACTTCAAGTAAAAAATCCAAGTAGTTAAATCAGAGAGGCAATCATTTAGATTATCGCAAAAAAATAGTTGATGAGTGGAAAACATCTATAATCAATCCCCTCCATTTTTTGGTTATGTGGATTACAAGCAAATTTTAGTAAGACTCCATATTTTGTCTTACATTCACCTGACTTAGAATATTGGAGTGCTATAAACTAAAGTTTTTCAGACTCAATAATGCAAAAAATAAGATTGGCGAGTGTGGTGAAAAAAAGGACTAGTCTAGTGAGATGCCCAATCCTTTCATGCCATTTAAAAATTTATATTCTTTAGATTGTACTCTATGTTGATTTCGAAGCGTTAAAAAATTCATGTTAATTTAGAATTTATTTTCATTAATACTCCAAAATTTGTACAAAACCATTGACAAAGCATTGAGGTTCTTTCTCAGAATTAGATTCATAAAAGTCACTAAGTGATGGAGACATGATCTCTAATTTTAACATCTGAACAATTTGTACAAAGCCATTGGCAAAGCATTGAGGCTATGACTCAGAATTAGATTCATAAAAGTTAGTAAGACATGGAAACATGATGTTTGCTTCTAGCATCTGAACAACTTGATTCATTGTCGGACGCTCTTTAGGAGTGGAAGCTATACACCTTACCATAATTTGTAGAACCTATTCTATGCTCTCTTTAGAACTGCAATGACACCTTAGGTCAAAAACTTCTTTCAACCTATTCTCCCACAACAGTGTCTTCACCTGCATTTGCAATGTCAATGTGGATGATGTATATTGAACTACATGGACAAAGATCAACAAAGAGTTTAATTTGATAAGAAAGAAATATTGTTTTATCAGTTTGTATATAAGATTTTCGTATCACACTTCATGATCCATCATCAGAATGCAACAATGAATCATCATCATATCAGAGTCAAGAACCTTATAAAGTTGAAACCTATTAATTTTAGATATGCCACTCACTAGATCACATGAAAAAATTACATTACAAGAGTGATAATAATTTTGAAGTAAGAAAAAGTACAACCACCTTAAAATGGACAAGTAAAGGTAGCCCTTAACACTTCTTCAATGAGTAAAAAAGGAAAGGTAGAAAAATATACCCACTATGAATATTTAATCTATAAATTGACTCACCCATCCAACAACGTTCAAGCCTTTGACCACAAATGATGGGTCTGATGGTTGTTTTCCACTCAGAAACTCTAGCAGAACATTTCTCACCCACTTTGGAGGTATTCTATCGTTTCATATGTCAGCAAAATAGAGCATATGAGGGCTATTTGAAACAATATTTTATCGATATTCAGTGAGTTATTATTGTGAATTACTACTCATGATAGGTTATTTCTAAATTATCTAATAAGGTTGAATTGACATGCTTAATATGTAAAGAATTAATAGCTGGAGCCAAGTAACCAAAAGTGCCAGCTACAATAGTGGTCACATGAGTTTCTTCGTCTTCCAAGAGTTTTGCAAGACCAAAGTCTGATACATGTGACTCCATGTTCTCATCCAGTAATATATTGCTTGGCTTCACATCACGATGTACAATTCGTGGATAACAATCCATGTGCAGATAAGCCAGACCTCTAGCTGCTCCAATTGTTATCTTTAATCGGGCATTCCAGTTTAATCTTGTCTTTGTTTCTCTAGGTTCTGGCAACATTGAGGACGTTGTAACATAGATGCATATTATAGTGTCAACTATGGATTAAAATAAAATGAAATTTACCATTTTCTAGAATACTAACCGTGGAGAAACTTATATAAGCTTCCGAGAGGCAAACAATCATAGATAAGAAGTTTGGCATAGGGAGAAATTCAATAACCTCGCAAATTCACAAGGTTTCTATGTTTGATACTTCCCAATATCTTAAGTTCTCTGATCTTAACCCATTGCTCTGAATCTTCTTGACTGCAAATACACTATTGTCATCCATGACCAATTTGTAGACCATGCCAAAGCCTCTAGAGCCAATGATATCAGCATCATCACGCATTTCAATTCTCTTTATTATATCCTGAGATGCATATGGTATATCTGCATTGAACATTACAAACATAGCACCTACTGATAGAAAGGATAAGGGAAAATTCTTGTCAACCAAATACTTGTTTGATATGAACATAAATGCAAAGAAAATGTTGATGTGCTTGCTTAATTAGTTTTCACCTGCTTTTGCTCCATATTTGCGTATCCTTCCTTGACCTAATTATTCTTGTCTAAAAAGTATTACCATAACGAGAACAAAAGCCCCACAAGAGCCATGCCCATCACGACCAGAGTCCCAATGATAAAACTACTTGTGTAATGCCTGGACGTTTTAACAAATACTGATAGCAATAGTATCCAAAGGGTTTCAAAGAAGTCAGGCTCAAACCTTACACAGAATGGAGTTGATTTTTTTGTACAAGTAATGTTATAGCAAAAACACAATAGTGCTTCCAATTTCAAACCCTATTTATAAAGAAAGAAGTTAAATTAATGTCCTTAACTGACTAAAACAAGTCAACGGGACTGCAAAATTTCATCTCACTTAGAATAGCTGAATAGAGCCTCTAAATTAAGATATAAAAGAAAAATTAGAAAAGGCTAGATTAAAGGGGGAAAATACAATAGTTCCAATTTCAAAACCCACCCACAATGCTTACTTATTGTATCTCTTTTAGTAGCTCCCATTTTCAGTTTTAAGCTCTATTAATTACAGTAAGATAGTCTATGAGAGATTGGCATGCATTCTGTCTCGAATGAGAAAAATAAAACCTTCCATGGGCTCAACCCTACAAAAATGTTAGATTTATTACAAGTTTTAACTTATTACTAACAAAAAATTTACCTTACACAGATGCAATAAAAAGTAATGAATTGAGGCTATCCGAGATTGTTCCAATAGAAAGTAATGAATTGAGGCTAACCGAGATTGTTCCATGACCTACCCATCTCTAGAAGAAATAAAAAGAAATGAGTAGAGAGTAAAAGAGATCTAGATAATCTTTCAGGATGATTGATGTTATTTGTAACTAAACCGGTTCAATTACCTCTTAACAAAAGGAATAATGTTAAAACAATTTTAATTATGTACAAAAACATCGTATGAAAAAATCCTAATACCCTCGACCTAGCTCATTTTTACATTAACATTCAACCAAATTAGGGAGAAGCATCACCTGGAAATTTGTCATGAAAAAAACAATGTACCCTGAACATGTGGAGCACTGACTGGAATTGTTTGGTTTAGCCTTAGTGGGGCTGTCCAAGTAAAGAAAATCAGACTAATCGGAATAAGGCTTAGAAGAAACCTTAGAGAAACTATTGCAATGTTAAAGCTCAAAACCCTCAGATGGCCTAACCCTGAACAAAGACAAAAAGGGAATTGAATGGTGCTTAACAATTTGCTTAGTGTTATTCTTACCAGAATGATCATTACTCCACCAAGAAGGATTGCGAGACAATGGCCTGGATGGAGGAGTTGAGACGACTATTAAACTGCTTGGTATAAATATATTCAACAGGAAACTCTTTTAGTGGTTATCCATGGCTGCCTTCTGGTCAACGAGATCGTTGAGAGACAACTCATAGGTATACTCAGGCGTGCCTTCATACAATTTCATGAGTTCCTGCCTTCCCCTGGCTATCCCCTGAGCTCTGATTTACATGGGGTGGGAGGGATAGGACATAGACGAGCCAGGCCTCCACAAGTGAGGAGATTGATTATTTTCTCCCTCTTCTTCCTCTTGCTCTGCAACAATGTTTTCCCAATAGAAAGTTAAGTTGTAGGGCTAGAAGACCCATCATTGCTCCTTGCAGGAGACTTGGGAGCAAGTTTTGGAAGATTGATCTGTGCAAAATTAAAGGTGGTGTTTTTAATTCCAGATGAATATTCTGTTGTAATCATAATCTCGTCGACACCTAACATCCTTTATATATAAATCATGTCACTATAGTATTATATGCAGATGCAACACAATTTAATAAGAGATTTGCGGAGGTTTTTGAATGATGGAAAAGAGGAAGAGGGTTGAACCGGAGAGTCTGCTACAAACCAGAAAGGGGGATGGAGAGAATCAATAATAAGTCATGGGGTGTTGGGAATTAGTTAGATCTCAGTAATGGGAATTTGGTGTGGATATTCCTTCGCCTGTTTGGAGGCACTCCTCCTTCACCACCTCTGTACAAAGCCCACATATCCACCGCCCGCAAAAAATATCCCTCACCCTACTTATATAAGTGGGCGTGCATTCTCTCAACAACCCATAGCATTCACATCGACCTTGTTCCACTTCAGGCATCACCTTTCAGTGGAGCTCCACCAATATGTCTGAGACCGATTTGGGCAACGGCCCTTCCTCTCTAGAAAACCCCTCTGCAATTCCATTATACGGCGCTATTGGAAAAAAAATCTTTTTGTATACAGAAATTGTCTATCTGGAACTTTGTGTGCAGCGGGGAGGAGTATTATACAAAGGAAACTGTGGTTGCTGCAACTGGTATGCCATCTACGACTCCAACACATCTTTCTGATCAACAACGGATTTATCTGTTAACAAGCACAATCCGCGTGCTTTCATTTTATTGGTCGAATCTACAAAAACAACCTCAACTACAGGATTTCAACGCATCTCCCCTATGGCAATCACAACTTTCTATTCTCTGACGTGTGTTAGTATCAGCAGGTTCAACTCCACTACAAGAACGCCTTTGGCCTAATAAAGAATTAATATACTATTTAAAGATTTATTTATCCACCGTGCACTATATTTTATTATTGTTTTGCATTTAAGTTTAAATCCATTATTTCAAGGAATTCCTTTTGCTTAAAAGGCGAGTGGATTTTTTGTTTTTTTTTTAGAAATAGGTCAATGTTGCAATTAAATTAAATCAATATTTCAGGTAACAAACACTGAATAGAATTTTGTAGAGCACATAAGTAATATTTAATAAATATGAAATTACTTTGGGTTTAAATGTTTGTTATAGAGAAATTATTGTGAACTCACACAACTATTGAATTTATTGTTTTGTACAAAGGAATAGAGAGACAAGTTTAGGGGACGTTATTTGTGGCCACCCCTAATTTGGTATTTCTAAATTAGTAATAGTATTATATCACTACATGAAATTTATTTTATAGTTAAAATGTATTTAAAATTGTTAGTATGTGTTTAATTGAAATATAATAGGAACAATAGATAAAAGATTACCATTGACACACATAAATTGACAAATGGACCAAGGGTAAAGACACATTTTGAATCTATTTAAAATACATTAAAATCATATGATGGAATTAAATATTTGTATATGAGTGTAAGTTGTTGTACATTGAATATTTCATTGTTGTGAGTCTTACATGTCATGACGTGATTAGTTATTTTACATTATTATTTTGTAAAAACTAAACGACTAGTAGATGGTACTATGACAACTACTAAGTAGTACTATAACAATTATAAATAGGATCAACACATGGTGTGTCATAGTACACTAAGGCCCATAATCATCACAAAAAATGCCCTCCGTAAAGGGCTTATTTGTATAAAGTATAAGCTTCACCCAAAGCCTTGACAACTTTTGCCTACGAGTCATTATAACCACCAATAAAAAAAGTTACCTACTCGTTCTGAGGTACAATGTGTTCAACAATTATCTACTCTTCATGTGTGGAAAGTAACATCAACAAGATTTTCAACCGATTATCTTTTTCTCATGTAAGAACCCTAAAAATATTATGCACTATTAACCCCTACCTATCCACTATTGGACCAATGAGTTAAGATAAACAATCTCCAACCAGCTTAATAATTGCTATATTTTGAATCAAGATATAAAGGCCAATAAAGAAGAGCAGGTGAATAATGTTAGCATAAGCAGAAAATGCAGTGTCTGGTGGGCCCGTCTATTTTTGTTTGTCTGCAATGTGTCTTGAACCTCCGACCACAAAAACCTTTAACACACTGTCAAGTCGTTCTTGTTGATCCGTTGCACGGGCGGAGGCAACTGCAGCTGGCTATCTATTATTGCCCCATCTTTTGTAAACTTAATTGGCCGGCTATATTATTTTATTATACTATTTTCGTGAGATGATGTGAATTCATTGGTATACTCTTTTAAGAGAACAATGTATAGATGGAAGACGACACTGAATTTTGGTGAGCGAAGATGGACGACGATGGTATACACATGACAAACTTGTGAGGAATGATGAGAGAGACTGCCAAAGTGAACAATTTTATTTTGGCAACCCAATCACCTAGTGACTGTCTACCTCATAAGTGAAGACCACATTGGGAGCTTTCACTTAGGGATCTTGATTCATACTGTAGGTCATGCACAACAATGCCACATCTCATGCAAGTACAAAGTCGGGCACACCTTTGATCGATCGTGCCCTCTTGTTGCATCTGAGTTCCATTACAGAATAACAGATGCCGCAAACAGAATGTTTTTATCTACAAATATCCTCTTTCTATCCCCTTCTCCATCTCCCTTCGTCTTCCTGTAATGTGTCCCCTTCACTCCATCGACTTTAACTTCTTTTTTGCCTCCATTTCAGCGTCCCCATTGCACCCCTTGGGCACAATTGCTAGTTTTGTTATCGTGAGATGATGTGAATCCTTGGGGATGCTCTTGTAAGAGAGCAACGCATAGATGGAGGACGACGATGAAGTTAATGATGGTGAGCGAAAGGAGATAGAAAGTTTTAAGGACAAAGTTCCAATGCTAATGAGAAAGTAAATGTGTGCAGGGCTGAAATTGACGAGAAAGATAAGGAATTGCTAACATTGAAGAGTTGGCACCTTGTGTTTTTACAGGTGCCTTAAATCCGAATGAGACCGTCATTTTTAACGTTTTTTTTTACTACCCCTTAAATCGGTCATGTTAAATTTCTAATTTCTTTTTCCACTTCAAGCCGAGGCATATCCTCCTATTAAAACCAACAAATCATGCCAGTGTGAAAATCTCACTGTAATTTGACTCCCTGCCCTCGCCCCTTGAAAACCTAAAATTTGTAAAAATGACTTCGCGCCATCCCCGCTTTATATATTAAAAATTGATTAATTCTCCATGCAAGGTAAACATGAATTAGATTCAAAGATTTGACTGTCGGTTGCAGGCTATTAAATTCATGGTTTATTCATATGCAATGAATAATAAACACATCCAAGCAATTCACTAGTGACTTCATACTACATAGTTGAAGAGAGAGCATAAGCTATTGATTGAACACACCCCAACAATTCACCAAAGAAAAGGATATTTAAGTTGTGGGGGAGATTAAGCCATTTAGCAGAAAATTATAAGTTGTGGCCATTTCATGAGGCAAAGGTAGTTTTACTTAGAAATCTATTATTATAGAGCAGTTTATCAACAATATATTTTGATATCCAACTACTAACAACACTTGGATGCTTTAAAATATGAATTTTATGACTCTGGGAACTTGAAAGTGTAAACTTAAATTTGTTTCTAATTATGCAATTTTAGAGATAGGAATGCTTCTAAAACATTACTAGCGTTCTTTCTCTCGCATCTTCTTTTAGTTATGAACAATAAACATTTTCTTTACACTTGTATGGTAAAAGATTCGAAGCCTCAATTCACTAGGCCAAAGG
Organism: Taxus chinensis; assembly: GCA_019776745.2. Lineage (NCBI taxonomy): Eukaryota > Viridiplantae > Streptophyta > Pinopsida > Cupressales > Taxaceae > Taxus > Taxus chinensis. Next base: position 452,072,762 of record CM034156.1, read on the forward strand.
TCTCAGGGAATGACAATATGTTGGTATCAAGATTCTTGTCCTTAAATCTCATAGGTATGTACAATTGTTATATAGTGTAGACACTAAAATTTGGCAATTTACTCTTTTGACATTTCTAATTGTGATTGTGCCCCTTTATTAAGACAAACACCGACATCTTATCCCCACTCAATACATCTTTCTATCTCTTCCCTAACTTTCTTATTGACACACATTGATGTGTCGACAACCCCTCGAGTGTAAATGCATAAGATCAATAATTAAACTCTACTTTTTATTTTGCAACTTCTGAATTTCATTCACTACATCCTTTTTCAATTTCATACAACTAGGTAGGACGTGAAATCCAATCCTAGCCAGCTTGTATGGTCTTGGACCGACACATCTTTCAACTCTGCTTTCGATGGAATAACATTTGTGGGGTCTTTTCATCTTCCTGGGTCGGCCTTATCATGATAATTTATCTTCGTAACCCCATATAAACAAGTTAACATCACTTCATTTACTCACCTGGTAAGCATATAGAAAATCACTTAGCACACTCATTTTAATTCTTACAAAAGGAACTCAAGGCTACCTAAATCTTTATAAAGTTAATGTACATTCACTAGGATAACCACTACTATAGTTGTGAAACACTCAACTAGGTCAAGGAGTCTAGCTTCCCTCATTTCCAAGCACACCAAGATCCGTACTTCAAATTCATAGCAAAAGCACAATCCTCTCAAGCATGTTCAAAGTGGTTCAAGTTGTTAGCTAGTTGCATTTATATATGTATATGTACATGTATATGTATATGTATATGTATATTACATGTTAGGTGGAGAACTATGTTTGGTTTGAGGCCTCTTCACATAGCGTTGACATAAGTAGTGCAAAAATTACACTTCAACCCAAATGTTAACTTTCTTGCAGGGTCTCCCACCCATGGTTAGGTTATGAGTTCGATTTAGCTATTCAAAAATGGTTTCGAGATTGTGTGATACTTAGGGTTTTATAATGAAACACATTTCCAGACCACTAAAGGGCATAAAAGTTGTAGAACACAAGAGAAAGAAGGTCCAAGACTTTAAAGAAGGTCTTAGACCATACAACTCTTCCCAGAAGACTTATATGTTCCTAACCAGAAGTTTTCCAGTGACAGTCTTTAGAACAAAAAACCTTCAGCATGTGCACTCCTAGATGATCTAGTTTGTGTATCCAAATCTATCTTATACAGTCATGTGTACCTAAGTATATCTTCCTCCATGTATTTTTGAGCTTGTAGCATATTGTGATTATTAATTGCAAACACTCATACACTATTATGATATTGTATAATTAGTCTGGGAAGTTGATCAATCAAAGTAGCTCCTAGTTGCAAACCTTACATTCCTTTTGTAGTGTTTTTCATTCTATAACATTCATTAAAAAATAATCAAATTTTTAAGAGGGTGCGAACATTTACTGAACCCAACTCTTGAATCGAACATTTTTTGGCTCAAACCCTAATGGGCCTAAGGTTCCTTTTTTAGGCTCTTCCTCCTTTGTGTTGATATTGTTTTTTTTCCCATATATGTATCATCATGTTTTTACCTCCAATATTTTATGAAATTCACTTTCAACCCAAGGATTCACTCCCTTATGCTAGTATGAGCTATTATCCCTCTAACCAAGTCCATGATCCTATTTTGCATATGGATGAAATCCCTTATGTTGACCTTTCTTGTCAGATGGTTGATATGAACCCTATTTACATGGATTTAAAGTATAAGATCATTCCCATCACTACCGATTCCCCACCATGTTTCAATCCTATTCCTCTGGCTCACATAATTAATGTAGCTATAATGTGATAAAATAAACAACAAATTAGAGGTAACCCACCCTTGCCTCTACCTCTCGCAATTCTGATAACCATGACTAGTGCTCTTTCTAAAGGGTAAGATATATTAGAATCAATCAATAATACCCCTGCTAAGATATCTCTCTTAGAGCTACTTCAGAAATAAATTGTTTACCAATATCTCTTACAACATGCTTTGTTTTCTTTCAATTTGGCTAATGATACATAATCAACTTCCATTTCTTCTCTTAATGTGATTAGGACCTAGAAATGTACCCAAGTGCTTGATTTTATGTCTATATTTTCTCCCACTTTATATTGTTGAGTGAATACTCGATAACATAAAGTAGATAAGATATGTGTACCTAATAACCATGTATATTGATGGTGAAAGTGTGCCGAAGAGACAAGAAAAAGCGTGGAGTGATAAAAATGAAGCTTAGAAGCTAAAGAAGATAAAGTGACCCTAAGGGTGAATCGTATGTGTTGTGTCATGTTTGTACCTATTGAAGTTGTTGTACTTCACTGATGTGGGGTTTCTTCTTGTTGCATATTAAGGATGGAACCTACAAAAGAAGAGGCAAAATAATAGTCAAAGTCATGTGTTATGAAAACTGTGTAAAAATAGTGTGTCCAAGTATGTAAAAACATGTGAAAAAGTAGTAAAAGGAAAGTGTGCACCTGATCCATGACGAGTGAAAATGATAGAAAATGTTCTAAAAATGCTATAGAAGGATGATTTTTTTGGGCAATCCCATGCCAAGAGTTGAGTTTTTTGGGCGATCTCATGTCAAGACCGATATTTTTTGGGTGATCTCACGCCAAGTGTGAGATTTTTGTCAATTCCACGCCATGGCAAAAGCATTTTGGGGAGAAATTTCTAGTGTTATTCTCCATCCCTGACTACTTCCCAAAATTTATACACCACTACAGATGGTGTGATCTTGCTTTGTTCCATGTTTGATCCAATTCAATCCAAGTAGAAAAATAAAATAGAATTCATTCTAATTACTAGAGGATTCTGCCTATGCTGTGTAATATTGCTTTGTAAAATGCTGAAAATCTATGTCAATCTGAGAAAGTAATTGTAACTTCCCCCTGGTCATAGGCACCCAAGAAAGGTTGAAGAGTACCAAGACACCCATGTCTATATCTGGGCATTGGTGTATGTAGTAAACTGAGGACCCAAGTCATAATCTAGTTCATTTTGTGTCTGTAATTTTGTTTTGTTCGTGTACTATACAGGTCTGTACTGAAACTTTGAGCTATTATATGGGGTGACTGGTTCACCTAATCTATGCCCCCCTCGTTTAGGGTGCATAAAAACATTGCTAGGAGGATGTGACCCAAAGGATAGGACCAAATGCTGATCTAAAATGGATGCCCTACATGAGGAGGGAATGTGCATGGTAAAAACCAAGGCACATGCAAACAAATATGGCTAGAAACATGTGTTACTAAAATTAAGACAAATACACATATAAAAGACAATGTGTAAGTTAGCAAGGAAGAAGACAATGTAAACTATGAAAAGTGGGTTTCAAACATGGGACATCACTCACAATGTCACAATACAATCAGGTATGAAGCGGCCAAAAACATACAAGCAATGGACAAGACAAGACATAGGGCATAGCCCGCAAATAATGGCATACAATAGAACACAAGATAATAGAAAAGTGTATCAGACAACCATGTGTAAAAATAGTTCTTACAAAGAAAATGTTACACATGAAGCACCCTTTAGCATGTTAGAAAGATAAAAATTATGTCAAGATGTGTCTATATTGATAGAGTAGTGTGCTAGTATTAAATAGTAGTCAAAATAAAACAATAGCACCTGTAGTGTGTACAGAAAGTATATGCCCCCAGGAGCCTCAGTGGGACTGGTAAGAGGTACAGTGCCAAACATTTGTGTTGGGTGTAAGGATATATAATAAGTATGCATTCACAACTAGATAACAATTGAACATGCGTGTGTATATGATAAAGATAATGACATACAAAGTATTTGTCTAGCATGAAAACAAAGTGTACATGTAACTAGTATAAGCAAGCTAGAGAATGTGTAGCCAAGATATGTAGTATGTTGTGAGTGTGAATGGAATGGAATGCAAAGTGAAGTGCAGTAGGAAAAGTGTGCCCCCTAAGTTGAATGATGTATGAGATGAAGTTCATTTATAAAATACCCCTCGATAGTCAAGAATGAACCATAGAACAAGAATGCATCATCTGGAAATGGTTTGAATTGTGTGCGCTAAAAATATAGATCAATGAAGCATAGAGCAAAGAGTGTACAAAAGATGAGGTTCATTTAATATTTAGAACCTCAGAATTTGAGTATGGACCATGGAACTAGAGTATGTCATAGGGTAGTGTGATGTGTGAGAATGTGATGCCAGATAGATGTGTCATAAATGCACAGAGTGTGAAGTGTTTCTTGTGTATGATGTGAGGCTCATAAATGTAGTATGCCCTCAACATTCGAGTGTGAACATTAGCATGAGAATGCATCTAGGGTAATGCCGATACAAGTTGAGTATCAATTTATGTAAGATGCATGAGAAATACTAGATAGTGAAGTACAGAGCGTAATAGTAGAAATGCGAGACACCTGATAATGCTAAGAGGTGGGGGAGGTAAGCATGATTCCCCCAAGTGTATGATGTGAATAATCATCAATTAACATCATCTAAGTGATCATCATGGTTATGTAAAAATCCAAATGGAGATGCGTTAGAGACCTTGTAAGTGATAATATGTGGTTGATCATATAAGGAGCCATTGCAGCATAAATTGTGCATGCCCATTTTGTATTCCTCATCAGTGAAAGGCGGTAGTGGACAAACATGTGCATAAAAGAGAGTAAAATTTTATGAATAGCCAAGAAATGAATCATTGAAAATATAAAAATGGCCAAAGAGCATGGGAAATGTGATATAAATATGATTGGGATCCAAAGTGACTCCAATATAGTTGAGCCAAGACTGCCCAAGAGTAAGTGGAGAAATACGAGGAGTGTGTACAAAAAAGACGGATAGATGAAAAATGCAGAAGGCCATAAGAAGCAGTAATAAAAACATATCCATGGTAGAGGTGGAGGAAGGATATCATTGAGTGTGAATCACCACATTGAAGCTAGAGCCATGTCATGCCATCATATGTCAAACAGTATCACATCTGGTAGGATTGAATAGAATATGTGGCCAATAAGAATTATTCATGAAAAAGAGTGCATGTGAAAAGAGGAAGCACATGTGTAGTTTTTTCATGAGAAGATGAGGAAGGTGGTATGATGTCCAGTGTATGGATAGACCCCCCGAAAAAGTACCATAGCATTAGTAGAAGGAGGGGGGGAGTGGGGGAGATGCAGAGGTGGGATAGTGTCTCCAATGCACGAACAGATTTTTACGAGTGGAGATCAAGTTGGTAGGGGAAGGAGGTTCCGTAAGTTGATATTCATCATTGAGGATATGAGATGCATTATCAGTATGAATGGCATTGTGATAGAGAAATAGGTAGGGAGAGCAATGGTTAGATCTAGGTGGAAATATTTAAATGGGTTGCGATTAATGAAAATTTGATATTAAAATCCCTCATGTAAAAATTTAACACATTGGTGAGCTGTAGAAGGCACTTCCTGTATGGCGTGAAGTCACAACCTACCAAGTAAGAAATTGTATTGAACTGAGGTATTGATAAAAAAGTAGTGGGAATAGTTTTTGGTCCAACTATGCGTGGTAAATTAATAGTGCCTATGCAAGGATGCATAGAAGAGTCATATGCACAGAGAGAAATGGATGTTGGGTTAACAAAAGCTTAGGAAATATTGATGTTTTTAAGGATTGATAGATTACAAAGATTTAGCTCGTATCCATTATTGATTATTATCCACTTGATACCCATGTAAAAAATACAAGCTGATATATACATGGGAGGATCATTGTCATAAATAGAAATATTTTCATCTATATTAGATGGAAAAGAAATTTGTTGAGAAAATGCTTCTAAAAATGACTAATATACAACATTCAAGTTAGTAGTAGAATGAATGTAAGTATTACCCAAGAGAGAAGTAATTTTAACTCTAAAATCAGGATTGGCTAGCAAGAAATCATGAGATGGAGATATCCATGATGAGAAGGATCCTAGGAAATGTTGAGGAGTGATAATATGAAGGACCCAAGAGTGTTTGAATGAGACAGGTTCACGAAATGATTTAACAAATATTGAATATGTAAAACCCTAGATATTATAGAGTCACATATGATAAAAAAATAATATGGCATAGAATTGACGCAAGTAATAAGCTAATAAAAATTGAAACCCTAGTTACAAGAGAGGGAATAGAAGACTTAGAGGATTTTGTAATAGATTCTGAAGTGTTCTAGAATGGCAAACTAGTAAACAGGAGGAGAAGATTCTCGCAACCGCACCCAGAAAATTATGTAACTGCCAGATAATCCTGGACTAGGGTAGGGGCACCTGGGTACTAGAGACCTCTGATGGGTTCCTTTGACTATGAAAAGGGTCATAAATTGATTCTTCTTTTTGTCTCAAGATGTTCTCTCTAACTTTCTCTATTGGTCACCTGTATGTCATTGAATGATCATCGAATTTTCCTATAGCCTAAAAAAATAGATGATATCCTATAAAACCCCAAAAAAAATCAAATCCTAAAATAGAAATATGTAAATGGGGAGTTGGAGTGACCCCAATGATCACCTGACAAAGTAAACTTATGACCAAGTGTTTCACTACATCTCAAACTCTATTTATTTCTTGTGTGTGTGTGTGTATAAATCATGCCCTAGGTAGTTTTTGTACAAGATGCACTTGATATCAAGTGATATCTAGATGTAGCAATGTAATTAGATGTGTGGATGGAAAAATGAACTTCCCCTTCTATGCATGTATGCAAAAAATTTAGTCCCTTATCCCTTGAGTGAGTGCTAGATGGATGCTTTGATGCTCTTAGAATTCCTTTGGATGTAACCTTAGGTGATGATAATAGATGCTTAGAGATTGTTCCTTTATTATTATCACATATCTTTCTATTTATATTATTCCCTTGGTTGAATTTTTTAATTGACAACTGAAAGGTAGACCCATAACAAAACAATATTCCCAAAAGCTAAAATAGACCCAAAAGAGGTGAGTAAGATACAAATAGGTCGAGGGTGCCCAGAGGACACAAGGGTTCCTAGGCGCTGGTGTCTTAGCATGGGTACTGGTTTCCAGAGTCAATAAAGATAAGTAAATGAATATCAAACTAGGTTGTGGGGTGTGCAAGACTAGAGAGAAAAAAGAAAGACAAGAAAGAGGATAAATATAGATGTCAATTACTAGTTTTCTAGCTTAGGAATCATATGAATAGTAGTATGTGATTAGGACCTAGAAATTTACCCAAGGGTATGATTTTGTGTTTACAACTTGTTTTTATTTATTCATCCTCTAAGTTAGATCCTTGACCATTCACAAGTTATCTGAAATGTGCACTACTGGTGTGGTCACGTTTTTGCTACTCATGATCTCGTTGTCCAGAGAAATTTCCAATGTATGGATAGGAATAAAGTACATCCACCCCATTGTACTTGTAACATGTGTCAGAAACACCTATAATTACCATAACCTTTTTTTACTTGACAAGATTATTTTCCCTACCTGACTAGGTGTTGGCTTTATAGACTTTCAAAAGAAACTCAAACAATCTAATGTTTCAGTTTAAGGACTTAAATATAAATACGTATGGGTAATAATATCAATGTTAGAGAGCTAACTTGCACCCCAATGTATGATGGAATGGAAAACCTCATTCAAATGCATAGGGAATGTAGAATACACTTTCAAAATTAACAGTGCTTATCAATTCAATACATGGACAATTGTGTCTTTGTTAGGTGGAGGGCATATAAATCACAATTGTTTTTTTATATACAACTAAATTTGGAAAATTTTACCCGTTGTTACCTCTTCACATTTTTTTAGATAAAAATATTATATTTAAATGTCTAGTACGCAAAATTGAAAATTTTGTCCATGACAACCAAGCCCCCACTTGAAAATTCCTCTCCTAGTCATTTGAACCCTTCCTCTAGCCAACATGTCCTCAATTTCACACTGATTTTGGCTCAAAGGAATATACTAACAATATTTTCAAAAAAAATTCATTTGCATGGATGTATTCCTAAGTTTATTAAAGAAGTAACTAAGATTTAAGGAAGAACAACTATCTCGGAAGGCCTAGAAAGGGCAATTTTTGGCCATTTTGCAACTGGTGAATACCCTCCAGAAGCTTAAAAAGGAAAAATCAAGCAATCTAGGGGTTTTATAGGATATAAATTGAGTTATAGAAGCAATTTTATGGAAAATTTGTGGAATAAATTGATTTCGGGAACAACTTAAGTGCGACAGGGTCATTTCGGATGCAGAGAATGTTATACTCCAATAGTGAAAGATGATTTATCCTAATGATTTTTGGAGTTCCAGGAGGAGTTGGGAAGAAAAAATATATTCACTAGAAATATATTAGATCCTCTACATTATGGACTCATCATTTTTATTCCAAGACTAAACACTCTTTTGTGATAACCCAAGACTCTGTAACTACCCCTTCGATTCAAAAGTGAAATAGGCCTTTAAAATCAATTTTCATGAAAAATTGGATCTTGATCATTTATTTTATGATCTAAAAAGGTGATTTTGATTCAAAATCATAGAATTTTTGACCCCAAAACACCATTCCATTCTCCCATGGTAGAAAAAACACGCTCGGTGTCCTAAAATGCATTTGGCAGGTGACATCAGCATTTTAAAAAGAATTTTGTGCACTTATTCACCCTTGGTGTCCCCTTTTATTTTCCTTTAGGTGAAAAGGGGAAATGAGGGACAAAAAAATTCACTCCCCCATCATTTCATAAGTTTTGGTCACTTAAAACACAACTGGGTGTGTTAGGCAGAGCATGTGAAGAGTTATGTTGCCCAAGTTCCCTTCCCATGATGTGAAGACATCTTGGCACATTATAAAGAACATAATGTACCCTTTTATTGTCCCCAAGGTGAAAGGGGGAAAAATTGAACACCAAGTTTCTCTCCCCCATGTTAGCTCACTTCTCACAACTTGCAACTCACAACTTTTACACCTAAAGAGCCTCACAACTCGCATCTAACTTGTCCGCTTCTCGTGAGTTGAGACCCATGGCACATTTTATCACCCATGTTGTCCCCTTAAATTTTATTGAAGTTTTAAATGGATAAGGGGAAAAACAAAATTGTTCCCCATGAAGCACTTCTTCACACAACTTGCACATCACATTTTTTGTGCCTATGAACAACCTAAACTTGTAAACAACTTAACGTTTGTCCCCCTTCTCATGATCAGACCCCCCATGGTGAATTTTTGGTCCGATGGTGTCCCCTTGGATTGAACCAACATAAAAATAGACACGAGGACATAAAATTTCACTCCCCATCCTTCCACTCAACCTTTGGTCATGTGAAAACCCACTTTTAAGTCCCCGGAAGCCATTTTCAGCCCCTGCATCTCATTCACATTGAACAATAAGTTTCCACTTGTCACCATTTGGTGAAAAGCACACTTATTTTACCCTTAAATCACCCTTTCACCTCTTGCACATTATTTTTTAGGGTCCAACTCTGTGACAACCCTCTTCCAACCATGGTTATGCTAGTGAATTAAGTGATAAGTTGAAAAATTGTAAAATTTTACCACCATAAGGGTAACCTCCTTAAGTAGGTGTAAACATGTTGTTTACATAACATGAGGTCTCTCAAAAACCATTTTTATTGTGTATTCAACCTATACTAGCACCTAATCCACTAGACACCACTACAGATAATTAAAATATTTAAAAAGAGTGTTTTAGAGGTGTTATCTCCAAAAAACAACACCCTCTGATTTGCATGAATGTATGAATGAGGAATCAATGTTTTTCGTAACATGGGATTGTATAGAAAGTTTTGGGACTTTCTACGTAGAGAAAAACCTCCAGAGAAGGAAGGTTCCTCTACTTAATCCTAGTGTTAAATTACTCCTGAAAAAGGAAATGCAACTGTCTAATCCTACTCTGTGTTTCTAAGGGACCAGGGTGAGAAGGAAATACATAAAATAGAAATCCTAATCTAGCAGAGAGATGAAAGCGTCAAGAGTGGAGATACTCTAATAAGGGAAAAGGGAGAGGGAAAATGGATAAGGGAGAGGCCAGAAAAATTTGACACAGACCCAAAACTTCATTAGCCATCTATTCTCTATGAAACACAACAATATGAACCTGCAAGTGAGAAATACATGCACAAAATACAACTAGAATAGAGAGGCAATGAAATGCAACAAAATATAAGCTAGGGTTGAGAGAAACACCAAAACATGGATATTTTATTGCTTTCAAAATTTGTACAGTCCATTACACATGAATAAGGAGGAACAAGGAAACTTACAAAGCCCAAATAGAGGTTTAAAATCACAATTGCTCAAAAACAATTTTGACATAGTTTCTTTACATTTTAGAATACCCCTTTGTCAAATGATAGATTTTTACATTATATATCAAAATGGGAGAGAGAGAGGAGGGATAAGAAAGGGAACTCAGATTTCAATCTTCAACCACCAACAAAGTGCATTTAATTTCTGAAAACAATCATGGGAACCCTGCCAAACCTATTCCCCCATGCCACTTTTCTTATTAGAGAAAGAAAGACACCACACCTCATCATTTTTAGTGGTTGAACTGCCTGGAATTGTTCCTCTAGATGGCGGATTGTATTTCCCATTTTAAAAATGCTTAACCTTATTAAAATTAATAACTCCATCTTTTACAGTGTAGAAGATGTTGAGATCTTTTCAAAAAGTTCAATTTTGTGAAAATTGGATATTCTGGGAGAAATTTATGGCCATTTTACATTCTGGGTGTCATACTACAATAAATGTGAGTGGTTGAACTATTAAATCATACCTCCATCAAAACTTCAACCCTACAAAACACCCTTGAAAACCCGACACAAAGAATCATTGGATTTCAGAAGTGGAATACATGCAGCATATAACATGTAAATGTGTCACAATGTTCTGATTCAAGGAAAACATTAAACTTGAAATGAAGAAGTATGTCAAAATTCAACACCTGTTGAGCATCTTATAAAGTCCAACACAAAGGGATGTGATTTTCAGGAATCAAAGCTTGAATGACATTATGCATCATTGAATTGTGTTAATGTCGTTTACCCTTGAAAACTAGACACAAATGAAATCAGGTTTCAGGATCGGTAAGAAATCATAATATTATTTGCATTTGAGTCATGATGTTCCAATGTCGAAGAATCCCAAAACAAGACACAAAGAGAGGAACTTCGACCCTATCTTACACGTTGGAAAACCCAAAACAAGGGAAAGTCGGGATTCAAAGAAAGAAAACCAATGACATGGAACATGTTAATATATCAACATGTTTCGATGCATGAAGGACCTGAAAACCTGACACAAAGGAAACTTCTAATACTTAGTCATTTTTTAGGTTTTTTACAGAAAATGGGTTTTTTGGCTAAGTATGGGCCTGAATGGATTTTCAAATAGAAGAATAAATTCCTTGAACCATTGCAAACTTTCCAAAACATGAATTTACTTATTTATGATCAATTTATACTTCCCCTAGTCCAAGATGGAATTACCAGTTATCAAAATAACATGAGGGGGTATTTTGGATAACAAGAGGGAAACTCTAAAACATAATTATTACATAATAAGAAGGGTCCAAATGGACATGAAACATACTAAGACCTCCATTCATACCTCCAACACCTACAACAACTATGAAATATAAAATTTGACTTATGTACATGGAATGATGATCATGCATAAACATCATACTCTAATTGACTAACCTTTTGATCTATTAAAGAAAACCCTGGGACCGAGGATATAATATTCCTCATCTTTGGCTCAATATCAAGGTTTTTTTTCATTGGGTTCCATTATACCTATTTATTCCTCTATATTTTGGACATATCATGGATTAGGGTTCAGTTGTTGGGTTTTAGGGTTCATTTTTTAGGGTTTAGGGTTCACTGTTTCAATTTTAGGGCCTAGGCATAAGGGTTTTAGGGTTTATGATCTCATGTTCAAAATGGGGTTAGTGATGAATTATATGGTTTTGATCTTATCCTCAAGATAGATATGATCACTACTATAGGTAAATGGATAAAAAATCACCAAAAATATGGTTACAGAGAGCTACTACCATTACTATTGTCTCATAAAGACAAAAAATTTGACTTCTATTTTACACAGGGGTTTCGTTAGAATCTCAAAAAAATGTTTGTAGCCCCATTAAAAAGGAAAACATATAATATTATAACATGTAATATCCCATTTTGATATTAATACTAAGGTATTTCCATGAACACTAATTATACCCCCATCTACAATCACAACCTAAAAAAATATGGATCTAGATAAAGAAAACAGCAGAAGCATGTTTCCAACTTACTACTAATGAAGGTATGCATGTTCTCCAAGTCAATCAACACTTTAAATTTTTATTTATTTTTAAAACCAAATAATTTTAGTTTTTTTGGAATGTTAATTCCCATAAATGTATGACATGAAATACTTGGTTGGATGCCTTATAATTTTTTCTCATCCTCTTCCTTAAACTTGCCTCTGTCTTCATCATCTCATTCTTCATCAATGGCACCTTCAATGTAGAATAGTCTCTTCTTAATGCATTTATGTCCCTAGTTTTTCTTTCTCTCACAATTTAAACATAACCATTCTAATTATTTCTCTTAAATTTACTAAGGACTCAATCTAATAGGTTGAGGAAATGATGGTGTTAAATTACCAAGCCCTCTTATAGTGTTGAATTTCCGTCATTTGATTAGATCTCTTTATTTTGTCTAATGGGAGAAGAAAATGGAATTTTATACTGAACTTGTATTAAACATACAAAAATCATGTTGAATAGGTCATTTCAGTTATCATTAATGATGTCCTCCACTCATAAGGATAGGTTTTAGAATTATTTTGTCTAATGGGAGAAGAAAATGGAATTTTATACTGAACTTGTATTAAACATACAAAAATCATGTTGAATAGGTCATTTCGGTTATCATTAATGATGTCCTCCACTCATAAGGATAGGTTTTAGAATTTCTTAATATAATATTTGACGGTACTTATTTTTCATATTTTTCTAGTTAGTTGAAGTAGTTTTTCATTATAATATTGTGGTAGTGTGTTTCTAACTCTTTAATAAATACTAAAAAATATTATTTGGTACCTTATTCTTCTATTGATCACATAACCATCTATACCAAATGAAATATTTAGATTTCAAATATAATGATGTCATGACCACATTTGTTACACAATGGGTTTTATGTAAATAAAAAATATATAGATTCAAGATTTATCCATAAGACCATATCCATCCTATCAAACTTGATCATATATACTTTTAATAGCATGTTGCGAACCCCCATATTTCCATAAGGCTTGTGTTGAGGCTGACCTAGATGTTGATTTGGCTTGCTTGAAGACCCCATATGAAAAGGGTGGGAACTATTTTTCTATGACATAGTTTGTAAGTTAGTTAAGGCTGTTATGATCAATTTAACTTCGAAAACCATTCTACTCAAGTTGTCTTTGAATAACATGACATTATTTTTCTTTCCATTTTAGAATTTTATTTCTCACATCATACTCTAAATGAATCACCTTTTGATATGTCGATGAAAACCCTAGGAATGGGGATCAAGTGTGTCACATCTCTGTTACATAGTAGGAGGATTTTTTCTAGGTATTATCACCATTTTATCTTCCTCTATTTTATGGACATATCATGGAGTAGGTGTCATGGTTTAGGTTTTAGGGTTCATGGTTTAGATTTAATGGTTTAGGATTTAGGGTTCAAGGATTAGGATTTGGGGGTCAAAAAATGGGTTTACTACTTAATTATATGGTTGTGGTCATCTCTTCACCATGAATCCAATTACTATTATACGTAAATGGAAAAAGAAACCGAAGTGTTAATAAGAGCTAGTGCCGATGTAAATTTATTTTCGAGATGAATTAATTGACTAAATTTTACATAAAGAGTTGTAGGACTCATAAAATTATCTTTACACCCCCCACAAGAATGGAAAACATAGGAGAGTATAACCTTTATTAATGTATGGTTATTTTAATACTATGTCATTTCCTTGAGCAATTGATTGTGCCCCATATTTTATCATGACCTCAATTTCTATAGTTGGAATAAAAAATAGTTCAATCATGTTTCCAACATATTATTGATAATGGTATGCATGCTCCCTAAGTCAATGAACATTTTCACTCTTTTTTCTTTAGAAAGCAACCACTTTTTAAAAATTGGAGTGATAATTCATGAAAGTTAAATGCACCAAATAGCTAGTTAGGAGTCTCTAAATTCTTCTCTAGTCTTGTTTACAAAATTGCATCAATCTTCTTCATAATCTTCTTTATCATTAGGACCTTCAATGGAGAATATTTTCTTGTGAGCACATATTTTCCTTAGTTATACTTGTATTCAAAATTGTAACATAACCCTTTTGATGGTTTTACTTCAATTTGTTGAGGAGATAATATGATAGGTTGAGGAAATGATATTTTGTGATTACTATGCTCTCTTCTAATATTTAATGCTCTATGTTTGACTAGATATATTAATTTTTTCTGACAAGTAAAGAAAATAGAAGCTAATATGAAACTCAAAGCAAATATATGAACATAATGTTAGATGTTATCCTTGATCCCACCTACAAATAGGCAATTTAGGTACTTTTTGATGTCCTCCACTCACAATGATAGATTATATAATTACTCAATATAATGTATTTAAACATGCCTATTTTTTGTAGTTTTTCTAGTGGGATGAAGTAAATATCCATTACATTAGTACGGTATTGCATCTATAGCTCATTAGTGAATATTAACTAGGTGAGAGTTATTCCATTCTTATTTTGAGTGTATAACCATATATACCAAATGAACTACTTAGGTTCTATATAAAATGATGTACTGATCACCTTTTGTGCATAAAGGGTTTAATTCAACTCAAATATATTCTACATTTGATTGATCCATGTGACTAAATCCATCCCATCAAACTTGTGCATATGTAATTTTGGTAGCATGTTATAAACCCCCACATAGGAGTAAGGAGTGTGTTGAAATTGACTTGGATTTGAATTGAGGTATCTTAAAGACCCTATGTGAATATACTAAGAACTATTTAAAAGTGGTAGATATTGTAGGTTATCTAAGGACATGTTATCCCAAATGTGCCCCTACTCATTTTTGTGGCTAATTCCTTGTGTTCTTGCCTCTCTTCTGCCTCAGTCTCCATTTTTTAATTTTCAAACACTAAAATCTTTCTGGAAATGGCACCATTAGACAGAGCTCTCTCTCAGCTTTCCAGAAAGGTAAAGTTTTCCTCGTAACTCCTCATATTTTTCAAGTTATGGCTCGGCGGAGTTTTTGTGGGAAATTTTCCCCTTCGAAGCCCGCAGCCAATAGGAAGTTGCCACGTGTCCCGGCAGGGTGGAATGTGGGAGGACTTGGGAAATTTTCCCAATGGGAAAATTTAAAGCAAAAAATCCAAAGGCATAGCCCGCCCCTCTTTTGTGAACAAATGAAAAAGTGCCATGTGTCCAAGTGGCAAAAATGTTAAGGAAGGGCCCGAAGAAAAAAAATTCAGAGGATGAGCCCACAACCAATCATACATTGCCACATGTCATCCAAGTGGTAGAGTGTGGGGGTTTTTTGAAAAATTTTCCAAATGCAAAAAAGAGGTAAAATTCGAAATTTTTTCCCGCCGATCCGTTTTGGGCCTGTTTTTGCCCTAAATCTTCAAATGGCCATAACTTTCGATCCAGAGCTCAGATTTTCACGTTCTTTATATCAATGGAAAGCTGGTAAAATTATTTACATGATTCCATGGTCAATTTTGAATTTTGGTTCAGTTTTGAGGGAGAAAATCAAAAAACTCTTCTGGTATGCGCCCATGGACAGAACTGACATTTCAACAACCAATTTTAATGCAAAATGGGTCGCATTCTTCTCCAATATCATCAAAAATGTTAGGGCATGGGTTTGTAAGGACCTCCATGCTGTTTTTAATGCATTTTGGTCAATGAGGAATGGCTCCCACGTGTTTTCACGTTTTCTCTCTCCTGGGCTCGACCCATACACTGTAAAAGCCAGATTTGGCTCATTTTTCAAAGGGAGAACACTTTTTTGAATAGCAAGCTTCTTTTTTCACCTTAAGCAAGTGATTTTGGAAGGATCAGACCTTCCAGGGATTGTAACAGGTTTTTCTGCCTCTTTGGTGTTGGAATACAAGGATTTTGATGTTGAAAATCACAATGCAGGATCTGTGAATGCTTTCAGTCCTTTGCATGTGTTGTTTGCTTCATTTTAGACCTTTGATTACAGTTATCAACCTGTGCATGATGTTTTATGTTACAATTTCTGATTTGTGTCAATTTGCATGAACAAGAAGTGCTCACCACTCCTTTGGTGTATCACCCTTATCAGTTTAGTTTCAATTTTTGCATTTCTTATCCCTGCCTCCTTGCAAATTAGGATAAAATTAGGATTTGAACCTCTGTAGTTGTGCAAATAATAGATCTAATCAGAGGAATTTGAGGAACCAGCCTCTAATCTAGAGATTCCTCTCTCATTTTTACAAGTCCCACACTTGGAGAGAGGTTTCAATGTTGTACAATCACACTAGATGCCTAAAACATCAATTTAGAAACCTGATTTGCATCCAGGGGTGCTGCTGATTTGCAACAATAGGACATTTTGATCGAGTCAAATCTGATGTCCAATGTTATTAAAGTTTATTTGAGTTACACCAAATCATCCTTTCCCACTAGTTCACAATGTATATTTCTCACATTTTAGTCCATCATACTCACCTTTTGATCTATCTAAACAAACCCTAGGATCAAGGATCTAATATGTCCTTTTCTGGATCCATATCAAGAGGAATTTACCTTAAGGTATCATCACCCTTGCCTCTGATTCTAGATTGTGGACCTATCATGGAATAGGGTTCAAGGTTTAGATTTTAGGGTTTAGGGATTAGGGGTAAAAATTGGGGTTATTGGTGAATTATATGGTTTTGATGGTATCCTCAAGATTAATCTGATGATTGTTATTAGAAAAGAAAGAAAAAATATATAGGAAAATAAGGTTAATAAGATCTAGTCACACTATGATAATCTCGCTAAGATGAATCCAATGTGTAGTATTTTTTGAAAGAGTTTAAAAATTTATATACACCCATATCATGATCCATTTTGGTAGTCCTACGAATCTTAGAACAATTTTAAGGCCCAAAAAAAAGTGCCTCAAAATCCTTTCAAAAATCAGAGCTTTAATACCCCTTCCCAGTAAATTAATTATATGGATTCAACAATAGATCGCATATACGAACACAAAAATAAAAGAATAATACCAATTCATAATTACAACACTACTTTAAAAATATGATCAATATTGATAGGAAACAAAATGAAATAAATGACTTAGCCATTTGGAGGAGTAATCCTCCACAACCTTATAATAAATATATAATACATAATATTATGTTCAAGTACCATCCACTACCTCCTATATATATACCCTATATAGGTTATGATTACTATATATGTCAACCCTACTAACAATATGAAAACATAGAGAAATGTGATATGAAAAGGGAAGAGATTATTCCAGAAGTTGTCCATACATATCCCAATATACATTATAACTTAAGGTTTGTGCATTTTGATATTAATATATTTAAGTGATTTATCTACAAGCTA
Source organism: Taxus chinensis (assembly GCA_019776745.2). Classification (NCBI taxonomy): domain Eukaryota; kingdom Viridiplantae; phylum Streptophyta; class Pinopsida; order Cupressales; family Taxaceae; genus Taxus; species Taxus chinensis. Next base: position 452,090,436 of record CM034156.1, read on the forward strand.
TTTACACTCCAAACCCTAATTTTAGTTTCAACTTGTGTTTGTAAAATCACATAGAGCTAGTGTTCAAGAATTCTTAATGGAAGAGAGTTATGGGTATAATGGAAAATTCAAGCCATAGATTTTAATAAAAAAAGGTAGTGATGCTACACAAATTATAAAGCTATGTTATGTACTTATTTTAAGTTTTCATTGATTTATAGTATATAAATAGATGTGGTTGAATGTCTTATGGTTGTAACATCAATTCTAGAGAGTATTTAGAAATCTAATTCTCAATCCTACGTGGATTCAATGCAATTGACTTATCTACAAATTCCTTTCGCACCATCTTTTACATGACCATAATGAGTTCATTATAATAAATAAATATACCATATTATGTACCATGTTGAGAAAAATTAAAGGCTCATGTATGGTAATGAAGAAGAAGCCACATGTTGCTAGGTATTTATCTATTTCATATCCCACTTGAATCATCTTGTATTATTGAGGTTAGAAACTCTAAACGGTTTTTAATTCAACTAACTCAATGAGAGAAGAAGCCATTTGATTATATATTATATCATGATTCACAAAATATCTTATGTTATCGACAAATAAAAAAATCACTTTGTCAATATATTAAATGGCTACTACCAAATATTTTGAGCTGATTTTCTTCTCTTTAAAAAACACTAGATCATCTACATAGATGGCCTATTTAATGGATTTCACTCACACCCAAGTGAAATCAGATTTTATAAGAGAAGATACATCAAATATTACTTGGTTAGTTGTATATGATTCAACTCCAGATGCATGTTTCAAAGGTTAATTCTAGTTATCTAGAGTTATATTAACTTGCCCTTTGAATGGTCTAGTGAACTTGTGATAATGTATTTTCTAGTTTTGCAGTCAATTGTAGTTTCCTATATTGGATATTTAGAGGGTGGTCATTACGTTTTTATTGGTTTTTAACTTAAAATTTTTATAAAATTATGATTTCAATATATATTTAATAGTACAATTATGTGCTACTACAGTGTATCTAATTTCTTTTCAAATATAATATTTTTTATTTTTGGGGAGGAGTGAAATAATATTGAAGGAATCAGACTAAATATACCACTCAAGTCACAAATTCATAGCTATCATCAATTGAGTGGCCTTCTTGTTCTTATTGTCATAAAACTATAATTATAATTTCAATTTCCTAAAACATAAAACCTTTAGAGAAATCATGTGTAACACATTGAATTTTTAATGGAAATAAGAAGTTCTCTTGTACATTAATAAGTATTCTAAAAATTGTTTTAAAATGCTAAATGAAATGCATTGACAACTTAAATTTCCAAAAAAAATCAACTATATGAACACTTTAAGACTACGGCATAGGCTTCCCTTCCTCACATTAGTGATGTCAACCACATTCCAATTGAAGTTGAGCTTCAAATCCCATTCGCAAAATCACATATTTATATGTCAACACTACCCTGCTTTTTCTAAAAGATGTAATTTTTGAAATATTTCTCTTCCTTTCAACTAAACATGAACAAATATCCCTAATTTTTCTCTAAATACACATTTTTAAATTCTCTAACTCTACTTCCTACTCTTGTGAATAAGGAAATTCTCAATAATTAATTATTCAACAAGAATTTTCTATTCTTGTAAATTGTGCTTAAGTGTACTAAAATTGGTTTGTTTAAAGTAATAAATAAATTTAATTCTTACTTCATTTGTCTCACAATAGTGTCATAAATAATTTATTCTTCAGCATATAGTGCCAAACAAGCTTTTATAAACGTGTTTACATGTTGAATAATTATTGGAAGATTTAATATCTCATGTCTTGTATTAACTACTTTGTGTAAGGTTCATAGGTGACTAAGGATTTTATTTTGTAATCCTAATGACTAAGTCACATGGGTTTATAGACCCTACGTTTACTTTATAAGCTTAAGAATTCCTTTTTAACAAGCACTATTGTCACATAGCACATTACAATTTTCACATTGCGTCTCTAATGCCACACTCATCATTTTGTCCCTAAAGCTCCCTATCTATTTGCCTCTTCATGATTATACTCTTGCTTATTTACTAAATAAGTTAGATCTGCACATTTACATGTTCATCACAACACTTGTTAGCATCATTAAATCAATTATTGTCTTGAATCAAAATAAACATCAACCACTTATCATTTTATGTCAAGATATTTCATCCAAACATACAAAGAGATCAATCAATAAAGTGACTATCATTATCTATTAACTTATTATCAATTCATCTTTATATACAATAAGAAAATACTAGCAATTTTATACAACATAATTATAATTTAGCATATTTCAATATACAATTACATTACTCTCTATCAGAAAACATTCATCCTATTTTCCAATTTAGTAATATAGCATATTTAATCCATTATAATGGAATTCAAATCATTAAATTATGTGTAAATCCCACAATTCAAACTCTAATATATATAGTTGGCTTAAGCTAAATCAGTACAAAAATTGATAACAAATCTATCTCTAAATTGAAGATGTGACATGTAAATCACTAGTTAATTATTTTGAGCTACTCATGCCCTTCACTAGAAAACTAAAATGGCATTTATAATGGTCCAAGGTTTCTTAGTGCTCAATGTTATATCTTGTTGTGGTAGTTCTTTATTAGTACTACCAAAGGAAATGCTATAGTCTTCACATTCATTTAACTAGTCATTATTATTTACATTTTCAACCAATCAAATCTTGTTATTATTTTTCCTCAACAAATTTATAATTTTCACATCAATAAAGTTGTTTAATTTTTTACAAAATAAATGTAAAAATACATTTATCTTCAATTTGATTGGTCAATAAGTTGGGGGGTTTATTATACCCTTTAGCAATTTGAAAAAAATGATAACATGAAAGCATTTATTATTTATTATTGGTTATTACAACATCATCCTGATAGTGCACACATTGTTGTCATCTTCCCCATACAACAAATTAGCAGTGATTGTTGTAGACACCTAAATATGACTATGCAATTTTAATACTTAAATTTCACTTCTTATCATATATTCTATCATTTCAGTATAATTAACAATTTCTTGCTAATTAGCTAACATTCCCCTTCATTTCGGTCAATTAATGACACTTCATTAATTAACTAGCCTTCATCCCATCTTGGATGCCAATTAACGACACTTTGTTAGTTATAATCCTCTTTTAATTACTTAATTAACCATTCTTAATTCATTAATCCTTTCAATCTTCTATTTAATCAATAAACCCTCTTATTGGTTAAATCCCCCTTTTAAACCCTTCAAATTCTACTAATTTTCTTCTAAATCACCTCCAAATGGATTTTTAAGCTTATCTTGGTCTATTAATTAATCTTAGTTGATTAATTAAATCATCTCCAACTCCCATGAGTTGTTAATCCTTAATTAATCTATTTTAATCATACTTATCCCTTTCTAATTATATTTTATCTTTATCCTACATTCACTAGATTGCAAGCTTCTCCAAAACTAGAAAGCTATATAAAGAACCTAGTACACCTTATCCAAATTTACACTATGTCCTTGTAAGACATTTGTATATGATAAGAGCATTTCAATCTTGGAAAGCTTATTGATCAAGAAACCATTTATATCTTCTACTTGGCAAAGACTAGTAAGAGAAGAACTTAACATGGCAATTAAGTCATATAAATGAGATCTCTTCCTCCTCCATGGATAATTTCCTTTGATTACACATAGCTATGTTTGACTCACTAAAGGATTACCTAAAATCTAAAGCCCAAATAAAACATCAAAGGATGGTTTGCATTTAATAATTTTAATATTATATGCATTAGTTAAGTTTTTCCTTTTAATGGCTTTATCATGCTGTTTATGTTAGATTATCTTTGTTATTGGAAATAATTGGTGTTAGTTTCTATTAATTAGCCTAGCTTCTTTATCATGTGTATACATATGGCACACCTGGTGGGACACCCCTTTGTCTCACATGTATTCTTTATTTTGGTTAAGTTTATTTTTGCATATTAACCCTCTTTTTGAATATATTGACATAACTTGTGTTTCTAAGCATGTTTTTTTGAGTTTGTATGTGTTGAGTCTTCCTTGAAGGCATAAAGGAGACAAATTGCTATCAAAATGGGATTTTGATGAGAAGAATTCAAGCTTTCTCCATGTTTTCATTTTTAGAGTTTCATTTTTCACTATTTTACATGTTAGTTTTATCAATTTGTTGAAAATGTTAAGCTTTTGATCATGACTGTTAATGTTTGATAATGTTGAGTCTTATTTACACATATTAAGGAGTTGGGTTACTGTCAAAATGGGACATTGATGAGAAAAATTCAATTTTTTCCATGTTTCATTTTTAGAGCTTCATTTTTCATTATTTTACATGCTAGTTTTGTCAATTTGTTGAAAATGTTAAGTTTTTTATCATGAATGTTAATGTTTGATAGTGTTGAGTATTCTTTGCACATATAAAGGAGATGGGTTGCTGTCAAAATTGAATCTTTGTGGGAAAAATGTAAACTTTTTGTAGATTTTTGGATGCTTTTTTGACATTTTTTAGTACAAGTTAAGTTCATATTCTATTCACTAAATGACACACTTTGAGTCAATATTTAGTCCCAGTCTCATACTACTATTCATATGGTTCTTGAGTAAAAAAATAAATAATTATCCCATGTATTTGGTCATTTTTGTATTGCTTGTCATATTTTCTATCTTACACCTACACTCGCCCAATCAGTTTTATCTTTTTGTGTTTTTATATTTTTGACCAGGGCACCCAGCCTAAGACTGGGGTGCCTCGGGTGCCCTGGTCCCATTCTGGGCTCCCTAATCCTCTTTACACTTTTCTTGCATCTTTCGAGCACTTTCTAACCATTTGAGTTTTCTATCTGTTTAGTGGTCGGCCTTTTCGGAGTTAATTATGAAATTATAACAAAAGAACCATATAAATATAAAGTTATGTGACCATAATGAGGGGTCAAGCACTAAGCACTTACTATCACACATCTAGGTTGTATCCATCAAAGGCATATAAAGCTACATTTGCATCCATGTAGCTCCATCACAAGGCACACAAGGATGGTTCATCTGCATCACACTTCATAGGAGGGGAGTCTATTGTTTCCGTGTACACATTTATTACATACTACATCTAGTTATTTCTTGCTCCTTCACAAAGTGCGATTGGCATAAGAGCAACCTAGGGAACGATTTGCACACACACACACACACACACACACTTAAAACTACATTGGGTCTAAGATGTAGTGTAACACTCAGCTAGTAAGTCCACCATTGTAGTAGCTAAGGACAGTCCGACCCCTTTCCCTTCATATGCATATTTATTTTTAGGGTTTTGATGTTTTTTTATGGGTTTTATCAAGTCTCTCTATCATATTTTATTTACAATGACATCTAGTGTAGTTCAGCAAAGCTAGTGTGATAAGAATCGAGTACAGGAAATCACTTAGCAATACCCTTGAGGAGGGTTTTAGGTCATTTCTGTAGACCACGACACCCAGTTCTCAAACCAGAGTGTCAACATGCACCCCTATCACTTTCCACACACCCCAATCTAGTTAGAGAGCTCAAATCTTTGTTTTCTCATGCTTTTGTATGGTCATTTCGTCCTCATGTTTACCTAGTTGGCACTGCGACACAGTACCGTACCTTTGTCGTACCTAGTTGCTTGAGTCATTTCCTTTATTTATTTAGCTATTATTTACTACTTTGCATAGCATTAGATTATAATAGAATGAAAGCAATATTTCTTATTTTAGTAAATCACATACTCATGAGTATAAGAGCATATGTGTAACCTATTTTCTGGAGGCCATAAATTTTTCTCCCAAACTCAAAACGAGTCCTTTTTTTTAAGGAAAGGTATTCAAGTGAACTATGTAATAAACACATAAATTTGAAATTTAGAACTATAAAAAATTTAGGGTTTCCTTTATTAGAAAATTGGTCATTTTCTTTGCATGTTAGATTCATTTTAATTTGATCAACACCACGTATGCTCTTATCTTGCACTTTTGAGCAACCTTGAGAATATGAAATATATATGATTATGGGTATTTATCTAACATTATGTTTATCATTTGTTTAGAAATTGTGTTAGCATTTTAAATATTTGTTGGAAATATCTTTTTTGTTATAAATTCATCGAGACCGCATATTATCTTCTCTTGTGCTTTCGAGTGATCTTAAGAATCAGAAACGGAAACAATTTTGGATGTTTTTCTAACATTTTGATTGTAATTTGGAAATATGGATAACACTTGATATTTTGATAGTTCACATGGAAAAGCTAATCATTTGAGTTGTTATATAAAAACCAGTTTTTAACACTTAAATACTTTGATTACATTGTTTTCCATTTTCTTAAGTTGGATCAAACGTCGTGTATGCTATTTTCTTGTGCTTTCAAACCATCTTGAGAAACAAAAATGACCTTGATCTTCATTCTAACATTGTGTGTCACTTGGAAAAATTAATCATTTACGTTGTTCAAAAATTCATCATTCAAAAGCACTTAATGGTCATTGATTTAAGGTTTTCCATTTTTACTTAGTTGGATCAAATGGTTTGTATGCTCTTCTCTTACACTTTCGAGCGATCTTGAGAATAAAAAACAATCTTGATCCTCTTTCTAAACTTTGTGGTTGGCATGAAAAACTACTAATATTTTGAGTACAGGACCTTTTTGCTTGTTAATGAATAAAATCAAAACATTTACTAATACATTATGTGTAGGTTGTCAAAGGTGTGAAAAAACACATTTTTAATCAAGATAAAAAAGCACACCATTCATTCACATTGTATTTGCAGGTTCAAATAAGTGTTAAAAACCACCTACTTTAAATTATGGGAAGTTTCTTGGCATAAGCCATAAAACTCATTATGAGGATTAGTGTAGGACCCCCAAAGTAGTCAACACATTAAGGGAACTGGTTGACGAAACGGGAAGTATGCACTACCTACTTGACTAGAAATTCCCATGAGGAGACATTAAGGGAACTGGTTGACGAAACGGGAAGTATGCACTACCTACTTGACTAGAAATTCCCATGAGGAGTGCTAAATTTTTTCCATATGAGGCCTCATTCATTAAATTGATTTCAGGGTAATGGTCCTTTTTTCAGGATTTCATCTAGAAAAGTGTACCTCTCCTAGAAAAGTTATTGGCGAGGGTTGAGAAGAAAATCCTAGGGAGCCATTTGGCATTGGGGCCAACTTGACCATTATCTAATCTATTTTTAAAGAGCCAATACAAAGAAAGACTTCCTTGGAGTCAAAACCTTGTTTTTCAAACAAGACAAGAGTCCATTGAAGTTTTGTTGCATATCTTTCATCACGAATCTTACAACGTAAAATTTTTTCCTAGTTTCTACCTTGTTATTGAATAAGGTGAAACTCTTCCAAAGTTGAGCCACACATTTTTCATCACCAATCATAAAATCCCTTATTCTCTTTTTTTTATTATTAGTCAAAATAAAGAAACTAAAAGTTCTTCCAAAATTGTGTCCACCACTTTTACACCCACTTAAATCCATTCCTCTTTGCAATCTTAATTTAAGTGTTGAAAGTGTGTTGGTATGTCTTCATATTTTGGTGGTTTGTCTAGAAACCAATATTGATAAATCTCACTTATAGAAATATCTCACTTTACATCGTTGTGTTTCTCACATTATATCAATCCATTTGTGATACTTACATCTTGTTTTATTAAAACTTGATTTAAGTATCAAAATTGTATTATTACGCTACTCGCATTGTATTGAGTCATTGTTATACTTAAACCTTGTTTTTATTAAAACTTGATTTGAGTATTGAAATTTCCTTTTTTACACTAATCTCCTTGCACCAACCCATTTTTAATACTTACATAGTGTTGTGTTAGACTTGATATAAGTATTGAAATTATATTGTTACATTTTTTTTATCATTGGTAAATAGTTTTTTTAAAGGGACTATACCCTTGTATACAAAGAGGACCTAGAAGCCAAAATAGGAATGAAAAACATTACAAGAAGGATCAAGATCTAGATACGACATAAAAACCCAAGGTAACCAAAGAGAAATTACCCCAAAACATCAAACCAGTTTGAACACTGCAGAAGAAAAGCCAAAAAACAGCAAAAAACCTGAAGGGAGGCAGCAAGAGCAGCGCAAATCCACAATTACTTCTTGACGGCTTTGGCAATTCTAGATTTAATAGTTTTCAAATAGGTGAACATAGCCAATGTCTTAATATGAGTAGAGTCAGTAATATCCAGCTGTTGAATGGTTTGTTTTCTTTTCTTTTCCATGTCCCAAAGAGTTGTTGGTATTCCACTGAGATTAGAGACACAGCAGACATGCTACTCAATAAATTCATCGATTGCACTAAATATAGCCATATTATGGTCATGGCAAGTCTTGGCTTTCCCTAGATGGTTGTCCAGGGATTTTATTTTTTTGTAGATATCCTCAACCTATTTATTGTCAATATCAACCTCCTCCTCCTTCTTCCTCTTACCTTTTTGCTTAGCCAAGTTTTTGACTTCTTCTTTCAACAACAACATATCTGTTTCTAAGGCTTCTAGCCTTTTTATGGAGCTCTTAGTGTGTGCCTCCTATGAACCAGTACTGCTAATATGAAGGAGATTATGAGCAACCTCCAAGTCATGAGGAACGCTCCCCGAAACAGTGGTATCCAGGTTCAGTCTTTTAGAAGACCTAGTTATAGGTCTGGTCGAAGTGGAGGTGAAGGGGGTGGAAGCAGAGGTGGGGGGGATGATAGGGGGAGCCGAGAAGGAAGGAAAAGGGGTAGCAGTGGTGGTGATGGGGATAGAAGGAGAAGAGATGGGGGTAGTGGCAGCGGTGAGGGGAAAAGATGGAACAGAGATGGGGGAAGTTGGAATGCCAGGAAACTTAAGAAGACAAAGTTTATGCAACAAGAAGATGAGACCTTGATGCAAAGGGACCACACAAGTATGCTTTTGGAAATCCAAAATGGATCACTCAAGAGAATTAATTAGATAATGAGGGAAACATACCGTGAAACTTCTGCGGAAGTGATTGAGGAACACAAGATGTTTTAAGGGCACTGTGACGAATCTCCCCTCTAAAGAGATGTATCACACCATCATACGGGTGACCTCGTCAAAATGTGGAGGGATAGAGCTGACCTGTAAACCTGCCATGATGAAGATCAGTTTAACATTACCCTCAACAAATTTCCTCTCCTCAGTAGCCCTTTCAATCCTTTTATTAAAAAAGTGGTACCCATCCATTCCAAGGCCTGTTGCTTCGGCTATTAACACTTCATTGATCAAAATTTTTTGTCTGCCATATTCAACTTTGCGGTCCTTCCAATCCTTCACAAATTGCATGGAAATGCTTTGGTCGTGACCCTATATCTTCTCAATAAAATTTGTGATGCCTCCCTGGTTGAGAAGATTCCAAATCTCTTCATTATTCTTCCACTCCAGGTCCTCGCTGGGCTCGATCTGACAAGGGGCTCCTCCCATTTTCACCGTGCTTAAGTGATTAAAAGTATAAAATTCAAAATCCCTATGAGGAATTCTATGATAGATGCAGTTTCCAATCTACCTTTCTCTATTTTTTCTCACACGATGGGAATGATGAATAGTGTAGTCGTTGCTGTCATAACACTTCCCACGAATGCCTGCGTGAATGTTGCTATGTACCTGGGAGATCCCGCATGCATGAACTTCAGACCCCTTAGAAACCCACTTTAGATCATCATCATCCTTACTACGGACTTGAAAATCTGTAAAAACCTATTTAAAAGTTGTTATAGGCACAATATTTCCCGCATGTGTGGCTTTAATCTTCATATAAATCCACTTTAAGTCATCATCATACTTTCTATATCCTTGATTTCCCGTCAAGATCTACTTGAGTGTTGTTTTAAACTTATCAGCATGTGTGAAAGTATTATTCTTAAAGACCCACTCCAAATGCTCATTTATCTTACTCCAAATTTGCATGCTTATAAGTATCCGCTTGTATGTTGTTTTGAATCTGCTCAGGAATGTGATTAACATTTATGCCATAGTTAGCCAATGCATCTGCCACTTTGTTACCCTCCCGGTAAGTATACTTGATCCGAATATTATTGAAGGTTTGGCAAATACTTATGGATTCCAAGATGAAGTCCTTGATGTTCCAACTTGGAGGCGAACACTGATTAAGATGATTAATGATATTAAGCGAGTCTCCTTCAAGAATGAGATTTTGGATATTATGAGTCTAAGAAATTCTAAGGCCCCATAAAGTGGATAATGCTTCAGCAAAATGATTAGTTTGTATTCCCATTTTACGAGCATAAGCAGTAACCAAACTGCCTTTATGATCTTGGATCACTCCTCCCCCAACTGCAATTCTAGGGTTACCCTTAGAGGCCCCATCAAAGTTCAACTTATACCAGTTGAGATCAAGAGGATGCCAATGTATCAAAGATCTATCAATATTATTACTAGAATTATTTTGGATATTGTCAGCTCCAATCTGCCATTGGGACAAGATATGCTCTTCATTTTTTGGATAACTCTTTTTCTTGGGGGTTTAAATCTAGAAATATTCTCTTTAATAGCATTAGAAATTTTCCCAATATTGAGCTTATAATTCTGTTTACTATTTCTAAAGATGATATCATTTCTATCTTTCCATATCCCCCAAATAATATGAGGCATTACCAAATTCCAAAGCCTTCATAATGATATCATTTATATCTTTCCATATCAATATTGTTACGTTGCTCGCATTTGTATCATCCATTTTCAAGACTTAGAACTTATTTGTATTAAACTTAATTTAAATGTATACTTTGTGCTATTACGTTGTAAAAATCACTTCAACCCTTTTTTAATACTTATATCCTATTTGCTCGAAACTCGATTTAAATATTGAAATTGTGTTGTTACATTATTGAACACCTTTTTAGACAATTCGAATAATAGGAAACATTTTCCTTTGTGGTTGTTCCTTTGTCCAAAATTTCATAGATTTTCCTTGGTTACTTTCATTATACATTTCACAATCTTGGAAAAGTTTCCTTTGCAGCCATTATGCTATTAAATTTTAATCAACCATTTTGACTTTAACACTTATAACTTATTTTTCAAACCTTACTTGATTTTCAAAATTGTGTCATTATGATGTATGTTTTCCTTAGATTCCCTTTAGAAAATCACATGAGTATCCCTATATTTGCAAAATGTCTAGTTGGTTTCAATTACACTACAAAAATCGACACAGGAAATTCCTTCCATCTAAAGGAGTTCAATCATACAATCTACGTTTAGGCATTTGGTTTCAAAAATGCCAACCATGACTAACTAGCACATGATTCCCTACACTTAAGACAATAGGCAACCTAAGTTTTGGCATTCATATCAAAATGTGCCCGTCATGACTAAACCTTGATTGGTTTTTCACACTAGGGAATGCGTTCTGTTACCCTTTTCCCCACCTTCATTTCATAGTCAGTGGTATGATTTTGATGCTTTTGTAGTAACAAAATCAGGAACTTACTATTACATTTATACCACCAAGTATGTTATTTTATATATAGATCTCGCATAAGAAAAGTATTCACTAATGGCTCATCCCCTAGTCCTGGTGTCAATTAGTTGGTCTTGTCATCATTTTTTCCTACACAGTCATCAGTGATTTACACAGTTGTGTTTGTCTCTCAAACAATATTAGCTATCGTTATTTGGTCTTCTGTCATATCTAGTCTTTGACTAGGGAACCTAGAAACGTAATGGGGCACCCTTCGGCGCCCCAATCCTCTTTTTAGGTGCCCTGGTCCCGGTTGCACTTTATTCTCATTTAGAGTTTCAAGGTCAGTTTTTATGGTTTGTTATCTCATTTCCCTAGGTGCTAGTCATCATGTTGGGTCATTAGTGTCAAAATTTGAACAAGATATCCCTATATAAACATAACATACTCATTATCTTATGGGTGGACTATCTACTATCAAGAGCTAGCTATCTACTAAGGCAAAGGACTATATTTGGGCATCATTTACATCTATGTCACATAAGCATAGGGGGGAATGGTTGTTTTCATTCTATTACATCCACCATTTACATCTTACATCTAGTTATTTCCCCGTACTTCTACATCATTGATGTTAGGGGACCCTAGGAACACAATTTCACACACAAGCACAGAGAACTACATTGAGTCTAGAATATAGTGTAGTACTTAGTTGTATGTCCACCATTGTGGCAACTAAGGTCAGTTCGACCCCTTCATATGCATCTTTCATTTTTAGGGATTTTATGCTTTATATGGGGTTTTACAAGTACATCTTCATCACTAACTTACAGCGACATAAGTGAAGCCACTACAAAAAACCATGTGGTAAAGACAAATATATTGTGAAGACCTAGCAACACTATCAATTTCAGATCCTAAGTTTTTCTACAAACTAGAGCACCCAAAATATAGACCAGGGTGCCCATAGGTTCCCCAGTCCTCTCCCAGGTTCCCCAGTCCAGTCAGATCTTCAGTTGCTGCAATTGTCTAGGTATCTTATTCAAACTCTTCCTTGTCCGCATATCAGTTGGTTCAAGTCCAACACACAACGATGTAAGTCATCTTCAGGTTAGTATCTTATCCCTTCTATTTTCATTATTTCATTTCATGTAATCACGAGGATAAAAATATTTAGAACAAATATTTCAGATTGCATTATTCATTGAATTTCTATTTCTATTTAGATTAACTTAGAATATAGAATCCCTATTTCAAATTTTAGTTAATCATCTTCTAGTTCATGGTATGATTATGATTCTCCTAATCATTCATATATGTAGAATCCTCTTCATCAACCATATTCTCATGATTATTCTAATACATGTTATTCTTATGATTCTCCCCGGTCTCCTGAGCACCATCCAATTAACTTTCTTCTAAAGAATAATCAATCACCTAAATGACATTTTCCTCCTCTAAGGATTTGTGTTGCCACAAATTCTTCCAATCATTCATCTTATTTGACTCTTGAGTCAAAGTCTTCCCTTTCTCCGTAGGACCCCCTTTATCAGTCACCTCAACGTCTTCCTCCTTTGTAGATTCGTGTGACTCAAAAAATTTCTAATCAATCATCTAAGTCGACCCCTACATTACAATCCATTGACTTTCTACACAATCCTCTTTGTCTATCTGCACTATGTTGTCTTCTAGGAAAACCAATACTAACCTATTCCAAATCCAAATCTACTTTGTCATCTTCTTCTATCAATCAAAATCTAATACCTGTTTGGCCCCTGGGTCATTTTGATCATTCCTAATTCTATATTATTCAATCTTCTAAACACCGATGTTTGAGTCCATGTCAAAAAATTCACAAGAAACAATGTTCTAAGATATATTTTCTAAGCACTATCAAATTTATTTTTGGGATCAATAAGGTAAAACACTTCCATCATCTCCATCATCAAACATCTTCCCAATCTTCAACACTTGTTAGACCCATTTCTTCTAATCAACCTACTATAGTTGACCAACAATGACCCATACCAGTTGATTTCTTTCAACATGAAGAAGCAATTAGAGAATGCATGGGGCTACATGATGAAATTCCTCTAGAGGATCACGAGCAAGGATTATCTTTTGACCTTGATATGTTTGTGTTGGCGATAAATTTTGTTAGGTAGAAAAACTTGTGGATTTCTTGCCAATGCTATGGGAATCTAAGTCCCTCTACTTAATAGGTGAAGCTATCGTATATACATGCACGAGTAAAGGTGGATTTTCCTAGTCGCCTTATGGCGAGGGATCCAATAGGAGCACTCTATTGACCCTGCGACAAATCTAACAATATCTTGCTAGGGAAGACTTAGTTTACAGAGTGGGAAATGTGAGCGAGAAAGAGGTAGGAGAACTAATGTTACAGGTAGAAAATCATATTCCTACACACACTAGTTAGAAACTTCATCACATGCACTTATGAGAAGAAACAACTCTGCAAATGAACAACAAGACGAGATAAGAATTTGATGAGACTCAAAGTTTCATAAAATATCCTCAGTCAAAGAAGGCTACAAACTCCTTCTTATATTGATTGCTTGAACATAAACGTTGTACATAATGTGGGAATCGAATAAATTTGAGAGTCGAGGAAAGTAGAAGATAAATGAGCCATCTCCTTTACTTTCTCTAAGTACAATGCACTCTTGAGCTTACAAGATCAATTGACAACCTTTTGAAATGGGAACGACTTTACAATTTATATAGTGAGAAATGATCTCTTCATCTACCCCCCAATGCCTTTTCATATGTCCTCACACAACTTAAAACTTTTCAACTTCCTAGGAAACTTTTAAGTCTCTTTTTATAACATAAAGGTGACTTATTACACTAGGAACATTAATACATATGAAAAAGTGCAATCCTGACACAAAATTAGAACATTGAGAAGAGAGATAAAGTTGGGGGGAAGAAGAGAGAAAGTTGGGGGAAGAAGAGAGAGAAAGAGCGAGTGAAGAAGAAGAGGAGATGTCATTCCTGATGAAATCCACTGATACTTGTTAATTGAAAACTCAAATGCAGTGAGACTCTGAATCTTCGAACTCCTTGCACCATGAGAAACTCCTTCAAATCAGCTCGTGAATGCTTGCCAAGTTAAATGAACTGTTCCGTTGATGACTGCAACTCCCAACCTACGTATGGTATACTTGTGACCCTAACTATGTAGTGAGTGTATAAAAATATTGTCCAGTTCCCTGAGATGATCATCCCTCTATATCCCATTGTGCGAAACTTTCCCTTTGAGAACAACTTGCTATTTTTAGAATATGAGCACATGCTCTGCTATTTTGGGACATATCACATGTCTTGCTCTAGTTTCACCTTTTGAACCTTCTACCATATTCCAACCTCCTTTATTCCTGATATATTATTTTTAGCTATTTTTAGCAGGTTGCAATTTGGGGACCTGCTATTTTGGGGAGAATTGGTTTTTTTTTGTCTTACTTTCCATTTTACTCCTTTTATGATTGTCTTGAGTGATTGAACTTGCAATTTAGTGGGGCTCACCATTTATAACATGTGAGGAAGTATAACATATGCTATTTTTAGTAAATAGTTAAAACAACCTTTATTTGCAACAAGAATAACTATTTTGGATTCGTCTCTTCGTCACGAACTTGTGCTCCAATTTTCATTACGATTCGCTTTCCAAAAAGCTCGGAAATGAAAAATGAAAATTTATTCTTGGTAAGAGCTTCGGGTATGGAGCTACTAGGGCAGAATACTAATAAAAAATCAATCCTTCATATCTTGAGAAACTAGCAACTTCTTTGTGCAAAAACTAGTTTGATAGAAACTAGATTTTTTGGAGACCCTTCCCTCTGAATTTTGGAGGGTTTCACCTGCCAAATCTTTGGGAATTCAAAAATTTCTTTGAAAAGGGAAGAATTTTGATAAAAAAACAGCATCCTTCCCTATCCCTGAAAAATAAGGCACTTCATGGCTCGTAAACTACTTCATGTGAAACTAGATTTTTCAACGATCATCCCCTCTAATTTTTGCGTGATTTCGCCCATTGGAACCTTGAGAATTAAATAGGTAGCTCAATTCCTTTTTCGCAGATGTTCTTCATGTGACAAGGTCAGAACTCTGATGAAAAATCAGTCCTCCACATCCCTAAAAAATAGGGACTTCATGACGCGTTAAAACTAGTTCACGCGAAACTAGATTTTTCAATGATAATTCCCTCCAATTTTTGTGCGTTTTCGCCCACTGGAACCCTGAGAAGTAGAGAGGTAGCTCGCTGATTTTTTCCATTACTGTGTCATGGTGGCCATTAATGGAGCTTGGAATCTACATAGATCTGGTTTTGGTCTCCATTCATGTAACGAAATAAACTCCATTGCGATAGGTTTTTGCTTCTTGTCTTACTAGTGAAATTTCCTTTCGATCTGGTTACCGGTTTGACGGGAATTTGATCTTTGTCCTTCGTGGAGCCAGAAGTGAAATTTCTTCGCCATGAGCATTCCTTGTTGCAAATGAGAGAGGTTTGAATATGAGTTTTTAATGAACTTCAATAGAGAAGAACTCATACAACAGATGGTTTGTCAATCCGTGCACCGGTTTGTCAATTCGTGCACCAGTTTGTCAATCCGTGCACCAGTTTGGAAGATTTCTTCAAATTTCGATTTCATGGCAATGGGGATTTCCACTGGTCTTCATTTTTTCTTCGTATTTCAATAAAATATTATTCTAAGACCTATCTATCACCATGGGGTAGAGGATTTCACTGATGTGGTAAAGCTGGTTTGAGATTTGGAAATGGTGAAGTGGTGGACTGAGGTGATCTCTGCAACTTTCTTCTAGCAATGGAGAAGCAACTAGAAGCAATAAGAAGCAACCATGAGTTAGAAAATTTTCAAATTTTGGAGTTGGAGTTGGGTGATTTTTTTTCCCCTGACATCCCTCTCCTCAAAGGGACATGAGGGACATCAGCTTCCACGATGAGACAAGACGGCAAAACATGTGGTGTTGATCCGACGACATGGAGTGAGTACTCAAAAATCAGCTTTAAAGCATTGAGGGGCTGGAAGCGGGTTACATGGGTGACCAAAAATATCTCCTAGAGGGATTGGTGCACATTTTTCAAGGTTTGATGTCCTTGACCTCTGAGTGATGTGAGGGACATCAAATTCCACAGCATTCCTGGAGTTGACACGTGGCAGTTGATCCGACCGAAAGAGAATTTGAGCTCCAAATTGCACCTAGGGGCTGAACTTGCAATGCTAATGGTCGTATGGGGTTCCAGAGGTCTCATTGGGGATGGCCAATTTTTTTCTAAGGTTGATGTACCTGACCCTTAAGGACTTCGGGGACATAAAATCCCGCTAGGCTCTTAGAGTTGACATGTATCCTCCCAAAATTTGGCTAAGTCTTGAACTTGCTCCAAGAGGACAACTTGTGACGATGATAAATTGAGCTCCCGATGGACTTTTTCGGAAAAATGTTAAATGATCTTGACTAGTAAATGGCACTTTTGAATCCAATTGTGGGGGTCTAATGTATCTTGATTCTTCCATTTTATCCTTGAAAAAATCATATTTTTCATTTGATACTCCACATGTGCCTGAGAAAAACTACTTGCAGACCTAATTCGCCAAAGTGTTGTGAAAAATACTGATATTGACCATCATGCAGGGATTGGAATTATATTTCTGGAGATGTTTTATTTTTTCTCCTAACTCCATCTGGAGCTCCCGGAATCACCTTTCAAAGCTCAACAACTATTTTGGCATATGTACTAACTAGGCCTGTGAACCCTAACTCTGGCAAAACTGCCAAAACTTCTCTGAACTCTTCCAGAATCTTCTATGAATCATCTCCATGATGTCCCAAGACCTTTGAATCACCTCCACATCCACTTAGGCTCTTCTTGTTCCGCTCCATGGAGTTGCTCCAGTCCCTAGGAAGGCCAGTGATAGCCCTTCCTACAACTGCATGTAGCTTGCAACTTTTAATGAACTCCTAAAATCACCTAGGGGGGGAATGAATGAAATTTCCTAAATCACCTAGGGGGATGGTAGATACATGTTAGTTGGGTGGTCACTTTAGACTTGACTGGATGGACCTGAGGTATCTTGGAATGATAGGACTTGAAAAATTTAACACAGGGGTATAGTTGTCATACTCGGAAATTGTTAATTTCCCTATTGCACATTTGCATGACAATAGAAGGCTCTAACTTGGGTAACATGACATAGACTAAGTGTAGTGAAGACATGACATGGGGAATCTCGAATCTTAATTTCATACCATATGATCTATTGACCAGTGCCTTATCCATTGGGCCTTGTAGAGTCATGTACAACTTATGAGAGAGAGAGAGAGAGAGAGAGAGAGAGAGAGAGAGAGAGAGAGAGGAAACACACACACACACAAGAAAATGGAAAGGAAACACACAACACAAAACGGGAAGGGAAACACAACAGAAATGGAAACACAAATTATATCTTGATTATTCCATTTGATCCCTAAAAAATCATATTTTTGATTTGGTACTCCACATATGCCTGAGAAACACTACCTACAGACCTGATGCGCCAAAGTGTTGTGAAAATACTGATTTGACCATATTGTAGGGATTGGAATTCTATTTCCGTAGATTTTTTATTTTTTCTCCTAACTCCATGTCGAAGCTCCCAGGGAAACATTCCGAAGCTTAGATGTTGTTTTGGCATGTGTACTGACTAGGCCTGTGAACCCTAATTTTGGAGAAACTACCACAACTTCTCTGAGCCCTTCAAGAATATTCCTAAATCATTTCCATTATGTCCCAATACCTTTTAATCACCTCCATGTCTGATTTGTATTTTTTGTTCTACTCCATGGGGTTGCTCCAGTCCCAAGAAGGCCAGTGATAGCCCTTCCTACAATTGTTTGTAGCTTGCAACTTTTAATGAACTCCTAAAATCACCTAGGGGGAATGAATGGAATTTCCTAAATCACCTAGGAGGATGAGATCATGTTAATTGGGAGGTCCTTTGGATTGACTGGATAGACCCGAGGTGTCTTAGAATGATAGGACTTGAAAATTTTAACACGAGGGTATAGTTGTCATCCTCAAAAATTGTTAATTTCCTTGTTGCACATTTGCATGACAATAGAAGGCTCTAGCTTGGGGGACATGACATAGACTAAGTGTAGTGAAGACATGACATGGGGAATATAGAATCTTAATTTCAAACCATATGATCAGTTGACTAGTGCCTTATCTATTGGGCCTTGCAGATTCATGTACAACTTAAAACAAGAGGGAGAGAGAAGAAGGAAACACACACAAAAAAAAAATGGAAAGGAAACACACAACACAAAATGGGAAGGGAAACACAACAGAAATGGAAACACACCTAGCAATCACCTATGGTACAAGGTGGAGGACAACCCACTTTCACTAAAGTACTTTTCATTCCTTAAAATTTACCCGTGAGTGGCAAACACAGAGTGATGTTGTTTTGCAAAGCCATTGAATGGTTCCAAAAATTATCCTCCTCTCCTCAACTATTTATGAAAGTTGGGTGCTTTCATGATCATCTTTTTTTTTATAGGATTGATTCCATGCAAGCTTCTTGATGTTCAGGTCTTCTCTTGGAAATTCCACTACCTTCATCCTCTTTGAAATTGATTTTGTAGTGCCAGTTGCATTCCACATTTATCCACGTAGTTGATTCCTCATTGAGCATCGTATCACTACCCCAGGGATGCTTTTCATTCAAATTGCTTGAACATTCTGGATTCTTTTCTTTCCCAGGTCTATGCTCGTTGACCTCTTTTCCATGAAAAACCTCAGACTTATCCTTTTTCTCTACTCCACTATGAGGTGCTTAAGTACTGACAGAAGGATTAGAAGCAACCTCATAGTTTTCTTGTATGGCCATGACATGAGTTAAGAGATCAAGAATTAGCTTGGGGTCTTCCACAACTTCCACTACATTCAATATTTCTTACACAGAGATCTCCTTTGTTCCTTCCATGGCTCATCTTTATACACCTTCAAAGAATATTTATTTTTAAGCTAAAGGGATCTATCTGAAGGGGTTACTTCATTATCTTGGGAATTGTTGCATTCTATTAATCCTTCATCAAGAGGAGATTCATCTTCAAAGACCTCATAACTCCTTGCTTCAATTTCTTCATCATGGAAAGAGTCTTCTTCTTCAAATGGGAAAGAAAACATCTCCATTTCATTATTACATCCATCAATCATTAGCTCAGGGTCTTTTGTTTCTTCCACGGCTCTTAGCAGTTCTTGTATAGATGGTTCTTTCCCACTATTCGAGGGCTCATTACAATACTAATTTTGTCTCTTCCTATGGTGACATGATCAAGAGAGTCCTTCATCTTCAAATGGGAATGAGAATATACTCTTCATCTTGGATAAGTACATAAGCTGATTTTTCTATCTTGAAAATCATCAAGAACCATTTCCTCTTCTTCACGATTTGCATCGTCTGAAAATTTGGAGCTGCCCTCTTGTAACTTAAATATCCTCAATGCTTCTTCAAGGTCCATCCCTCTCCAGGAAGGCTTATATGGCCCTGTCAAGCTGGGAATTTCCTCTTCCTCCTTGGTTGTCACAAAGTGATTCATCTTCTTGCTATCTTGGTATAAGATGTTAGCTTTAGGGCTTCCTGCCTTTTGCACTCATGTACCTCGTCTTATTCTCTGAAAGAAATTTCTCCATGTCTCCCTTCACTAGTATGGTTGTGGATGACCAATTCATCTGAATTTTCCCTCCCAAGTCTCGATAGAAACTTCTACTCAGTAACATTCTAAACGAGGTTGGGATGTCTGCTACCAAAATCATCACTGAAACTTTCTTGTTTGGAAATTTGGTGAGAGCCACCTATGCATCTTTGACCTTCCCTACAAGTGGGACCTCTTTTGACTCCAAAGAGTAACAAGAGCCACTGGGTGGAGTCATGGTAAGTTTGAGATCCTTGGCAACCTTCAAAGGCATCACATTATCTAAGGCACCAGAATCTATTATGCAATTGTTTAGTACATATTCTCCAACAAGAAGGGAGACGTAGAAAGGATCAACCTTGTCAGTCTTGGATGCGCTTAAGGAAAACATGTTTTGTAAGGGAGGTGTAGGTGGGTTTGGCAACATGCCTTTGGAAATATAAGTTACAACATTGGATATTAGACACCTAGTCCTGATATATCGGACGAACCTCTCAAATTGTTCAGGATCAGTCCGCAAATATTCAGTTTTAATAATTTGAACTTTGGCTTTGTTCGCATATTCTATGAAATCAAAAGGAGAAGTATGCAAACAAGGGTGATGAAGGGACTGATTTTAGAGTCAGGATAGGTTTGGAGGAAGGAGTAGATTTTTGGGGAACATAGGGGATCTTGAAAGGTACACTAGGAGCTTTCAAAGAACTAGATTTTACAGGAGTATATTTAGATTTAGTATTAGAAGATGTATGAGAAGACTTACTTGGAATTGCTGGAGACTTCTTATTTGCCACATGATCAAGCTCCAACAATGCAAACTCCATGGAGGATGGGAGTCAAAGATCCTTGACTAATTATTTTGTTTTGCGGAGTCACCACAAGAGGATCTTCAATCTTCTTTTTCTTTGCAACAGTGGAGGGAGATGTTCCTTTCTTAGACTGAGAATGAGTGAATACCACACATGAGAAATTGGGTGCATCTTCTTCATCACCTCTAGATCATAGAATCTAATTTGTGTATCATTCTCAAACTCATTATTTTCTAGGAAATAACCACCTTTAAGTTATTGTTCAAAATCCTCTTCATTTTCCTTACTCCTAGAATTTGCATTGAAAGTTGGGACCTCCAAGGAAATCCTTTGGGGTGCTCCTGCAATCTGATTTCTGTTGCTTCTTTGACAATAAATTTGTTCAAATATTTCCCTCTTTAGTGACGTCATCTCATTTGCCAATTTTTATAGCAATGGATATTTTCTCTCCCCTCTAGGATGTTGTGTCTTTCCCTTTGACAGATTCTTGATCTTTCTAGAGAAGATGAGATCATCATCAAGTTCAATGGCCATCCTTTGTGCTTCTACAATGTTCCTTGGTTGAACTCTTCGTAGGATAAATCCTACCTCTGATGATTGAGCATTGATGAAGAATCTCTTGGACATTGTTTTCAGATGGTGAATCGTCTCTAGGTATCCTATGAAGCAATCGTTCGAAACGAGCCACGAAGTCTCTCATAGTTTCACTTTCTCCTTTATTTATTTGTGCCAATTGAATAAGAGGTCTTGACAGTCCTCTAATAAATATGAATCTTTTCTTGAACTTCCTTTTGATGTCATTCCAGTAAGTGATGGATCTAGTAGGTAGGAGGTAGAACCATTCTGATGCTTTTTCTTAGAGAGACTCCACGAACAATCTTACAGAGACATTTTCATGTTGGACACTAAGAATCCCACATGATGTGGTGAAGGTCGATATGTGCTCTTTAGGGATTTATGTGCCACCACCTTTGAGCTTTGGAAAGTTCTTGCGGGAAATTGTTGGAAGATCATGAAGAGGTGGTTCAAGAGAAAACGGGCCTATATTTCTTCCCCATGGAATAATGGATTGAGTTATTTTTGCTTCGTCTGCCATTGTTTCTACTTCACCTTATACTTCAACAAATTCTTCTTCAAATTCTAGAAAAATTTGTTGGGGCACTGTGGAAAAGATCTATAATATGAATATGAAAAGACACTGATGGAATACAAAATGTGGTTCATCACTTGCAAGAAATTGACAGTACAATTAGATTTACCTTTACACCTCTCAATGGATCTTTCATCAACTCTTTTTTCTTTTGTTTTTTCAATATTTCAATAATTTCAAATTTTAAGTTTTCTTAATTCTTTTTAAATTTGATTTCTTTTTAATTCTTGGACCTTACGTTTGTATTTTTGGTGTAGATGCTACCAAAACATCCCCACATTGGGCACCAAAAATTGTTGGCAATAAAATTTGTTGGGTGGACAAACTTGTGCATTTCTTGTCAACACTCAAGGAATCTAATTCTCTCTTCTTAACCGGTGTGACTGTCGTATATACATGCATGAGTAAAGGTCGATTTTCCTAATGACCTTGTATTCGGGTATCTAACAGGGGAACTCCAATGACCCTGCAGCAAAACTAGCAATATCTTGCTAGGACATAATTTTTTTAAAGAGTGGGAAAGGGGAACAAGAAAAGAGATAGCAGAACTAATGTTGTAGGTAGAAAATCATATTCCTGCACACACTAGTTAGAAACTTCATCACATGCACTTATGAGAAGAAACAACTCTACAAATAGTAACAAGACCAAATAGAATTTGATGAGCACAAAGTATCATGAAATCCCTTAGTCAAAGAAAGATGGAAAATCCTTCTTCTTGTATTGATTACTTGAAAAAACATTGTACATAGTGTGGGAATGGAAGAAATTTGAGAGTGGAGGAAAGTAGAAGAAAATGGCTATCTCCTTTGCTTTCTCTAAGTACAATGCACTCTTGAGTTTACAAGATCAATTGCCAACCTTTTGAAATGGGAATGGCTTTACAATTTATAGAGTGAGATATGACTCTTCATCTTCCCCCCAATGCCTTTTCATATGTCCTCGCACAACTTAAAACTTTTCAACTTCCTAGGAAACTTTTAAGTCCCTTTTTATAACATAAAGGTCACTTATTACATTAGGAACATTAATACATATGAAAAAGTGCAATCCCAACGCAAAATTAGAACATTGAGAAGAACGAGAAAGTTGGGGGGAAGGGGAGAGAGAAAGAGTGAGAGAAGAAGAAGAGGAGATGCCATTCCCAATGAAATACATTGATCCTTGTTGATTGAAAAATCAAATGCAATGAGACTCTGAATCTTTGAACTCCTTGCACCCTGAGAAACTCCTTCAAATCAGCTCGTGAATGCTTGCCAAGTTGAATGAATTGTTCCATTGATGACTGCAACTCCCAGCCTATGTATGATATACCTATGACCCAAACTATGTAGTGAGTGTCAAAAAACATTATCCAGTTCCCTGAGATGATCATCCCTCTATGTCCCATTGTGCCAAACTTTCCCTTTGAGAACAACCTTTTATTTTTAGAATATGAGCCCATGCTCTGCTATTCTGGGACATATCACATGTCTTTCTCGCATTTAACCTTCTAAACCTTCTACCATATTCTAACCTCCTTTGTTCCCAATATATTGTTATTTTTAGCACATTTTTATTTTTAGCATGTTGCAATTTGGGGACTTGCTATCTTTGGAAGAAGTCGTTTTATGTCTTACTTTCCATTTTACCCCTTTTTTGATTGTCTTGAGTGATCGAACTTGCAATTCAGTGGGGATTTCCATTTATATAATGTGAGGAAGTATAACATATATTATTTTTAGTAAATGGTGAAAAAACCTATGTTGGTGATGGGAACAACTATTTTGGATTTGTCTCTTCGTCATGAACTCATGCTCCAATTTTTCAGCATGATTCGCTTTCCAGAAAGCTCAGAAATGAAAAATCAAAATTTATGCCTGGTAAAAGCTTTGGGTATGGAGCTATCAAGGCAAGATACTGATAAAAAATCAGTCCTTCATATCTTGAGAAATTGGCAACTTCATCATGCAAAAACTAGTTTGAGAGAAACTAGATTTTTTGGAGACCCTTCCCTCTAAATTTTGAAGGGTTTCACCTGTCGGATCTTTGGGAATTTGAAAATTTCTTCAAAGAGGGAAGAATGTTGATAAAAAACACAGCCCTCCATATCCCTAAAAAATAGGGACTTCATGGTATGAAAACTAGTTCACGCAAAACTAGATTTTTCAACGATCATCCCCTCCAATTTTCACGTGATTTTTCCCATTGAAACCTTGAGAATTTAAGAGGTAGCTCGCTACCTTTTTCACAGATGTTATTCATGTGACAGGGAAGACATCTAATGAAAACTCAGTCCTCCATATCCCTAAAAAGTAGGGACTTCATGGTGTGAAAACTAGTTCACGTGAAACTAGATTTTTCAACGATAATTCCCTCCATTTTTCATGCGATTTCACCCACTAGAACCTTGAGAATTGGAGAGGTAGCTAGCTAATTTTTTCGAATGCTATGTCATGACAACCATTAACAGAGCTTGAAATTTGTAGGTCTATTTTTTTCTCCATTTGTAATGAAATCAACTCCTTTGCGATAGGTGTTTGCTTCTTGTCTTACTGGTGAAATTTCCTTTCGATCCAGTTACCGGTTTGACGGGAATTTGAACTTTGTTCTTCATGGAGCCAGAAGTGAAATTTATTCTCTATGAGCATTCCTTGCTGCAAATGAGAGGTTTTAATATTACTTTTTAATATCCTTTAAGAGATAAGAACTCAAAAACAGATGGTTTGTCAATTTGTGCACTGGTTTGGAAGATTTCATCAAATTTTGATTTCATGGCAATGGGAATTTCCATTGTTCTTCTTATTTGTTCTTCGTTTCTTCTTCTTATTTCGATGAAATATTATTTTGAGACCTGTATATCACCATGGGGTAGAGGATTTAACTTCTATAGTGAAAATGGTTTGAGCTTTGGCAATGGTGGAGTGGTGGATTGAGGTGATCTCTGGAACTTTCTTCTGGCAATGGAGAAGCAGTTAGAAGCAGCCATGAGTTAGAAAATTTTCAAATTTTTGAGTTTGAGTTGGGTGCATATTTTTGTCCTTAACATCCCTCACCTCAAAGGGACATGAGGGACATCAATTTCCATGATGAGCAAGATGGCGACACGTGGTGGCGATCTGACGGTAGGGAGTGAGTGCTCCAAAATTAGCTTTAAAGCACTGAGGTGCTATAAGCGGGTCACATGGGTGACCAAAAATATCTTCTAGAGGGTTGGGCACATTTTTCAAGGTTTTATGTCCCTGACCTGTGAGGTATGTAAGGAACATAAAATTCATAAAATTCCACGGCGGTCTTGGAACTGACACATGGCGAACATCCGACCTCAGGGGATTTGAGCTCCAAATTACACCCGAGGGCTGAACTGGCAATCCTGATGGTCACATGGGGTTCCAGAGGTCACATGGGGGCTAGACACATTTTTCCAAGGTTGATCTCCCTAACCCTTAGGGATTAAAAATCCCACCAAAATCCTAAAGCTGACATGTGTCCTCCTAAAATTTGGCTAAGTCCCGAACTCACTCCAAGAGGACAACTTGTGATGATGATATATTAAGCTCCCAATGGACGTTTTTGGCAAAAATTTATATGATCTTGACTTTAAATGGTCGTTTAAGTCCAATTGTGGGGGTATTATGTCTTGATTATTCCATTTGATCTCTGAAAAAATGGATTTTTTATTTGGTACTCCACCTATGCCTAAGAAAAACTACCTGCAGACCTGATACACCAAAGTGTTGTGAAATACTAATTTAACCATCTTGTAGGGATTAAAATTATATTTCCATAGATTTTTTTTCTCCTAACTCCATTCAGAGCTCCTAAAATCACCTTCCGAAGCTCGGGGGTTGTTTTGGCCTATGTACGGACTAGGCCTATGAACTCTAATTATGGCGAAAATGCCCCAACTTCTCTGATCCCTTCCAGAATCTTCCAGAATCATATCCATGATGTCCTAAGACATTTAAATCACCTCTGTGTCTAATTTGTATTTTCTATTCTGCTCCATGGGGTTGCTTCAGTCCCAGGAAGGCTAGTGATAGCCCTTCCTAGAATTGCTTGTAGCTTACAACTTTTAATGAACTCCTAAAATCACCTAGGGGGAATGAATGGACTGTCCTAAATTACCTAGGGGGATGAGATAACATTAATCAAGGGGTCACTTGGATTGACTGGACAAACCTGGGGTGTCTAGGGAATGATAGGAACTTGAAAACTTAACACAGGGGTATAGTTGTCATGCTCGGAAATTGTTAATTTCCTTGTTGCACATTTGCATGACAACAGTTTGCATATTGTGGGGAAGAGATTGATTCCTTTTTTCAGAAAATAGAGGAAGATCCTGATATCATCAAACTTGATCCTCCTCTTATTCTTCCATCTTCACATTCCCCATTACATGGAGAAACACCTGGGTTTTTCATTGATCCCTGGGATATCTTCTCATCACCCAATCATTCCTTACATACCATGATTCCTCAATCACAATATCTCATTGGGTCACCTACTGGTATCCCATCATCTTCTTCTATATGTGGGCCACCTCCCGGTAGCCTAGCTTCATCTTCCCTTAGGCCACATCCTAGTAGCCCTTTATCTTTTATTTTTGGGCCACTTCTTGGTAGCCCATTATCTTCTTTCCTTTGGCCACGTCTTAGTATCCCTTCATCTTCTATTTATGAGACACCTCTGAGTATCCCATTGTCTTCAATCCTTGAGCCACATAGTAGTAGCCCCTCCTCTTATATTTATGGGGCACCTCTGAGTATCCCATCCACTTCTATTTATGGGACACCTTCGGGTAGCTCATCATATTATATTCTTGGGCCACCTCCTAGCACGTTACCTCTATCCTTGGGTGACCTCCTACTAGCCCATTCCCTTCAATCCGTGGACCTTATCCTCTTCATCCATCATATCATCCTTCTATTGAAAATTGTGGCAAGACCACCATCATCTCTACCATTCATATCCTCAATCCTAACCATATAGTTTCTTCTCCCACTTCTCGAGATCAAAAAAATCACATGTTAGCTTGTATTAAGTACCAGTAATTTCTTCATCAAGCTAAGATCAAAAATTCAAAAATCTCCAAACCTCCCAACAAACCCAACACCCACAAATTTAAAACTCAAACATGATTCAAAAATGCACACCAATGCCAACGCCAAGTATGACAGAAAGTGCATAAATATATGGATATGGAACTCAAGCCCCCACATACAAAATCCACGTTGAAAGATAAGTCATAGTCACTTATCAAGTATCATTGAGATTGGAGATAATATCACTCTTGATAAGAAACAACTCCTAGTCTCCCTCATTAAATAAATCACAAACATCATTGTTGGATCCTATAATGTGGAGTGAGATTTTTGGTCCCAACTTCCCAATCATTCATCTTCATCTTCTTATCCCTTCATGGTTTTCCCTTCACAAAGCCATTTAAAATAAAATAAAAATAGAAAAACATTCAATTATTACAAAAACATCAAAGGTGCAAAGATCAAAAACTGTAATAAGGTATTGCATACACATGGATGTTCTTTCCTTCCTTTCTTTATATTCCTCTAGAAACCACCCACCATTTCATCCCTTCGATGATCTTTTAGTTGGTCTATTTGCGCTCATTATGTGACATTTGATCTCTAATATATCTATTTGACCTTGGTCTTTCATCACCTTGGTAAATTAAAGAACAACTGGCCTCATAGAGATCCTATCATTATCCTCATCTAATAAACTTGTTGCAAAGACTTTTGGGCATATTTGCTAACACTATCCAATGTCATCATCACAATCACTTCTACATCCTTCCATCAAGACATCATTGGTTCTTAACCCCTTATGAAAACAATCAAGAGAGCTGAAATATTTTTTAGAAAGAATTTAAAAAAAAAAAAAAAAAAAAGCAACAAAAATCTCTCTTGGTGTATTTCCAGTATCTCTACTGGGGCTATGGATGCTTGGCTGATAGTAGAGAAATGATGTGACTAGAATAAAATACATCTCAGTTGGGGCTATGGATTTCTAATTGGAAGTGGAGAAATGTACAACTCTCCTTCCACCCTCCACTCACAAATCACCTTTCAAAATAAATCATTCCTCAACATTGGCTAGTGTTTCTTCACTTATTTCCCCTTTAAATTTTCACTTCATGAAGTAATTAATTTCTACATGCACACAATGGATCTCGATGAGAAAATAGGACTAGTATGTTACCAGGTGTTGTTTGGACCTTGTTCAAACTCTTATTTTCATCCTTATTTTGTCTCACGATTTGTGCCTTTGGCTAATCAATTTTTCATCGCCAATCTTCTAGCTACATTTTCCATATCCTTTCATAACATTCGTTGTTCTTCTGCTTTGTTCAGAACATCCATGTGTATAAGATTACCTTATTACCATGTTTTAGGGAAACTTTTTCCCTTCTTTCAATAAATAATATTGTCTTCTTTCTATCATTTGTTTTTCGTCCAGCTTGTACTGTGGGCATGCTCACTCCTTCCTAGCATCTCATTGTTTGATTTCATCATCATGTTGAACCTATCCTCTTGGCCTTGATCTGACTTATCCTATTCTTCTATATATGTGCAGGATTTCCCCTGTATATTCTCACCTCTCACTGTGGGGGATCTTTGCATATTTTTTTCCTGTACATAGCTTCGAATTTTTTTCAAAAAACCCTAAAAATTTCGTAAAATTCTAGAAAATCCAAAAACATTGGTAAAATATTTAAAAATCCAAAAACATTGGTAAAACCTTAAAAATTTTAAAAACATTGGTAAAAAATCAAAATCCAAAACATTGGTAAAACATCAAAAATCCAAAAACATTGGTAAAACATCAAAATCCAAAACATTCGGAAAACATCAAAAATCCAAAAACATTGGTAAAACATCTAAAAATCCAAAAACGTTAGTAAAAGCATTAAAACATCCTAAAAATTTACACAACACAACATCCTCAAACTTGAAAACTGTCCTACAAAACATCTTACTTTAGTGTTTACTTGTTCTAGTGCACGACATGCAGATCATCTTGATCTTCTTTCATTAACAAAGTAGGTTTACTTGTTATGTCTGTATTCCCTTACATATATTGTTGCTTGGGGCAGTTTCATAATACATGATTGATTTTTCATGGGAATTTTGTCCTCCGTCTATTCCCCTTGCATGTATCCTTTCTTGGGGCACCATTTTAACCCATGTCGTATAACTCGAACATTTGGGAATTGAAGTTGGATAACAAAAACATTGGTGCAACTTTTTTGAACGTTGTTTGTTTGAGTATGTTTTTTATGTTTTTTTGATTATGTTTGTTTGTTTGTTGGTTTGCTTGTTTACTTTCTCGTACTGCATTGCTTTATGTATTTTGCTTTGAGTTAGTCCTTTAAAAATGAACAAAAATCAGTATTATGGCTCTTCATGTCATTTTACACTTTTGTTGTATGCTTATATAAAATAAATAGTTACTTTCAAGCCCGATGGTACGTCAGTTATGTCAAAATCTTCCAATTCTCCATCTATCTTCTTGTTTCCATTCTAAATAACTTTCTACCTATCATTTTCCAATTCTCCCCCCTCCCTTGCTTCTTCCACTTGAGACACAGGATCCTACTCTTTTTATCGATTCCAACAATGGCCAGCTAAGCCCACTTCGAATCCCCTTTATTATTATGAGTTTTTCTTCCATAAGTTCTTGGGTAATAGGGATCATTTTTATCCCCCCACCCTCCCTTGTTTCTTCCACACATATAAGTCCATGATTTCTTTTCCAATCAATCACTTTGAACAATGGCCTACCAGGCTCAGTTCAAATCTCAGTCGTTAAAGTGTCTTATTCTTCTGTTGTGATCTTTCCTTTCTTCTTTTCGAGCGTCAATCGACCTCTTCCATCACCCTATCGACACTTGAGAGGGCATCCTCCATCTTACTAATTTTCATCCACCCTTACCAAATTTTATTGTTTGTAATTGTCTACTATCTTTGAAATGATGTCACTAGCGTTACACCACATCAAAAGAGGAGAAAATGTAGACACCTAAATCTGACTACACATTTTTAATACTAAAATTACACTTCTTATCATATTTTCTGTCACTTCATTATAATTAGTGATTTCCTGCTAATTAACTACAATTCCCTTTTATTTTGGTCAGTTAACGACACTCTGTTAATTAGCTAGCCTTCCCCCCATCCTAGGTGTCAATTAACGACACTTTGTTAGTTATAATCCTCTTTTAATTAATTAATTAATCATTATTAATTAATTAAGCCTTTTAATCTTCTATTTAATCAATAAAACCTCTTATTGGTTAAATCCCCCATTCAAACCCTTCAAATTCTACTAATTTCCTTCTAAATCACCTCCAAATGGTTTTTTAAGCATATCTTGGTCTATTAATTAATCCTAGTTGATTAATTAAATCATCTCCAACTCCCATGAGTTGTTAATCCTTAATTAATCTTTTCTAATCATACTTATCCCTTTCTAATTCTATTTTACGTTTATATCACATTCACTAGGTTGCAAGCTTCTCCAAAACTAGAAAGCTATATAAAGAACCTAGGACACTTTGTCCAAGTTTACACCATGTCCTTGTAAGACATTTACATATGATAAGAGCATTTCAATCTTGGAAGACTTATTGATCAAGCAACCATTTCTATCTTCTACTTGACAAAGAGTAGTAAGAGAAGAACTTAACATGGCAATTAAGTCATATAAGTGAGATCTCTTCCTCTTCCATGGAAAATTTCCTTTGATCGCACGTAGCTACATTTAGCTCACTAAAGGAGTACCTACAATCTAAAGCTGTCAAAAACATCAAAGGATGGTTTGTATTTCATGTTTTTAATATTAGATGCATTAGTTAAGATTTTCTTTTTAATGGTTTTATCATGATGTTTATGTTAGATTAGCTTTGTTATTGGAACTACTTGATGTTAGTTTCTATTAATTAGCTTAGCTTCTTTATCATGCATACAATTCTGATCTCCATTTAGTGGTAAGTTTGGTTGCTATTTCCAAATTTGGGTTTAGATTTGGTTACATTTAAGAGGCCCACTCATGAGGCCCTATAATCTCACATGTGCCCAAGTTTTACACCTCTAGCCTAGGCACATGGAGGGAAAAAGTGTGATTTAGCGTGCTTAAAGCCCTCCATAGCCTATTTGTAAAGGGCTTTGTTGCAAGGTGGCATAGTTTTTAAAAATCGTATGAGTCTTCAGTCAATTATCATGGTTTTTAAAAACTTCCAACCAATAAAACGATGTCATTTAATGAATCTCAGTAAAATAAATGTTAGAACTTTCCACTTCATGTGCGCAAACAACATAAAACAGCCCATTCATGGTATATTTCAGAGAAGGGCTACGCCATTTTCATTTATGCATGTGCACAGGCCCTCATGAGCTTAACTTGCATATTGCTAGCCACTAGCCATTTCCTAGCACTCTCACTAAATTTAGCAGGAAGACAACAAACTACTAGATCATGTGTAAACTAGAGTGGTCTCCACCAAATAAAGTAGAGCAGGCAGGGAAGTTACAAACATAGTTACAATTGTTACCACAATGCTTCAAATACAAATCTCAGTCGCCTTCCACAATTGTGGGGCGCTACTGAATGGCTTCTCCATTTGAATGGGTTATCTTCATATGCTTCCTTGTTGGCTGCTGCTCACACCTCATCGTTTTATTCTCCTAAAACATTTATTCATCAACATCCACTTCTTTGAATCATTGCCATCATCATTTATAGAAATAAGTAGATGGCCACAAAACCACTTAGTAGGACAAAGACATTGATAGTATTTCATTATTCTTATATTAGAAATAAATTGCTTAACAATGCACATTTCAAATGCCTCAATCATATTCATATAATGTCAATGTCGATGCCATGAACTACCAATTTCACAACATTATGTAGAAAATGTCCGTTGAAGGAGGCACTACACATTCTCCTTACTACACACTCCTCTTGTCCACATATCTTTGACTATTATAGAGCTGCACTTCGAAGAAATTCCTTTCAAAGGGTAAGTGAATCCGCTCCCACATCAATAATAGGGAATTCAAGTTTCCCGCATACAAACTTCTACGAGACAATTATATATGATTAGTAAAATTAGCGATGTGGAAAATATTTGGTTTTTGTATAGTTTAAACACACGAAAAATGTTCTGCTAGCCCATAAATGACCTCCGCTTTCTACTGGTGCACACAATTTTTTTGTGAATTATTTTCTCAAAATTAATATATGACGTCGGTTGTGAACTCATGTGATAGTTAGGCTGAGGGTTTTGAAAGTGACTGACATCCCTCATGATGATTTCTCGCTTGGCAAGATTTGAATTGAACTTGGTAGCAGCTTTTTACTGAAACCCCTTATTTTTCATCTTTGTTCTCACATATGCCACAGCTTCCCACGTACCATCTGCAGTATAATATTCGCTAAAAGCATATATCTTCTTGGTTTTTCTGGCTGAACTCAAAAGTTCACTCCGTTGGAAGTTTACCCAGCTCTGTATTTCCATGAATCCTACAAACACCAAGCAATGCTCACCACATACTAGAATTTGGTTTGCATGTGGTTATGCAGACAAACTCCTTGGCCTTCCAGGTGCTCAGCACGACCAAAAAGATAAATTAGGCAAGCATGGTGCTCTTTCCTTCTTCAAATGACATGATCTCTGTCCATAGAATCAAAATATTTCAAACCTTAACCGATGCATCTTGCACGATTACATGTGGCAAGAACACTAATAATGGTGGCAGCATTGGGTTTCATTCCCTCTTGTTGCATTTTCTCAAAAAATTGCAGTAACTCATTGCCAAACCCATGCTAGGCACATCCTGCACGAACACCCTAAAGATCGCACACGTTTGCAGTAAATGATAAAACTAAGTTTTTCACTTTCATACACTAAATTTAGCTATGGCACATTGGTGGGTGGAAAAAATAGTTTGGAGGAGGTCAGGGGTCTGATTTTGCTGCCCTCCATCATGAACGTGCGTGATGGATAGGTATCCTGCAATCATGGCATTCCAAGAAACCAAATCTCTTTTGTAATTACTGTCAAACATATGATGACCATCAGCATAAACATGTTGATAAGAGCACTTCCAACAAAGTTATCTGACTGTATCCCTAGCTTAATCAGATAATTGTGCAATTGCTTCACTAGAGTACTAAGATACTTCATGCACTCAGAATATGTTGAGATTAGATGACAACCATTCCTCTTCTAGTGGATCAAGATCCTATTATTCAACTTGTTGTTGTAACAAGACAACTTTAGTTAGAATATGGATAGGAACGCATTAATGAATTCAGTTTTGTGTGAAAGTTATAAATTTGTGTATGCCCATTGAGGCTACACACAAAAAAATAGAGTTGTAAGAGGAAGAGTTGTGCTGATTGTAATTTCCAGATTTGAACAATAAGAGAATCGATACCGTTGCTCCGAGGATGTTTCCCTCTTGAGGGTTTTACCACGTAAATCTGTGTTTATGGTTTGTGTCTTTTTTTTGGCTATTTAATTTCGTTTACTCGCTTTATATTTTGTTGTGCTTAATATTTTCGTGGCTATATAAGTTTCCAACAAGTGGTATCAGAGAAAGGCTGGAGGAAGGCCACGAGGGGCGAGTTTGAAGGGAAAATTCATTCATTGTGTTGAAGCATGATGGAAAAGACACAGAGTGCTAAATTCGAGATCGAGAAATTTGACAGTAGCAATAACTTCAAGTTATGGAAGGTCAAGATGTGGGATATACTATGTGTGCAGGGAGTTGTGAAGGCGCTCGCAGGAAAGGCAAAGAAACCCGCGAGTAGGGATGATGATGACTAGGACGAGATGGAAACTCGTGCTCTCAGTGCTATTTGCCTATGCTTGGCCGATGATGTATTATTCATCATCGTGTCTGAAACAACAACAGCAAGACTCTAGACAAAACTGGAAAGCTTGTATATGACTAAATCCTTGACGAATAGAATCCTCCTGAAGTGTCAGTTGTATACCTTGTGTATGAAGGAAGGTATGATAATTTCGAAACATTTAAATACTTTTAATACTCTTATTTGTAAATTGGACAGCACGGGTGACAAAATTTCAAATGAAGATAAGACAGTAACATTATTAAGTTCTTTGCTTGAATCTTGGGATCATTTTGTAACCTCTATTAGTTTTAGTTCTAAAGAGGTCATTAGCTTTGATGTTGTTGTTGGAGCTATTATATCTAAGGAAACTTGAAAGAGATTTTCTCTAGAAACTTCGACAACAGAAGTTATGATGGCCAGAGGCAGAAATACTGAGAGGGGACAGAATTCGAAGGGCCCAGCTAGATCCAAGTCGAAGGGCAAAAATAGAAAGTTGAAGTGTTGGTTCTGTAACAAATCAGGACACCTCAAGAAAGATTGCTAGAAATGTAAAGAGGCATCTAAGGAGGAGGACTCTACAAAGGAGGCTAACATAGCCGAGGACTCAGGTATGGTTGATGAGGTATTATCTACGTCTATTGTCTCACAGTACCATAATGACTAGTTAATTGATTCTGAGGCATCACATCACATGTGTCTGCATAGGAATTGGTATTCTACGTATCAATCTATTGATGACAGGGTAGTTTACATGGGTAATGATGTTACATGTAAAACTATTGGGATAGGGAGTATCAGAATTAAAATGTATGATGGGATTGTTAGAACACTGATAGATGTGAGACATGTGCCTGACTTGAGAAAGAATCTGATATCTTTGGGAGTTCTGGATTCTAGTGAACATAAGGGTTCAGTTCAAGGTGGAGTTTTGAAGATATCAAAAGGTATATTGATAGTCATGAAAGATAACAGAGTCGGGAACCTGTATAAACTTGAAGGAAGGACAAAAATTGATCAAACAGGAGTCGCATCAGAGGATGCAGGCGAATCCACTCGCTTATGGCATCAATGACTGGGCCATATCAGCAAGAAAGGAATTAAGGTATTTGCTGATCATAAACTTCTTCCTAGTTTAAAAATTGTAGATTTAAAGTTCTGTGAGCATTGTGTTTATGGGAAACAAGCTAGACAGAAGTTTAAACCTGGAAAACATACAAGTAAAGGTATCCTAGGCTATATTCATTCAGACCTATAGGGTCCAACTCCGAAACTCTCATATGGAGGATCATCATATTTTGTTAGTTTTATAGATGATCACTCGAGGAAAGTTTGGATCTATTTGTTAAAGAGGAAAGCTGATGTATTTAACACTTTTAAACAGTTTAGAGCTTTGGTTGAAAAGAGCACAGGTAAATCCATTAAATGTCTTAGAACAGATAATGGAGGGGAATTTACTTCTAAGGAGTTTGAGAATTATTGCAAGAATGAAGGGATCGACAGGCATAAAACCATTGTGTACACTCCTCAGCAGAATGGCATTGCTAAATGCATGAACATGACTGTTCTCAAGAGAGCAAGGAGCATGCTCAGTAATGCAAAGTTGTAGCAGGAATTGTGGGGAGAATCTTTGCTTACAGCTTGTTACCTGGTTAATCGATCACCATCAACAACAATTAACTGCAAGATTCCACAAGAGGTATGGACAGGTCAACCATGTAATTATTCTAGTCTTAGAGTTTTTGGTTGTGATGCCTATGTACTTATTCCGAAGAGTCAGCGTTCCAAGTTAGATTCTAAGTCACAGAAATTAGTCTTTGTTGGATATGGTGATGGTGTGAAGGGGTATAGATTATGGAATCCTACTGCCCATAAGATCATCATAAACATAGATGTTATATTTGATGAAATTTCACTCATGAAATCGGATGGAAAGAATGTTATGAAACAGGTTGATGTACCACAATCACAGCAAATTCAATTTGATATACATTCATCCACGGTTGAAAATCATGAAGATTTCTGTGAGCAGGATATTCATGAGGAAATCACTCAGGAGGATGAGGAAATTGAAACACCTCAGGAAATTGAGGAAATACCACAACAAGCTCTACGAAGGTCTACACGGATCAGATCAGTTCCAAACAGGGATGATGATTTTGTCACTTCTGTTTCTTTAATTTCTAACGAAGGAGAACCAAGTTGTTATAAAGAAGCAATAGAGGTTTCAGATAGTGACAAATGGAAACATGCCATGAAAGAGGAAATTGATGCTTTGATTAAAAACAAAACATGGGATCTGGTGGAACTTCCTAAGAATAGGAAATCGGTTGGTTGTAAGTGGGTATACAAGTTGAAGAAAGGTGCTGATGATACTTTTTCAAAGTACAAGGAAAGGCTGGTTGCAAAAGGGTTTTCTCAGGAAGCAGGTATTGACTTTCATGAGATTTTTTCCCCAGTTGTAAAAATTGTTTCTATTCGTATAGTGTTAGCACTAGTTGCATTGCTTAATATGGAATTGGAGCAGCTAGATGTTAAAACTGCATTTCTACATGGAGATTTAGATGAGGAAATTTACAACAACCGGAAGGGTTCGTTCAAAATCGCAACAAGAGGTTTGTTTGCAAACTCAAGAAATCATTGTATGGCTTGAAGCAGTCTTCAAGACAATGGTACAAGAAGTTTGATTCCTTCATGGTGAGCCAGAATTATACCTGAAGTGAATATGATCATTGTGTTTACTTTAAAAAGTTGGATAATGGCATGTTCATTATATTGGTGTTGTATGTTGATGATATGCTTGTAGCAAGCAAAAGCATGGTTGAAATCAACAGGTTAAAGGCTCAGTTGGCTAGGACATTCGATATGAAGGATCTAGGAGCAGCAAGACAGATCTTGGGCATGGAGATACATAGAGACAAGATGAAAGGAAATATGTGGTTATCACAAGAGAAGTATGTGGAGAAAATACTTCAGAGATTCGATATGGATAATGTGAAACCAGTGAATATCCCTTTAGCTTCGCATTTTAAACTTTCTTCACATTTGTGTCCTAGTAATGATGAAGAAAAGGAGTATATGTCTCGTGTACCATATGCCAATACAGTAGGAAATTTGATGTATGCGATGGTTAGTACTAGACCAGATATTTCACATGCAATTGGTGTTGTTAGTAGATACATGGCAAAGCCAGGTAAAGAACATTGGGCAGCAGTGAAATGGGTGCTTTGGTATCTTAGAGGCACAAGCAATTACTGTATCACTTTTGATGGTTGCAGTGATAAGGTTTGCGGTTATGTTGATTCTAATTTTGCAGGGGATTTGGACAAAAGAAGATCTACTTCAGGTTATGTCTTTACTCTTGCAGGCGGTCCTATTAGTTGGATGTCAAAGCTTCAAAGCATTGTTGCTTTATCCACTACTGAGGCAGAGTATGTATCTGCTTCACATGCTTGCAAAGAGGCAGTATGGTTAAAAGGTTTATGGGTGAGTTATGACAATTTCATAAAAGTGTACAAATTTTTTGTGATAGTCAAAGTGCAATTTATTTGGCTAAGAATCTAGCTTACCATAGTAAGTCAAAACATATTCCAGTTAAATACCATTATGTAAGACATGTTGTTGATGAAGGACAGGTGATTCTTGATAAGGTCCACACTCAAAAGAATTGTGCAGACATGTTCACGAAACCGGTTATATTAGAGAAGCTGCAGTGGTGCTTGGCTTCTCTTGGCTTGCAAAAAAGGTGATGAGCAATGAGCAAGGTATCAGGTTAATTGTTGTCAAGGTGGAGATTGTTGAGATTAGATGACAACCATTCCTCTTCTGGTGGATCAAGATCTTATTATTCAACTTGCTGTTGTAACAAGACAGCGTTAGTTAGAATATGGATAGGAACGCATTATTGAATTCAGTTTTGTGTGAATGCTATAAATCCATGTATGCCCATTGAGACTACACACAAATAAATAGAGTTGTAAGAGGAAGCGCTGTGCTGATTGTAATTTCCAGATTTGAACAATAAAATAAACGATACCGTTGCTCCGTGGATGTTTCCCTCTTGAGGGTTTTACCACGTAAATCTGTGTTTATGGTTTGTGTCTTTTTTTTTGGCTATTTAATTTCGTTTACTCGCTTTATATTTTGCTGTGCTTAATCTTTTCATGGCTATATAAGTTTCCAACAGAATAGTGGTGAATGTTGTTGGATACGGCTCGATGCCTGCCCAACATAGTTACCAGGTTTGGAAATCCGATTAAATTCGGAAGGGCAAAAAAATCCGAGAATTCGGAGTTCTCGAAAAAATCCAAAAAAATACGGAAAAATCCGGTTCGGAACATATATACTTATATTATTATAAATTTATATTATTGTATACTTATATCATTATATATAGACAAATCATACAAAAAAGCATCCATCTACCATAATCATCATCATCATAATGATTCTTTCAAAAGATTGCAAGAAGTTGCTTGGTCCAAAAAGGTACAAAAATGGATTTTATGAAAATAAGAAAAATATTGCCATCAATGCGTAGAGCTCGAGAAAATATATACTTTTAGAGAAGACGACACCTAAAACGGAGCCACAGAATGAAAGTTATGGCACAGGCAAGTTTTTGCTGCTACATCTTCCCGAACCCTTTCCAAAAATGGCAAAAAAAATTTCCGTCCTTATTCGGTTGCTTCAAAAAATACGGTTCGAACCGGATTTCATACAAATCCGGCCGAACCTGGTAACTATGCTGCCCAGAGCATTTGAGAAAAAGAATTCAGGGCATCCTCGCCAAGCTGATTCTGCACACATCCTGTAATCATTGCAGTCCATGAGACTACATTTTGTCAAAATATCCCGCCATCATAGAATTTCATGAGACAAGATGTCGCTCGGTCATTTCATCAAACAGTCTGCGAGCATCCTCGATTCTGAAGTTCTGCACATATCCTGCAATCATAGCGTTCCATGGTACCACATATCTTTCGGGCAAGTTATCAAACAATTTACGTGTATTATCAATTCCACCGTTCGGGAAAAACCCCGTGACAATGAGAGTCCATGAGATGACATTCTCACTCGGGGATTCTGTTAAACAGATCGTAAGCAATATCCATACTC
Organism: Taxus chinensis; assembly: GCA_019776745.2. Classification (NCBI taxonomy): domain Eukaryota; kingdom Viridiplantae; phylum Streptophyta; class Pinopsida; order Cupressales; family Taxaceae; genus Taxus; species Taxus chinensis. Next base: position 452,129,623 of record CM034156.1, read on the forward strand.
CCTTTTTGGGAGCATGGACTATAATCTTCGCATTCCATGATACCACATTTCGTTCAGATATTTTGTCAAACAGTTGGCAAGCACATTCAATTCTCGCTTTCTGCAAAAACCCAGATATCATCATGTTCCACGACACGACATTTCGTTGAGACATTTTATCAATTAAGTATTTCGCTTCCTCAATACTTTTCCTGCGGACATACACAGGTAACATAGCAGTCCATGAGATCATATTTCGCTCAGGCATTTCGTCAAACGGTTGGCGATTATCATCTATTATCCCGTTTCAAACATACCCTGAAACCATTGCGGGGTATTGCTCTTCTGATGCTTTACCATGAATTCCAAGCATGGCTTGGACACCGCTTATATTTCCATGTAATTCAATTCACTGTGTCCATAAATCACGTAATTCTCGAGTTTATTTCACAAATTTGCTATTTTTCTTTTTAACCAGCCTGAAGTGACATGCGCCAAATATTTGGTTTTTCAATTGTTTTAACATCTGACATGTCATAAATAACCTATGCCTTCTGCTAGTGCGCGTACGGGTTTGGATCGACATGCTGATGCAAGGATATGATGACACACTGCACACAAAATATTCTTCCCAAATGCTGTGAGCTTTTCAGGTGTCATTTGCAATTGGGCTCTGTAGCTCCTGTGACAACAAATTGACTAATACAATCCAAATAAGCTTTTCAGAACTTGAACAGATTGATTCTCGAATATTAAAGCGTCCCAACTCCAAGGTGTCATTTGCAATTGGGCGCTGTATCTCCTATGGCACAGGGTATCTCCGACACTGCCATCACTTATCAAAATAGAACACCCCTTTTCACCTGTCAACACTTGGTACTCGACAGCCACAGGGAAACATCTTCATAATTTGGGAAAGTTGGGTGGCCTCAATTTGCCGTGCAACAATACTTTTCTCTTATTGCTTAACATCTCCCATTTTTTTAAAACTCTTTTTCCTATACTCTGATTTGAAGGCCGACATTTAAAAAATCAACGTTCCTAAATCAGGGAAACATCAGTTATATAACATCCGTCATAAATATAAGCATGCCAACTCAAATAAGAATATTGCCTAGTCCAAAACTAAGGCATTAATCAAATTCATTTGCAAACCCGAATTTTCATAATCTTGGGATTACAGTAGCTACAGTATCAACTTCTGAAGCAATGGCTAGCAGTTCAATGCAGTCTCCCAGGAAGTCTAATGTGAATACTTCCATGTATACTTACGCAGACCAGAGAGTGTTGAAAGACACCGTCTTAGACCTTGCTTCGCTGGACAATGCGTTCCCACATTATTCTACCATTTTCTCAATTGTTCAAAGAGAAAGAACTTTTGTGGATGCAGTGGATGGAAATGCAATGACAACCATTACCAACCTAGTTCAGAGAGCCACTGGCATTAGGGCAATAAAGAGGCCCGAATTACATCAAATAGCAACAAAAACAAAGGTATTGCCATGTCTTGATTTGATCTCTCAATTTCTTACCCTCACTCATACACGAAATGGAGTTTTATACACCAAAAATGAAGATGATAAAGTAGCCTTCATTTTATGTGCTTCTTTTAAATTATATTTTAAGCTACCAAAATTTGATGTGACATATAACTCAACTACCATCGAGTCATGGATGATAACCCATCAAGTGAGGATGGTTTTGTAGAACTGGTTGAAGGACTCTATCGACAACATGGATTATGAAAACCTTAATAACATCCATATACATAGGTTCGGACCAGAGGTAAGGATTGGGATGGATCTAATGAACCATCTATACGACAACCCTTCCACTTCCATTGTGGATGTTTCTTAGATTCCTCTTTTGTCACTAATTATTGATGGTAATCAAATTCCTGACCTAGGACATATTGTATCGCATATTTTGAATCCCCAAAGGGAGACATATATGGTCAATAAGAATTCATTCTTCATGGCATCATACTTAATGGATGTAATTTGTGGAATATCGGTTTGTCCTAAATTTTTCCCTCTGTGGAGCCATAAGTGCCCTCAGGAAGTAAACGAGGCTTATTTTGATTTATACGCACACATATTCAAAGCATATATTGAAGAAATATGTAGTTTCTTCTATCCCAAAGTCTATAAATTCGTTATGGAGAAATCAGTGGCCAATATTTCCGCAAAACTTTTGAATTCCATCAAACAGATGGGAACTATGTGGTGTTATCCTAGGTACACAGTTATAATGATCGAGGGCCTTTGGAATCCACTTCTGCAACTACCATATCATGTGTCAGACAAGTTAGCAAAGCAGGAGGTTGTTTTTCAAATCCTCAATGGAATAGCTAGCAAATGCAAGGAGAAAAATCTTAGGCCATATCCTCCACTACCTCTAATAGTCGGAGTCAGAGAATTCAAGAAATGACCGACATTAAATATGTTGTTTCTCATAGGTATTATTTCCATTTTGTTGAACATACATTGAGAAAATATGATCCTAAGAGTAAATTTTTCTAGTAGTTGGAGTCATCAAAGGCGAAATTGAATGAAATACACAATCATGTATCTGATGCTCATGATTTGGTATGGATTACCCAAGAGGAGGAGGATGTTTTCCATCAAAATATGAAGAATGTGTATACACCTATTTTTTCACGCTTTATCTTTTCATATCTGTTGCTAACAATTTCTCTTCCAGGTTAGAGGTCGCTAATGCATCTATTTTTGGGAACAAATTCCTTAAGGGGATCATTCCGGGATAGGGGCATGGTTATTCATGTAACCATTGGGTTAGGGATCATACATGGAGAGAGAATAACTTTTGGTCCTATTTATCCACCTCTTTTGCTATTGTCTTCTTGCTTTTCTTCACATTCTTCTGACACCTTACATGACCACAACTATAATTTTCCTTACATTCCTTTTCGTCCATCACGACCCATTTCTCATTCTCCCTACCTAGTTGACACCATCACCTATGAGTGATTGCGTCAGTGCTATGTAAAAATACTGGTTGACGCCTTCAACCACAAGAGATTTCGTCAGTATAAATTTCATAAAGAAACCTTCACCACAAGAGAGACAACACAAATTTCACAGGAACTCACCATTAGCTCTGCTCTTTTGTGTCAACTTGCATATGTTCGCTCAGCTCTTGGATTTCTTGCATCTTGACTCTTGGCTTGGAGATTCTTCTTGATTGGATTGGTTTGGTTGCACTTTTGGGTCCCCTATAGTGAGTTAGGACTATATTGTTTCCCCTTCTCCACCCAAAATCTATTCTCTCTTGGTGTATGGTCCTTTGGGAAATAGATGCATCAACGACTACCCCCAACAAGTAAGTGCTCTAACTCGACTTGTCATTTTGTATAGAGTAGTCTCCTATCTTTGCTTGTTACTTTATGTTAGCATAGTATTTTATGCACATGCTAGGTTATCATATTGTATCCAGTTATTTATTTAATGTTACATGTTTTACTTCGATTAACATAGACTTTGCATGCTTATTTTGTTCATTATCACCCTCCATAGTGTCAATACCTTAATAGGGTTCCTTCCTCTTCTTTGATGTAGGGCCTTGGAAACCTTAGGTTGTCCTATTGTAAGGGTTACTTCCATTTATGTATGTGATCTTAGCGGTCTCTATATCCCCTTTGAATTCTATTCATTGTGTGTCGGTCTTGGTGTGTCCCTTACTCATTGCCTTGATACCCTAATTGAACAGATGATGAGAGTGCACGTTATCTAGACACATATTTCCGGCCATACATCTTTGGTGGACCCGATGTGAATATTTATTTTGTACCTTCTGATCGAGCACGTCTCATTAAAAGAATCCATTTTTAGTTTTACCTTATTTCAATCCTTAAATTGAATAAAAAACCCTAAAAATCAATTTTCTTAGGCGCCATCGCACCTGTGTAAATTTTGTGTAGGGACAATTGTGTCTATTTTAGTTCATTTTCATTCTTGACGCCATCAAACCCTGTATAAGTTCTCTGCATGGAAGATTGTTTTTTTTTTCAAATTCCATCCTAGATGCCATCGACCCATGTGTAAACTCTATACAAGGTTGATTGCGTCTAAATTGTAGTTTTTCAAAAATTTGTTTTTTAGTTTCCAGACTGCACCAATGTCTCCTCTCAGGATATTTTTAGCTTAGTTAAATCCCCTAAACTTCTCCATGGGATATTCATTCATGCTTGTATTTCCTCTTCACGCACCTAAGTATTATAGTTCATATCCTACAAATTATAATCCCCCTAGATTCCCTAGTCTTACCCATAAAGCTCTGTTGCCCTCACCTTATCCCTCTGATCACTCAGAACAAGGTTTCTCAGCTGAGTGCAATGTGGTTGAGAGTGATCATATAGACCCATGATATATCACTAAAAATCTCAATGATAACGAATATCTTACACCCGATCGGGGTGGAAGTCTACAAAAAATATCCATGGAGATGATTGTGCCTCACCTTAATTACAAAGGGATTCGTCACAGTTAGAATACTCCCTGTGGGACTGATCAAAATGAGTCTCCTAAAACCCCTAGTAATGAACTTGATGAACACCAAGAAGTACCTATAAATAAAGGCCAATCTTATTCTATGGATCCTAATGTCTTGATAGTTAAGCTCCTAGACCAGATGGCCTTGTCCCAAGCTGTTACTACAACTAACATGATCTAGATGAAAAATCAGATGTTACAAATAAAATCTCAGAATGTGATACCCAATGTAACTTCCTTCACACCTCCTCCATTAGAGGATGCACAAGGGATACTTATTCCTCCTCCACCAATATGAAACAAGATGTTTTAAAATTTCCAAAACAAACCTTTAGCTCCATATAATGCAACCATGAATTTCAGAGAAACTATCCCTACCATCTATTACGATGGTTCTGGGGATCTAACCCTCTTTCTCAATTTTTTGGCAATTTATATTAATACTGGATTCAAATAAATACTTATGTGACAACTAAGCTTCTCGAAAAAACCTTAGTGGGTGAGGCCCTAGAATGGTATAAACAACTCCCTCCCAACTCAATTGTTGATCTAGAAAGCTTATTCAAATCCTTAATTGTTAAATTCCAATGGCATGATCTACTTAAAACACCTTACAGAAATTCATAAATCTTAAACAAGGAATGAACGAATCAACTCACGACTTAATTAAAAAGTGGAAATATTTATTCATACAAGCTAACCATAGCCTTGATAGTAAAAGTTTATCTCAAATCTTTCTTAGGACCCTTACACCAATCCTCTAATACAAGTCCAAGTATTTCTCTCCTAACATGTTATAGGAAGCTCTTGAACAAACTCAAAGACAAGATAACCTTATGCATCAGTTTGGATGCCATTCCAGTGCTTCAACCAAGCTTAAAAATACAATACATATGATTAATCCTTCTAGAGAGAAAGGGATAGGAGCACATAAGAACTCTCACTGCACCTCCCTTCATACTTCCCTATCTCGTGATGAGCTTCTACAAATAATTACCACTCCATGGATAGTACCACCTTCTAAGTAAGCCTTTCCTACCTTTAGGGTGATTTATTTTGTTGGTGGCATGCAACCGTATGACACTTTCATAGTTATTGAAAATACCTTAGGAAGGAAGCCCTCGACTTCTTCCTTGGTTCCTCTTTCGATTACTCTACCATCATACAAGAACGTTATGAAAAATATCAATCTTTAGAAAGATCTCGTTCCGAATATCAAAGTCAACATCATACAAGCCCCATGAAAAATATCATGGGCACCATAAAACCTTCACACTATTAATGTGCCTTGGCTCAAATGAGGTCTTCTTGATTCAAAACCAATACCATTGGCATATCTTACAACAAAGTCATAAGAACCCATTTGTACATCATTATGTTCCTTAGAGTCAATCTTCTCAAGACAAAAATATCTCTCTCCCAGATGCCATCAAACTTGTGGAAATTCTCCTACAAGGCCAATGGTGTCTGGGGCAGTTTCCCTAACTACAAACGCCATCAACCCTTGTGGAAATTATCCTATAGGACCAATGGTGTCTAATGTTACTGCTAAAGACACGTCCCACCCCTGTCAAAATGGAACTTGTAGGGATGGTAGCATAAAGACTAAAAAAGATAGTTTTTGAAGTCTCCCTAAATCAACCTACTTCTTCAGGCTATGTTCCTAGGGACTTCCAACACTCTCATCCACTGCATAACTTATTCATGAGGAGTGGGGTCCTCTTGAAGCATTTTCCCAACTACCTTGCTAAGTTCCTCCCCTCAAAATCATGTGTATGTTTCCTTTCCACTGTGAGATTCTCATGATATCCCTCTTATTTATGAACATTCTCTCTCCTTCCTCTTTGGTAAAATGTATCATATTACATAGCTCAGAATAAAGCATCTATCGTCAGTGAAAGATGTTTTCCATGCATATCGATCTCACCACGGATGGTCAATCTTGCACATATATTGCCTCATTAAACTTCACCAAAACTCTTAGTTATTCCCCTACATGTACAACCAAACCTTGTGACTATGTCTTGAGCTAGGAGTCATAATATATTACATCAGCTAAACAACATCGTCACAAATACTCTATGATCATTTCCCCCTCGTGGCTAGACATCTCCTCTCGAAATACCTTGACTACATATTTATTTGGCCTAGGATTTTGCCAAAGCTTGGGATCTTGTCCCCCCTTGGGTTTTACACACATCTCCCAAAATATTATCCTTGCTTGGGCTCTCCACCCTGCTTGGGTTTATCATCACCTCTCTTTTTACCTAACATCTCCTACCATTGAAATGTTATGGTCTTGATTCCACCTATCTTGGCTTCTTTTACCCTGAAATCTCCTACCATTAGAATGTTGTTGTCTTGATTCCACCTATCTTGGCTTATTTTTCCCCAACATTTCCTACCGTTGGAATGTCACAATCTTGATTCTACCTATTTTGGTTTTGATTCTCTCTGTCCTTTTGTATGGGATCGTCGCGGTCTTGTGCATTCTCACTTGGGCTCATAGTCTTTCTTGGATCTATTTACCTCTCTTATTCTGATAACATCTACCTCATATTCATTTTGCAATTTTTAGCATTACTATTAGCCCTCTTAGGCTAATCATCAATGTTCTATTTACACCTTAGATTTTTATGAAAGTACCTCTTTGTAGATTTTACCATACGGTTTTTGGCACTTTTCAGCATTGCTACCCACCGCAAGGATTTGACACTATGACACCTTACCTTTATGATCCTATGACATGGCATCTATACCATGGGCCCCTAGCTAAGTGATTTATGGCTTATTTTGTTGACGATACTCTAGTTTTTCCTTTTTGTTTTTCTTCTCCAACATTCTAGTAGCATGGATTGTGCTCGTACATGGAAGGATGGTAAACACTATCATGTACGCATTGGTGGGTATATTTCATTTCAATTAGTGTTTTATTTACTTCCAACATTTATTTTCAATTTTTGTTGTTATGTATCTTTCTTTTGGCTAGATACCCTATATTTCTCTATTGTGACATGTGGTAATCAATGGCTGGGGCATATGTATACACCTAATTTTTCACACTTTATCTTTTCATATCTGCTAATAACAATTTCTCTTCCCGGTTAGAGGTCGCTAATGTATATATTTTTAGGAATGGGTGCCTTAAGGGGATTGTTCTAGGATATGAGTATGGTTATTCACATAACCATTGGGTTAGGGATCATACATGGAGAGACAATAGATTTTGGTCATATTTATCCACCTATTTTGCTATTGTCTTCTTACTTTTCTTCGCATTCTTCTAACACCTTACATGGCCATGACTATATTATTTTTCCTTGCATTCCTTTTTATCCATCACGACACATTACACACACCCATTGCTCATTCTCCCTACCTTACCAATGCCATCACACATGGGTGATTACATCGAAGCTATTTAAAAATCCTATCTGACGCCTTCACCCTTAGCAGATGGCACCAATATAAATGCCAAAAAGAAACCTTCGCCACAAGAGAGATGACACAAATTTCACAAGACCTTGCCATTAGCTATGTTCATTTGCACAAAATTACATATGCTCACTCAAATCTTGATTTTCTTGCATCTTGACTCTTTCCTTGAAGATTATTCTTGATTGGATTGGTTTGTTTACACTTTTGGGTCACCTATAGTGAGATAGGACTAGATTTTTTACCTTCTCCACCTGAAATCTATTCTCTCTTTGTGTATGGTCCTTTGGAAAATAGATGCATCAATGACTGCCCCCAAATGGTAAGTGCTCTAACTAAATTTTTTGTTTTGTATATGGTAGTCTCCTATATTTTCTTATTACTTTATGTTATCTTAGTATTTTATGCACATGCTAGGTTAGCATATTGTGTTCATTTCTTTAGTTTATGATACATGCTTTACTTTGGTTAGCATTGTTGGCCATTGTGTGGTTGTTTTGTCATTGATGTCAACCCCATTGATGGAAAAGGGTGTCATGAGGTCATGTGAGTCCCCACATGATGTTATTCAGGTGTAAAATATGAAGATTGAGTGATTGTGTCAAGTTTGGTAAGGTCTATAGTTTCCTGATACATGGTTGAGTATGTTAAGTCACAATATGAGTCCTTCCAAGTGAGTTGAAGGATTTCATGAGGTCAAACATGGTTGGTATGATGTTTCATGGGTGTTTTTGAGTTTGCATGAGTTCAATATGATCAGGTCATGAGGTTTTAGTGTTGAGTTAGGTCATTCTAGGCTTGTTTCTAGCCCTGGAGCATGCAAAATGGTAAGGAGGTATGGTAAATGGAGCTGATAATTATTAGTGGTGCATGGTATAAGAATGGTTATGATTGTTAGGATTAATATTGTTTACATTATTAATGGCATGAGTTATTATTTGTCAATATAATAGCGATTTGGTTAACAGGTCATAGTTGATGTAGTTTTGTTATAACTATTATTTGTTAATGTGAGTTTAACCAAACTCACGTAAGTAGGTTGTACAGGTATGTTAATGGTTTTGTATACATCCTAGTAGTTGTTCATCTACATTTTCCCCCCATGGTTATTTAATAGCCATTGTATTGGCATAATAACTAATACTTGGGTAGTTGATAGAGCTATTATTCGGTTGAAGTCTGGGGTTTTTATGTAAGTTTTCATAATGCTTGCAGTCTACTTTCCAAATCAATATTTGGGTATCTTGAGCGTGTCATTTCATGCATTTCCCTTCTTCTAGAGGCCAATGAGTGGATGTTCTTATGCCAAATTTGAGAAGTGTGGGTGTTCCAGCAAATCAAGATATATGTGGCATTTGGGGCAATGCAACTTCATTATTCCTTAGAATCCCCAATGCGAGCCTGTTTTTAGTTACCATCTACATTGAGTTCAGAGTCCACAGAAATTTCTGTAACAAATTCCACTCAGAGTACTTTGTCATACAAGACAAATGTTTTTATTTTCTTCATGGTCGCATGACATAACTATTGTTCATTGTACAGTCCCATGAAAGCAGTCATAGGCTATTGAAGTATGCAGAAAAACCTTGCAGAAATTGGCATTTTGTACTGAAGTATTAAAAAGTTGCATGGAATGTTACAGATCAATACTTGTTTATCTCGTCGCTTAATGAGCCATATGGAATCCGTGATTTTATTATTTTATGCGTGAAATTTCTGATGATGAGCATAACTTTTGATCCATTGCTCAACATCTTGGAAAATTTACATCATCATAGTGGTTACTTTCTTTCCATCAGTCGCCCTCCTGCAACTATGACTCATCACTTGGTCAATTTTATTGATGTTAGGTGGGTGAAGATCTTGTTCAACCTATGGAGATCCAAACAAGTAAATTCTTTGGTCCCGTAAAAGACAAGAAGCCTCTGACTTAGCCTACGTAGCTACTGCTACCACATCTACTGAAGATACATAATTTCTTGAGAACACATGGATTGTTGCTCAAAATTGGTGTTCCATTAGAGATCGTGACTCTGAGCCAGATCGTAATTCAATCATGTAGTCTTGAATTGATGAATGATCCATTTGTTTGCAATTTCTACAGTCAAAACAATTCTCAGACTATCTGTATGCGCAATCTAGCCACGTTGTGTAATGCAGGGACATTGCCACTTATCTATTGAGGATCAGCCATTTTCACTACTACAAGTTTTTGTCAAATTTTGTATACACTTTTTTTTGGTGCATGTATAACCATATGGAGCATTTACTGATAACTTGCAGAGTGGTCTCACACGTATAAATCGTGCGATCATAACCTCTCAACGAGCCAGCCCACTACATTTCGGTATCATACATTGAAAGATATGGACTCATTCTAAGCTACAAGGCTAAAGGGTGCAAAACTATTTCTCTTATGCCTCGCCATCCGCTCTTCCATGCATAGGGTTCAAAGTGGAGTTTAAGAGGTTGTCTCTTTTACTTTGGAGGGATCATCGATATTTCTATAGTTAGTGGGTGTTATCCACCTAAGTGACCTACATGTGTGAACTCATGGATCAATAAGGTCTATTTCGTGATGCAGTTTTAGTCCATCCTTTCGTCTCGTAAGTTCGATTGTCTCTTAGTGTGCCTCTAACCCATATTTAAAAATATAACATGTGCATTGTGTTTGATGGGCTATTACAGGTTTTGGGATCACGTGTTGTCATGGGTTTGAAGTGATACTCTGTGTCAATTTAAATATATTTGATGTTCAAAATTTAAAAGTATCATCTCCATCCTCCTCAAGTGCTCACTTTTATCCACTTTTGGAAGTTGAGATTGTGATCAACAACTTCCTTGTTCTATTATATCGTTTTACCAATATTAGTGTTTAGGTGAATAATAATTTATCAAGTCTCAATGTCTCCCTGTGTCCATTATAAAAGTAAAAAATTGAGTCATAGTAAAAGTCGTCAATTCGTTTTGTTTAGTGTTGAAGTCAAAAATTGTGGTAGGTAATAAAAAAATATTTGTCAAACAGACGCATTATTGCTAGAACGTGACGTCTAAATTATTGCAAGGTCTCACATTTTGAGCTTCATGATGACATCCAATGTTGACCAAAACAACCAGTTTCTCAATCACAGAGGCATGGAAGGAAAATGGAGGAAGGAGTGTCAATCAACGACCTCTCGTCAGTTGCCAGCGATTGGGGCCATGCACAGATGGTTTGGTGACGTGTGTAGTGAAGTTCTTTTTTCAGTTCACTTCATCAGGTTCGATGTGATCTTGGTGAAGATTTTAGCCTTTAGAGGAACTTTCAAGCACACCTGGAAACTCCATCTGGTCAACAACCCCTTCTCTGAGTTACAAAATTTATTTCCATCCATTTCCACCCATTTTTCTTTCCACCTCTCTCCATTTTCTTCCATTCCATGAAGTTGTACAGTCATGACTTCATTCCCCACATGGAATTCACACTTGCAACAACAATGCCATTTAGACATCCCTCCACATGTGTAACACATATTCTTAGGGTACTATCAACCACCTCTGAATCTATACAACAATGAAGATCAACAGTGTGCATACCCATATGAGTAGGATGTAGATTAATTTGGTCATCCACCAAACTATGGATTTGTTGAAGAGAAGGGGTATACAAATTTTGGAGGCTACTATTCACTTGGAGATTTTGGGTTGCAGCTGAAGATTGAGAAATTGGATGTAGGTATGAAGAAGGAACCAAACTTCTCTGGAGGATCATCTTAAGCCCGCAAGTCCCTCAGCTTGAGAGATGGTCTAATGTTACCCAAAAACATTGGTTTCTCATTCACACAGGCACTAAAAATAAGAGGGTGTTGTTTTTCGGTGATAAAAATTCTAGCACGCCTAGTGGGAGAGGTCTAAAGCACCTTACCACTTCACTTCAGCAGGTTTGATGTGCTCTTGGTGAAGATTTCAGCCTTTGAAGGCACTTTCAAGCACATCTGGTGGCTCCATATGGTCAAAAACCCCTTCTCTGAGTTGCAGAATTTCTTTCCATCCATTTCCACCCATTTTTCATTCCACCTCTCTCCATTTTCTTCCATTCCATGAAGTTGTATAGTCATGACTTCATTCCCCGCATGGAATTAACAATTACAATAGCAATTCCATTCAGACATCCCTCCACAGGTGTAGCACATATTCTTAGGGTACTATCAACCACCTCCAAATCTATACAACAATGAAGATCAATAGTGCGCATACCCATATGAGCAGGATGTAGATTAATTTGGTCATCCACCAAAATATGGAGTTGTTGAAGAGAAGGGGTATACAAATTTTGGAGGCTACCCTTCACTTGGAGATTTTGAGTTGTAACTGAAGATTGATAAATTGGAGGAAGGTATGAAGTGGGAACCAACCTTCTTGGAGGATCATCTCAAGCCCGCAAGTCCCACAGCTTGAGAGATGGTCCAATGTTACCCAAAAACACCGGTTTCTCATTCACACAGACATGAAAAATTAGAGGGTGCTATTTTTCAGTGATAATAGTGGTCACATGCCATAGTTGAGGTGTTATTGGGTGGTCTTGAGGCCAAAAGGTGAAATAAGGTTATTGGAAACAATTGTTTTGTGAAGGTAATCAGCCAATGGGCCCATTAAATGAAATAACTTGATATGTTCATATAAATTGTGACAATCTGTTATATTTAAATGTCATATTACACATGTGTGGTTATTTTTAGAGCTTTACTAAAAATATTTTTGGTGTTAGAGGATTTTTCATCTTGAAGATCTTGAAGATCTTGTGAGATCATTCATCTTGAAATGATCACTGTAAAGTGATATGAGTGTATCAAAAGATGATAAAGTTGATGTTAACTTGCACATAGGCATATGAGACATGTAGTGTTTGTCTTCAAGCCATAGTATTCAATGCAAAGGATAAAAATAGAGTCATGTGTCTATGAAGGGAAAATATGATGATAGAGTATGTGATAGAGTATTAGGTTAGTCAAGAATGATTGTAAGGGTGTCCTAAGACTGTGAAGAAGAAATATGTGCTCCAAGTTTCTAGGAAAATGTGTATAACAAAGTATAATTTAGTCAAATGTTTCTTGACAGTGTAAGGTACATAGTGGAGCTGAAGAAAAACATGCTACAAACCTATGGAGGCAGAGGGAGCCTACTGTGAATCTCATCAAACATTCTTGATGCCTACAAAGACCTAGTGAGACTGGGATGAAGGATTGTTGTCATGGTACTATTAACCTTATGACTCAAGCAAATATAACAACATGGGAGAAGACTAAAAATACTGAGGAGGAGCTTTATGGATGGATTAAAGTGCTTGTTCCACATTCAAGGCTTAAAAACAAGGTAAGAACCCACATTTGTAAATTTTCAGTGATAATATGGTTGTATTAGACCAGGGGGAGTCATAAGTAGTTGAGCCATGATGATCATAGATTTCTACAGCCTTAAAAAGTTTGTCTTTTGCACTAAAATTGTCATTCAGAGACAAGTAGTCCTAAATCAGTCATGATGGAGTTGGAGACATATTTGGTGTTCTTAAGCATGATTTAGACCTAGAGAATGATGAAAAACATCAATAAAGGAAAAATGGAGAGTTCTTGTTCATGGGATCTATTTTGAGGCTCATTATCAGGTCCATGGGTCTTCATTTTCTACTAAATGAGTCAAAAAGGAGAGTTTTCAGTCCCAAGGGGAGGTTATTGAGAAAGTAAGTCATGTTGTTGCAGTTTTTTCATCACGTGTTTTCATTTTCCATGTCTAGTGGTCATAGTATCCTTTTTCATATATGGAAAAGGGGCAGAGAAGCATCATAAACATGGTATTGTGGTCATGTGTGTGTTGGTCATGTTATTTGCCATCAATGACAAAGGGGGAGATTGTTGGCTAGTGTGTGGTTGTGCTGTCATTAATGTCAACCCCATTGATGGAAAAGGGTGTAATGAGTTAATGTGATTCCCCATATGATGTTATTCAGGTGTCAAGTATGAATATTGAGTGATTATGCCAAGTTTGGTAAGGTCTATAATATCCTGGTAGATGGTTGAGTATGCTAAGTCACAATATGAGTCCTCCCAAGTGAGTTGAAGGATGTCATGAGATAAAAAATGGTTGATATGATGTTTCATGGGTTTTCTTGATTATGCATGAGGTCAATATGGTTAGGTCATGAGCTTTAAGTGTTGACTCAGGTCATTCTAGGCTTGTTTTTTAGCCCTGGAGCATGCAAAATGGTAAGGAGGTATGAGAAATGGAGCTGATTATTATTGGTGGTGCATGGTATAAGAATGATTATGGTATAAAGAGAATGTATGGTGAGTTTCAGGTATGTATTCAATGATTTAGTGCTTCTATGGGGTCCTTGGGAAGCAAAAAGTGAGACACAAGTAGGTAAGCACATGAAAATGAGATTGGATAGTGAGTTAAAAGTATATTTGAGATAAATGGTGAGTATGGAAAATTATATAAGGTTTTCATGATTCTTTATGACAAATTTTAGGTCATTCTGAAGAAGGAATTTAAAGATATGTAAGATTTGGTGAAACCGGGTAAGTTTCAATGTGTTTTTAAAGCAAAATTTGACTTTTAGATGTTCATTGTGGGTTGTATGTTTTTCATGGGACCCATAGATTTCAGGGGATGTTTTTTTTATGGAAATAATATTGTTTACAAAAAATAATGAGGTAGTTTTATAGTAATTGTTTTCTGAATGATCGTCAAGAAGATAAAGTGGTTTGAAACACTAGCTAAACCCTAGCTAGGAACAACTTGTAGAAAAATGATTATACCGGCCAATTTTTGATTTATTTTTCCAATTGATTATTATATGTTATATAGGACTCCTCCATATTTCAAGAAAGGTAAGATAGTGCTTGTGACCATATGTGGCCCCACCTAAATATGATTATTTCTGAAGAATTGAAGTTTGAGGAGAAGTTTTTAAAATGAGGTAAAGACTAAATTGCCATTTATGATAGCCCTGGATTTCATATATATGTTAATGAAGGTTTCAGGTCATGGTTATGTTTAAAAAGTGAAAAGTGCACCCTATCTATGAGGACTGGTTTTTGGGGTAGTAAGGAGCAACTTGTGGTAAAATTGACATTACAGGAGCTACAAGATGAGTTAGGAGATGATTAAAGTTTTGTTGTGAATATAGTTAAGATAATTTTCCAATGGAATATAAAAATTTATGATTGGAAATGGTATGAAAAATTTATTACCTGTTCTTTGAAGGTCAAATCTTGAAGATGCTCATTCTAGCAAGGTGCATGTAACTATAAGAGGTAAGTTGATGTTTCTGATTTCATGAAGCTTGGTGAAGGTTGTTTATGGCTTAGAAATAACTTCTAAGTGTGTTACATGATTTGGTTAATCTTGGAAATTATTTTTAGTGTGATGGATCACATTGGACTAATGATCAATTCTTGAGTCCTAGAAGGGATAAAAAGTATGCAGAGATGCGCTTAGTTGAAGGCCTTCTACTTGGAATTGGAAGGATTTACAATACTATATGGAAAAATGATTCAAGTATGTTTCAAATGAGGTATGTATTGAATTTTGGTGAGGTCATTTGATGTGTCTTTCAGGATTATTTGTGAAGAAGAAGGTATCTGCAATTTTAGGACAAGTTTGTTCTTACTGAAAGAATGAGTTGGTTGGAGCATCAAATGGATGAGTTGATGCAATATATTACCTATAAAGTGAATACGGGTTAATTTTTCATTTAGTGAAGGAATTTAGAGGTCTTTAAAGTGTCAAAAGGGTATAAACTAGTTGAGTTTGCAAAACTAGGTTTTGGGTAGCTTGATTTGGTAAAGGGTAAAGTTGATGTGGTTTGAACATATGATATTTTAATGGTGTATAACTTGTTTATAAGTTTTATACAAGTTCTAGGATTTCCATTTAGTGGTTATATGCAATATTTTAGGTGTTATTGGGTGATCTTGAGGCCCAAAGGTAAAATTAGGTTGTTGGAAACAACTCTTTTATGAAGGTAATGAGCCACTGGGCCCATTAAATGAAATAATTTGATTGGTTAATGTAAATTGTGACCATGTATGATATTTAAATGTCATATTACATGTGTGGTTATTTTTATAGCTTTACTAAAAATTGTTTTGGTGTTTGAGGATCTTTCTCATTCCAATGACAGGGTTTTGAGGATTTTTGGTGCATGATAAGTAGTTTTTGGCATGACCGACCTATATGGGTCATTTGTGACTGTTGTAATGGATTTAATTGAATTTTATATTTTTGTATGGTTTGGATTAGTCATGAGGTACCTACCTCTCTCATGTTTGTAGGAAGAGAAGCTTATAAAAGTATAGTTTTGAGTCCATTTTGGACTAGTGCTCTTGGAGGGAAAAGTGTGACCTAGAGGAGAGTGTTTGGTAGGTATGAGTGCAAGATTTGAAGTATGAGGAAGAGAATGATAGGTTAAGGAATTATTTATATCACGTGTGCAATATTTTAGATCCAAATCAAGATTGAGAAGTGTAGAAAGAACAAGATTGTGTAAGTTTGAAGACTTAGGTTTTGAGCAGGAGTTTGAAGGTGTTTGGAGCTGAATCTTGTAATCACCATCAGCTGAATTTTTACAGAATATCATCAGTTATATTTTCATGAAAATATTTTGTGATGAGTCATATTCATGAAAGTCTCTTGTTATGTGGAATATCAATAAGGGTTTAGGGTTTGGTGCTCCTTGTGGGGTTGGTGCCTCACTAAAGAAATCTCTTGTGATTGTAATATTCACTTGAGTATTTTTTGTGTGTAATATTAGAAAAATTTTCAGTGGGTTTTCTTCTCCTTTAGGATTTCCCACTTATATTTTATGTCATGGTGTTCCTTCTCTTTCTCATGGTTATTTGAATGAATGTTGTATGTTGTTGTGCACACACTAATGGATATATAATTGATAAATGGTTTATGTGAGTGATCTGAAATTGCAATTAAATTTTAAGGAATTATTCATCCCCCCTACTCAGTCCATTTTTCTTCCAAAAAATGTATACTTTGCATGCTTATTTTGTTGACTATCACCCCACTAATGTGGATATAGTAATAGGGTTCCTTCCTCTTCTTTGACCTAGGGCCTTGGAAACCTTATGTTTTCCTAGTGTAATGGTTACTTTCCTTTGGGTATGAGATCTTAGTAGTCCCTTTACCCCATTCAAATTCTATCTGTTGTGTTCCGGTCTTGGTGTGTCACTTACTCATTTCCTCGATACCCAAGTTGAATGGATGATGAGAGTGCACGTTGTTTAGAAACATTTTTTCCTATA
Source organism: Taxus chinensis (assembly GCA_019776745.2). Taxonomy (NCBI): domain Eukaryota; kingdom Viridiplantae; phylum Streptophyta; class Pinopsida; order Cupressales; family Taxaceae; genus Taxus; species Taxus chinensis. Next base: position 452,146,841 of record CM034156.1, read on the forward strand.
CAGAATGCAATAGTAGTTCCACCATCTAGGGGAGAAACCATAAGAGACTATTAAATAAGATAGGCATGAGATCATACAGAGAAATGCATTTAACAAAGTGAAAGGTCACCAATTTCCTCCCTAGGTCTTGTTGATCCTGAAACTTCAAATTTTTTGGAAGTAGTTCTTGAAGAAGTCCAATGTCCTCCTTTGGTTGCATATGAAGTATTTTCTTAATAGGAATAAAAAATAGCTAAAGAAGTAGGACAATATTCAAGGAGAAAGGGAAATGAACCCTTAACTAATGCACTTCTTCAAGGGCCAAAACATGATTGGGCATAAAAGGCTCTAGATACACAAAAGGAACAACCGGATTAAGAAAACTTTAAAGACCCACATATCAAAATTTAGTTTAATATTAGAAATATAACAGCAAAAATGTTGACTAGGAAAAGGATGCCAACCAATGGAGATTTTATTTGACATGAAATATAAGAGAACTTTTTTTCTCACAAAAAAGAGAAAAATTAAAGGGTCCCAAACTACATAATATAAAGAAGATCTTGTCTTCTTCATTAGAGAATTAGATGAGGTAAAAATGGTTAAGGGACACTAAGAGAAACCCAAAACATTAGAAACACATGGAAATGGAACAATCCCAGATCATATCCATCTTCAACATTCTAAAGTAGAGAATTGATGCCAAGAAGAAGGGAAAAACCTTTTCTAAAAATTTCTGCATAGTTTTGAATAAAGTCTTGGTGTTACAAAAATTGCTCCAAGTTATCATCAAGGCCATTGATGAGGGATTTTTTCATGATCCTATTATGCTAAAATTAGAAGATGTTGGTCTTTTCTAAACTTACATAGCTTATACAAAGGTTGCTTTGGAAGATTGGGATAATTAAATGGGAAGAATTCCCCCATAATTAAATTATATCATCTCCAAAGGTAGTCAAATATTATCTGATGCAACTATTACCAGGGTGTGCATGGAGAACCAATATATAATGACCATGGATGCATTCTCAAGGAAGCTTAGACAATTCATGGTGCACTTCATCAAAAACATTTATAGGGTAAGCGAGGTAGATGATTCTCACATAATTAAACTAGTATCTCATGCCAAGGAAAATATTAAAAAGGTCCAAACCCTCAAGGAGATTTAAGGGAATAATATATTCTTAGAATATTATTCTCTATAAAACTCCTA